>JBBPBQ010000002.1:35681515-35844848 GCA_037974755.1 Cicer yamashitae | reverse complement strand
ATCCTTCAGCGCTCCTTTATCTTTCAGTGCGAATCGTATGAGTTTCATAGTTAATTAGTTTATTACAATCGGATCCTTCAGTGCGAACGCATTCTTCATCCTTCACAATGGGTTTGCACGTATTGGTGTAAAACGAAAAACACCCCAGTCTTCACCCTTCAACGCTTCAACATTTTCATCCTTCAACCTTTAACCTTAAACCTTTAACCTTCATCCTTCATCCTTTATCCTTCAATGAAAACGTGAATCGAACGATATACAGCTTTCAGCCTTCATCGCCGGCGAAGAGTTAGTCCAGCGCAACATTTTTCTACTTCCGCACTGACGACGAGTTTTCTTTGTCTTCCTCTTCCATCTATCAAGGAGCGTTTCCGTCGAGAAGTGTCAATTTCTTTCACCATCGAGAAGTGTTTCCCTCTGTGAGCAAGTGTTTGTCGCTTTCTCCAGTAGTTTTCTAATAATTATTGTTTCTTATTTAGCAATCTAAAAATGTTTCGTTGTTAATTGTTCTTATTAGAAATCTAATTTTCTAATAATTGTTCTTATTATTTAGCAATCTAATAATTCTGTTATATTAGATCGTTCTAACAAGCATTTAAAAAAAAAATTCTCTAAATTAACCAAAAAAGGTAAGAAAACACGCGCGAACGGGGAACCCATACTTCATCCTTCGTCCTTCATCCTTCAGCGCTCCTTCGTCTTTCAGTGCGAATCGTATGAGTTTCATAGTTAATTAGTTTATTACAATCGGATCCTTCAGCGCGAACGCATTCTTCATCCTTCACAATGGGTTTGCACGTATTGGTGTAAAACGAAAAACACCCCAGTCTTCACCCTTCAACGCTTCAACATTTTCATCCTTCAACCTTTAACCTTAAACCTTTAACCTTCATCCTTCATCCTTCAGTGAAAACGCGAATTGAACGATATTCAGCTTTCAGCATTAATCGCCGGCGACGAGTTGGTCCGTCGCAACATTTTTCTACTTCCACACTGACGAAGAGTTTTCTTTGTCTTCCTCTTCCATCTATCAAGGAGCGTGTCCGTCGAGAAGTGTCAATTTATTTCACCATCGAGAAGTGTTTCCCTCTGTGAGCAAGTGTTTGTCGCTTTCTCCAGTAATTTTCTAATAATTCTTGTTTCTTATTTACCAATCTAAAAATGTTTCATTGTTAATTGTTCTTATTAGCAATCTAATTTTCTAATAATTGTTCTTATTATTTAGCAATCTAATAATTCTGTTATATTAGATCGTTCTAACAAGCATTTTAAAAAAAAATTCTCTAAATTAACCAAAAAAGATTAGAAAACACGCGCGAACGGCGAACCCATACTTCATCCTTCGTCCTTCATCCTTCAGCGCTCCTTCATCTTTCAGTGCGAATCGTATGAGTTTCATAGTTAATTAGTTTATTACAATCGGATCCTTCAGCGCGAACGCATTCTTCATCCTTCACAATGGGTTTGCACGTATTGGTGTAAAACGAAAAACACCCCAGTCTTCACCCTTCAACGCTTCAACATTTTCATCCTTCAATCTTTAACCTTCAACCTTTAACCTTCATCCTTCATCCTTTATCCTTCAGTGAAAACGCGAATCGTACGATATTCAGCTTTCAGCCTTCATCGCCGGCGACGAGTTGGTCCGGCGCAACCTTTTTCTACTTCCGCACTGACGACGAGTTTTCTTTGTCTTCCTCTTCCATCTATCAAGGAGCGTTTCCGCCGAGAAGTGTCAATTTCTTTCACCATCGAGAAGTGTTTCCCTCTATGAGCAAGTGTTTGTCGCTTTCTCCGGTAATTTTCTAATAATTCTTGTTTCTTATTTAACAATCTAAAAATGTTTCATTGTTAATTGTTCTTATTAGCAATCTAATTTTCTAATAATTGTTCTTATTATTTTGCAACCTAATAATTCTGTTATATTAGACCGTTCTAACAAGCATTTAAAAAAAAATTCTCTAAATTAACCAAAAAGATTAGAAAACACGCGCGAACGGCGAACCCATACCTCATCCTTCGTCCTTCATCCTTCAGCGCTCCTTCATCTTTCAGTGCGAATCGTATGAGTTTCATAGTTAATTAGTTTATTACAATCAGATCCTTCAGCGCGAACGCATTCTTCATCCTTCACAATGGGTTTGCACGTATTTGTGTAAAACGAAAAACACCCCAGTCTTCACCCTTCAACGCTTCAACATTTTCATCCTTCAACCTTTAACCTTCAACCTTTAACCTTCATCCTTCAGTGAAAACGCATATCGAACGATATTGAGCTATCAGCCTTCATCGCCGGCGACGAGTTGGTCCGACGCAACATATTTCTACTTCCGCACTGACGAAGTGTTTTCTTTGTCTTCCTCTTCCATCTATCAAGGAGCGTTTCCATCGAGAAATGTCAATTTCTTTCAACATCGAGAAGTGTTTCCCTCTGTGAGCAAGTGTTTGTCGCTTTCTCCAGTAATTTTCTAATAATTCTTGTTTCTTATTTAGCAATCTAAAAATGTTTCATTGTTAATTGTTCATATTAGCAATCTAATTTTCTAATAATTGTTCTTATTATTTAGCAATCTAATAATTATGTTATATTAGACTGTTCTAACAAGCATTTTAAAAAAAAAATTCTCTAAATTAACCAAAAAAGATTAGAAAACACGCGCGAACGGCGAACCCATACTTCATCCTTCGTCCTTCATCCTTCAGCGCTCCTTCGTCTTTCAGTGCGAATCGTATGAGTTTCATAGTTAATTAGTTTATTACAATCGGATCCTTCGGCGCGAACGCATTCTTCATCCTTCACAATGGGTTTGCACGTATTGGTGTAAAACGAAAAACACCCCCGTCTTCACCCTTCAACGCTTCAACGTTTTCATCCTTCAACCTTTAACCTTCAACCTTTAACCTTCATCCTTTATCCTTCAGTGAAAACGCGAATCGAACGATATTCAGCTTTCAGCCTTCATCGCCGGTGACGAGTTGGTCCGGCGCAACATTTTTCTACTTCCGCACTGACGACGAGTTTTCTTTGTCTTCCTCTTCCATCTATCAAGGAGCGTTTCCGTCGAGAAGTGTCAATTTCTTTCACCATCGAGAAGTGTTTCCCTCTGTGAGCAAGTATTTGTCTCTTTTTCCGGTAGTTTTCTAATAATTATTGTTTCTTATTTAACAATCTAAAAATGTTTCATTGTTAATTGTTCTTATTAGCAATATAATTTTCTAATAATTGTTCTTATTATTTAGCAATCTAATAATTCTGTTATATTAGATCGTTCTAACATGCATTTAAAAAAAAAAATTCTCTAAATTAACCAAAAAAGATTAGAAAACACGCACGAACGGCGAACCCATTCTTCATCCTTCGTCCTTCATCCTTCAGCGCTCCTTCATCTTTCAGTGCCAATCGTATGAGTTTCATAGTTAATTAGTTTATTACAATCGGATCCTTCAATGCGAACGCATTCTTCATCCTTCACAATGGGTTTGCACGTATTGGTGTAAAACGAAAAACACCCCAGTCTTCACCCTTCAACGCTTCAACATTTTCATCTTTCAACCTTTAACCTTAAACCTTTAACCTTCATCCTTCATCCTTCAGTGAAAACGCGAATTGAACGATATTCAGCGCCGGCGACGAGTTGGTCCGGCGCAACATTTTTCTACTTCCGCACTGACGAAGAGTTTTCTTTGTCTTCCTCTTCCATCTATCAAGGAGCGTGTCCGTCGAGAAGTGTCAATTTCTTTCACCATCCAGAAGTGTTTCCCTCTGTGAGCAAGTGTTTGTCGCTTTCTCCGGTAATTTTCTAATAATTCTTGTTTCTTATTTAACAATCTAAAAATGTTTCATTGTTAATTGTTCTTATTAGCAATCCAATTTTCTAATAATTGTTCTTATTATTTAGCAATCTAATAATTCTGTTATATTAGATCGTTCTAACAAGCATTTAAAAAAAAAATTCTCAAAATTAACCAAAAAAGATTAGAAAACACGTGCGAACGGCGAACCCATTCTTCATCCTTCATCCTTCAACGCTCCTTCATCTTTCAGTGCGAATCGTATGAGTTTCATAGTTAATTAGTTTATTACAATCGGATCCTTCAGCGCGAACGCATTCTTCATCCTTCACAATGGGTTTGCACGTATTGGTGTAAAACGAAAAACACCCTGGGTCTTCACCCTTCAACGCTTCAACATTTTCATCCTTCAACCTTTAACCTTCATCCTTCATCCTTCAGTGAAAATGCGAATCGAACGATATTGAGCTTTCAGCCTTCATCGCCGGCGACGAGTTGGTCCGGCGCAACATTTTTCTACTTCCGCACTGACGAAGAGTTTTCTTTGTCTTCCTCTTCCATCTATCAAGGAGCGTTTCCGTTGAGAATTGTCAATTTCTTTCACCAATGAGAAGTGTTTCTCTCTCTGAGCAAGTGTTTGTCGCTTTCTCCAGTAATTTTCTAATAATTCTTGTTTCTTATTTAGCAATCTAAAAATGTTTCATTGTTAATTGTTCTTATTAGCGATCTAATTTTCTAATAATTGTTCTTATTATTTAGCAATCTAATAATTCTGTTATATTAGACTGTTCTAACAAGCATTTTAAAAAAAAAATTCTCTAAATTAACCAAAAAAGATTAGAAAACACGCGCGAACGGCGAACCCATACTTCATCCTTCGTCCTTCATCCTTCAGCGCTCCTTCATGTTTCAGTGCGAATCGTATGAGTTTCATAGTTAATTAGTTTATTACAATCAGATCCTTCAGCGCGAACGCATTCTTCATCCTTCACAATGGGTTTGCACGTATTGGTGTAAAACGAAAAACACCCCAGTCTTCACCCTTCAACGCTTCAACATTTTCATCCTTCAACCTTTAACCTTCAACCTTTAACCTTCATCCTTCATCCTTTATCCTTCAGTGAAAACGCGAATCGAATGATATTCAGCTTTCAGCCTTCATCGCCGGCGACGAGTTGGTCCGGCGCAACATTTTTCTACTTCGCACTGACGACGAGTTTTCTTTGTCTTCCTCTTCCATCTATCAAGGAGCGTTTCCGTCGAGAAGTGTCAATTTCTTTCACCATCGAGAAGTGTTTCCCTCTGTGAGAAAGTGTTTGTCGCTTTCTCCGGTAATTTTCTAATAATTCTTGGTTCTTATTTAGCAATCTAAAATTGTTTTATGTAGTAATAGTTAACTAAACTCTTATTAATTACAGAAGTGATGGAGAAATTTGAGAAGTGGTGCTGCCTTAAAAACGATGAAAAATATGGAGAAATTTGACAAGTAGTAGTTAGTTTGATTTTGAAGTATTCCTGGTTGCTTTATTTGTTCATGCAGATGCAACATTTTGAAATATTATGTGATTATTCTGTTTCTGCTGTGAATGCATTTATTGAAACTATGTTGTGCTGTTGTTTATCCTCTGATTGTCTTGGTTTTTCAACAAACATGCTTACCTAGCTAACAATAACATTTTAAATCTCTTTAAGATTTCCTCAATGTACCGCTTTTGATGCATCAACATCCCTGCATTTGCCTTTGAGTTTATTGATCTCATGTACATTTCCTTTTCTGGTGAGTATTCCAGTATCATCATCAGCCTTTGTGGTTGTAGCATTCATTGCAAAGTGACCATAACTATTGCAGTTGAAGCACTTCACCTTCTTCTTGTTAGATCAAGACCAAATAGGGAAACAATGCTTTCTTTTCTTAGACATATTTTAGAAAGTCCAAAATCTGAAATTTTAGGAATGAAATCCTCATCTAGTAATATATTATGAGGTTTCATGTCAAAATTCTAGTGTTGCAGCCTCTGTGTAGTATACTTTGAATGGACGGATTGTTGTTGTTGTTGATGATGATGATGATGGGTGTTTCTGTCGGTTGAATACTGATTTCAACATTTTTTTGTGATTTTCTTGGAGGTTGAATCTTGATTTGAAGAATGCAGTGAAGAAAATTAAACTAGTTGTTTTTAGTTTAAATTCGTAAAACTCAAATTAACCCAATAGAGTCTATATCCAATTTTCAGAAATGGTAGAAATGAGCTTTGTTCTGAATTGATTTATTGAAATAAAACTATAATATAGTATATACATGAATGGGAACCAAAATTGTTATTCTAGGAGTTAACCTCCTCTCCAAGTTTCTATTCTTTTGTTCAATTTTACTCATTACTTTTTTTTCAATTATATTTCATTTCACATTCAAATTTAATATTGACTTCTGCATTGCCGTGATGATGAACTTGAAATTTGTCAACAGTGTCGTAATTGGTGAATCCATCAATCAAGCTTAGCATTCCATCCAGTAAGCTATCTTTCACAATTGACTTACTTGTAAATTGTTCTGTTTTCCCTTTTTTTATTGATTTTGCTTGCATCAGTAACAAATGCTCTTGCGCATTGGTGCTATATTAGGGTTTGCTGAGCTGATTAATTATTTTTCCGGCCGTTTATCAGTACTCTCTAATCTCCATGTTCAGTTATCAGTGTTGTACTCTGTAATCTACAACATTATATCATACTATTTTCCACAATCTGCAATTGACAACACTGTTAGTTACTAAGACAATTGTGCTAGCTTTTACGATTTTGTCTATATTTCCACTTCGCCAAATGGATTTTGGAACCAGATGCATACTGTCTCACTATGTGTTGGAGTGTTCTACTTTTCCCTGTATAATGTTTCATGAGTGGAAATTGGATACCATTTGATAGATGGATAGATTCTTTGGTTGGAAGAAAACATTTAGGATATTGTATTTGCTTTCAAACTTGTGTAAAGAGGGTCAAAAAATAAATGCCATAAAAAATTATAATATAATTAGAAAAAGTTGCAAGATAATTTTATAAAATTTCAATAACTTTTTGTAGTTAATTACATGAATGGTAGAAATTGCTTGATATTCTAGGAGTTGTTATTTTCTTGATATCTGAATACTCATAGGAGGTGTTATTTTCTTGATATCTGAATAATTGTACCTAGTAGCATGAAGAGGTCCTTGTTCTTTTAAAAACTCCTCAATAATATGATGGGTTGAGTTCTCCTTCCTGAACAAAAGAAATATGGGAGGGAAGATCTTTGTCCTTATGCAGTAAGCCAACAACATCATCACACAAACTCCAATTGCCACCATGACAGCTGGATGATTATATATATTACAACCACATTGTTCTAAGTTTATCTACATTTTATTGCAATATGAAACTTAACATTATAACTACAATAACAAGTTAATGTATGATTGGTCACAATTTTAGAGGACTTTACTATATAGAAATAAAATCTCTAATAAATTTGTGACACCATTTATATATATGTTATGATGGTTTTGGGTAGTTATATAGAGAGTAGAAAATATAAGTAGATAATGTAGCAAGAATCTAGGTGACAGAAAGAGTAGGTTTTGTAGTAGACCCTGATTCCCTAGCAGTAAGTATGACAAAGTGGAAAACTCCAGCTACCAAGGGTTAAACAGTTAAACTTTTGTTTCAGCAGTTAGATTTGTCAAGTGCTACTATTAGCCTGTAGCTATACCCTGCACATGTTCTCAAATTTTATATGCTAAAAATAAGCTGGTTGCGTTCATGTAATGAGAACCAACAAATCAGTATTAAAATTTGGACATTAGATTAATATTGATTAAATAATAGTCTAGTTGAGGACACTGCAGAATATAGCCATTATTATGTATTCATTGTATTATTATTAAAATATAGTTGCTGTCAATGGCTTTGGTAGGAGCACAAGAATGATTTACTACAGATAGTGTGCAGATATCATGCTGAAGCTATTCCACCTCGAGGAAGTGAATTCGTCTTCCACCCTCTTGAACATCTACAAGCTATTCAATTTATACGACATTCAGTTGCTTCTCTCGGCTTCAATGAAAATTTTTTAAATTGTTCTGAACCAACTGAGGTAACTCTTAAGTTGTTTTTAACACAATAATAGCCCACAAATATGCGCATTTGTTACAACTCTACTTGATAAAAGGTCAATGCGAAGTTGGCAGCTGCTGAGGAAGCCCTTGCATTATCAGTATGGACAACAGCAACTACTTGTTGAGTTCTGTCCCTTGATAGTGTAAGCACATATTCGAATTGAAGTTCACTGAAAATTTTGACTCATTCAATTTGCTGTATCAGCTGTAATTATTTTGCTATTTTCTTGATTGATTAAATTTTTGTATACATGTCAGTTGCTGGCATTAGCTACAGGAGTGTTATTGGAAAAAAAAGGTTGTAATAGCGTGCCTAAATCTGGTAAGTTTTTTAAAAAAATAATACTCATCAATGGTATTTGTTGATGTGGATTAATTTGGATTGCTACATTTAGGTGTTACAACATGCCTTTCATTTTGGAAATATTTGACACAATGCAGGGTGTTCTATCTGCAGTAGTGCTTTCTCTTATACCCATGATTCGTCCGTTTCAGTGGCAGAGTTTACTGCTCCCGGTGAGTCAGTGGAGTCAGTGTCAGTGGCAGAGTTTAGGCTTGTATTTATGTTGTTGAACATGTTCTCTAATAGAGGATAGTTAATTAGCTATGCAGTACCATGTAGAGGATAGTCCTTCTTTTTGTAGGTTAAAATGTGTCACTTGCCTAGACTTCCAAAGAATAGAGAACTTGTTTCTCAGTTGGGTCCAATTCATGCCAGACTTAAATGTGAAAGTTCAATTGGTAGAAGGCGTCCAATACATAGGTGCAACGAAGTCCAGGTTTTTCAAATACTTGAACACTTCTCTCTCTCAAATTCAGAAAAGTAATATTTATTTCATCTACATATATGATTCATGCATCAGAAACCAGTAGGTTTTCAAGCTCTAGCCTCTGATACTAACTTGTACTTGTTGCAGGCTGAAGTTGCAACTCAGTTTTTGAATATCATGTGGAACTATTTAGAGTCGCTTTGTTCGGATTTGAAATCGCATACGATAACAAGTGTACAATCAAATAACGACAGGGTAACTAAACTAAGTTATCGTTATGATGTTATTTCTATATATTCTCAAATAAATAAGAATAGATAGTTTGGCCACTTTTTCCTAGCTCACTCTGATTATTTTTGACAGGTTTCTGTACTTCTTAAAGATAGCTTCATTGATTCCTTTCCTGTTAGGGACCAGCCATTCATCAAGGTAAAAAACTCATAAGAAAATTTCACTCTACATAACTAAGCATTGACAATTTGAAATGGTTGTTAGGTATAATTGCACGTGTTACCATCTGATTTTGCATTGTTATGAATCCTTGGCTTTGCAGCTATTTGTAGATACACAGCTATTCACTGTTTTATCAGACTCTTGTCTATCAAGCTTTGAGAGTGGCGAGTCATAGTAAATCGGTTGGCTCATCAACTAGAGTTGAATATGACTTGTTATATTGGTTCAAATTTAACCGATGTAATAAAACAATTTTGAATTTGACTTGTTATATTGGTTTAAATTTAATCGATGTAATAAATCAATTTTGAATTTAACTTGTTATATTGGTTCAAATTTAACTGATGTAATAAATCATTTTTGAATTTGACTTGTTATATTGGTTCAAACTTAACTCATTGTAATAAATCAATTTTGAATTTTGACTTGTTACATCTGTTATTTTAGCCAATTTTATAATTAACTATTTATTACAACGCTTGATGTTAGATCAGACAAGAAACCGATCTAACAAGTACATAAGAACCGATCTAAAAAGGTTTAATTGCACTAGTGACATTGTCGTTTTTAGTTAAAAAATCATAACGAGAGACAAAAACTGTCAGATTTTAAAATAGAGAAACCAACTTTGTGAATTGATATAAATAGAGGGATTAAAGCTGCAATTAAATTGATATACTATTAGAAAAGAAAAATTGGATTTCATACCCCCGCACTTTGACCCCTACCTCAACAATTATTGAAAAACTCAATTTTACCTGTATCATTTTCATTAAAAAAATTTGATCAAGTTTTTGTTAAGACAAACTCTCAAATTAAGTTTTGATGAAAATAAACAAAGGTTAATTAAGAACGTTAATTATGATTCTAAATGTTATGTTAATTTAACCTGTGCTCTTGAGTGTTTTTATTCAAAGATAGGAACCAAGCAAAGCAAAGAAATCAGATGAAAAACTAAATCGAACATTCTTGACTATAATCTGTAAAAAAATGAAAAATGTTACTAGGATCAAGACTTTTCATCACAGCCTAAAGAAAAATCAATCTCCGATAGTTCGAAGTAGATTTTGCCTCTGTATCTTATGCTGATGTTATCAGTACTTGACAAGGAACAAGTAGGGATCATTCTATTTAAAGAAGGCATTCAAATCACTAAGTTAAAAGGTTATGAATCAAGCAAAATAAAACGAGTTGTAACTTTCTCCAGCCTGAACTGTCAAGAAAGTTAAAACAAGACTGAACCTCAAGATTGATCATCAATCTCCGTTTCTAAAGAATCAATCTCCGTTTTCTGCAGAATCAATCTTCTTATTTCTGCAGAAGTTGTTCATTACTTTCCAAACTGTTTTGGACAGAATCAAGTCTCTAGATCAAAGATATACCATCAACAAATATATCTGAAGCTTAAGGGATCATTAAATGCGCAGGCAATCTGATCAAGAATGAATATAACAGCTCAGTCAAACAAAGTTCAAAACTGTTCAAAGACTGGATTATTTTTATTCACTTTTATTGGTTTTGGTCAAAACTGACAGAGCACTACCAATAGCTCTTTTTGACCATTATTAAATGCTCTAAACGTCTATAAAAGGAAGGCTAATACTCAGCAAAACTCAGAACTTCAAGTGCTAAGAATACTCATCAAATCACATACACTTGCATACTTCAAAGCTTCTCATTCACAAAAGAATCAGTTCTGAAACTACCTTCATACTTCCAGTTTGTTTTACTGAGTTCTTTTAACCTGAATCTATTCTCAAACAAGAGTTGAGCATAATCAGATTCAACCAATCTTCTTAAATCATTATTGTAAACTCAAAACTATAAGGATTGTTTATAGTTTGAGTATGATTAGAGAGTGAATTGTAAAATCCTATCAGAACTGTTAGGTGACTTGATTGAATCATTTCTGGGTGGAAAGGAATTGGTGTTATAGATCAAGGATGATCTTAACTGTGTAAACAAAAGATTGTTCTTCGTTTTTGAACACTTAGTGAAAATCTCACAGTTGTGAGGACTAGACGTAGCCCAAGTTGGGTGAACTAGAATATATCATTGTGTGATATCTCTTCTTTATCTCTATTTACATTCAGTCATTTTTATTATCAAATTAAATAGAGAAGCTAAAAACTGTGATTTTAACTAACCAAGAACGTTCTCCGTTTTCTGTTTCTAGAATGAAGAACGTTCTCCGTTTTCTGTTTCTAGAATGAAGAACGTTCTCCGTTTTCTGTTTTCATAACCAAAATCATTCTTGAGTTGTTTTCTTAAGTTTTTAACATGAAATTTTAAATAGGTAAGTTTACAATTCAAACCCCCTTCCTTGTAACTTGACATTATTACTTCAGTTTTTACCCCACACGAATACAAAATTTTCGGTATGAAATTTTGTTTTCCAAAAATTCGGTTTAAAAATAACATACCGAATATTTTAAATTTCCTGTATGTAGAAAATAATTTACATATCGGAAATTTCAAAAATGATATTTTCGGTAAGAAAAAATACTTGAGAAAAAATTTTGTTCATACTAGAAATTTGGAGAACCGATTTTCTAGTATGTAAAAAAATGGAGAAAAATAAAAATTTTTGATATATAAAAAAATTTGAAAATATTTTTTGCTGAAATTTACCGTATGTAAAAAACAACATAGATGTGAGGCAAAACAAATAGATTGATTTTATTTAAAATTTTTGTATTTTTATAAGAGTACTTTTAGAAATTCATAAAAAAATAATAAAATGTGATAATAGAAATTAAGATATAGAGTAGGAAATCTAATTCTCTTATAAAAGTGGCATGCCCTGTATTTATGTTTTAAGTCTTTTGTCATCATTATTTGAGTTCAGATGGAATTCTTTGGCCTTGCCTCCAAATACGGAATGTTTGGTGTTATTAGATATTACCCGAAATTTAGTAAAAGTATATTACTCAAAATAAAATATTCATTATTTGCGTGTGGACAAAAAATTTAATATAAATTCCTCAAAAATTAAGTATATATATATATATATATATATATTATTTTATGAATTAACAAATAATACAATATCAAAAATTGGTCCCTTCAAACTATTTGGTCGAGCTCCACACTAGAAATGTGACTTTTTTTTTATTAAGAAATGTGACGTTTTATGTTTTAATTTATCAAAAATATTTATAAAGAGAGATAAATATAAAATTTGTACACAGCAAAATTATCTAAAAATCTAGCTAGAGTGATCAACTTTTTTGAGTTTTAGGAAATGGATGCATAGCAGTAGGCATTGACAGTATTTGAAAATAAAAAAAGATTTACGTTTGCTACTCACTCGTGTTATATCAGGAAATCATTTAGTGTTTAATTGTTGCTATTCGCTCATTCTATGCATAGCAATTTAAAATGTGCTGATTTGTTCCTTTAATTTTTTAATTGATATTTTTTATTTAGGGACCTGATTAATGTCGTTTTACAAATTGAGTTTTAAGAGTCACGTTAATTTTCTCTTATTTATAATGAATTAATATTGATCGAGTAATTATTTTAACCGTAAAGACCAGAAGGACTATCAACCAATTATATTGTCGAAGGGTATCGTTGATGGTCGTTAATATGCCGTCTTATGCTAAAATGGCAACTACATTATTTGCTAACTTCTCGTTTGAAACTTTGAGTAGTTAATTGATTAATGATAAACTTGGGTCATTGGTGAGGTATGGTTTTTGATTGTTTATGTGCAATCTAAACTTGTAAAGCTCATTAGCTTGATTGAAATTGTGGCCTAAACATGGAAAATAATCTTTACTTCTATTAATTTGATTGAAATTGTGTTGGAACATAGTATGTTATTATGTGAATTTAAAAATAAAAAAAAATATTTTGTTGAAGTCCCACATTGGAAAGAATTTGTTTTTGTAAATTCAAGTGGAAAGAAACATGTTTTTTAAAATTCAAGTCCCACATTGGAAAGAAATTTTTTTTGAACTCCCACATTGGAAAATTCTCCTATTTTGAGTATGCTAAAGTCCCACATTGATTAGAAATCATATGTGAGTTTGCTTCCATCACTATATAATGAGTTTCAAACTATTGTGAAAAGCACACCAAAGTTGGATGCTTTTCCCAACTTTCTCTTTTCTCTCTCTTTTATTCTGTTCGCCTATTTTCGAGCCACTTTTCCCCTTTCTTTTTGTCCCTTCGGTTTTTAAAGCAGTTATTATGTTGCAGTCCCTTTCGGTTTTTTGAGCGGTTATTATGCCGCAGTCCCTTTCGGTTTTTTGAGCGGTTATTATGCCGCAGTCCCTTTGGTTTTTAGAGCGGTTATTATGCCGCAGTCCCTTCGGTTTTTAGAGTGGTTATTATGCCGCAGTCCCTTCGGTTTTTAAAGCGGTTATTATGCCGCAGTCGGTTTTTAGAGCGGTTATTATGCTGAGTCCCTTCGGTTTTTAGAGCGGCTGTTATGCCGTAGTCCCTTCGTTTTTAGAGCGGTTGTTATGCCGTAGTTCTTTCGGTTTTAGAGCGGTTGTTATGTCGTAGTCCTTTTGATTTATGAGTGGTCATAGTACCATATTGCGAATGACTTTAATCGTCATATTGAGTGGCTTTAACCGCCATATTGAGGGTGTAATTCTAGAACGGTTTTCTACGGTGCAGTGGAACTCCGATACAGTGAATCTGGGCTGTTTTATCCTGGGGACTTCGTGGTTGATAGTCTGCCTTGCACAACTTAGGCAGTGCCGCGAAACGTCTTAAAGAGAGCGACCTAGTCCGCGACTCATCCTAGTAATATCTTTGGTGGCATAAATTGTGATTTTAAACAGTTTTTTGAAACTCAAAAATAACAATTTTAAGACATTTCTTTCTGCCATGTCAACCGAAGAAATTACTGGATTTGGATTTGGTTCTGTTGCCTCTGATTTCAATAAATTGTTTCAATTTGAAGCAAACAGAAAAGGATAAGAAAGCTAGAGAATTAACCCATGATAAGAATTATATTCTTAATAGACTTGCTGATGATCTGTATAACTACTACAGTTCCAACAATACTGCTAGACATGCTCTGAATAAGTATGTTGTAAGCTGATACTCAAAGTATCATATGACTGATGACATATCCATGGAGGCTGAAGATAACTCATGAGATCATCTATTAAGGTACGTCACTCATGACATATTTAATTTAAATGTTGAAATTTAATGTGTCTCTTTTTGTTTGAATGTTGAAATCAATAAAATGTCTCATGCTTACATGTTGTGTGATTTTAATTTTTGACATGCTAGACTATGTGATGTGAACACATTTGATTTCAAAATTAAGTAACTTAGGTTTAATTTCAAAGTTATCTTTAAATGATTTTGAAAAATGTGATTTTTGTAGTCAAACTAAAATAACAAAGAGTTCACATAAATTTGTAGTTAGAGAATCTAAGTCTTTAGATTTATTACACTTTGATATATGTGAACTTGATGGGACGTAAAAAGAAATGAAAAACATTATTTCATTACTTTTATTGATGATTGCTCTGACTATACTTTTGTATATCAAATAAAAAATAAAAGTGAAATGTTTGACATGTTAAGGATCTTTGTAACTGAAATTGAAAATCAATTTAGTAGAAAGATTAAGAGGTTCTAAATATGATTCTAGTTTGTTTAATGAATTTTATAAATTGTCTGGAATTATACTTGGAACAACTACACCATAATTGCTTGAAGTGAATGGTAATGTTGTAAGAAAGAATAGAACTCTTATTGAACTAGTTGTTGCTAGTATGCTTAACTCTAGTGCTGCATCTCATTGGTGTGAGAAAAAATATATTGCTTATTTGCTATGTTTTGAATAGAGTTCCTAAATCTAAAAACAAAACATCTCCTTATGAGATAATGAAGAAAAGACAGCCCAACTTGTCTTATTTTCGAACTTGGGGTTGTCTGACTTATGTCAGAATCCCCGATACCAAGCGAATTAAACTCGCCAGTATAGCCTATGAATGTGTATTCATTGGGTATGCAGTAAATAACAAAGCGTATAGATTTTATGACATAAATGCAAAAGTGATCATAGAATCAAATGAGGTTGACTTCTATGAAAATAAATTCCCTTTTAAATGGAGAAATAGTGGGGGCAGCGAAACTAGTCAAGTTCCTGTGACAAGAAGCACTGAAAGCAACAAACAAGGCGAAACAGAAACTCGAAGGAGTAAGAGAGTGAGAGTTGCTAAAGATTATGGACCTGAATATATGGCCTATAATTTACAAGAGGATCCTGCAAATCTCAAGGAAACTTTGTCATCTTTGGATGTAGATTTATGGCAAGAAGCTATAAACGATGAAATGGATTCTCTAGAGTCTAACAAGACCTGACATTTAGTGGATTTGCCTCCTGATTGCAAATCAACAGGTTGTAAATGGATTTTGAAAAAGAAACTAAAACCCGATGGATCTGTTGATAAGTACAAGGCACACCTTGTAGCCAAAGGTTTTAGACAAAGAGAAAATATAGATTTCATCAACACTTTTTCATCAGTCACTAGAATAACATCCATAAGGGTGCTCATATCACTTGCGGCTATTCATAACCTGGTGATACACCAGATGGATGTTAAAACAGTTTTTTTAAATGGTGACATGGAAGAAGAAATCTATATGGAACAACCTGAAGATTTTGTAATACATGGACAAGAAGACAAGGTCTGTAAGTTAGATAAGTCTCTGTATGGTCTTAAACAAGCTCCTAAGAAATGGCATGAAAAGTTTGATAAGTTGATTATATCGAATGAGTTTAAGTGAATGAAAGTGACAAATGTGTTTGTTACAAATTTGAAAATGACATTTGCACTATCATATGTCTCTATGTAGACGACTTACTCATATCTGATTCAAACATTCATGTTATAAATATTGTGAAATCATTGTTGTGTAACAACTTTGATATGAAAGACCTCGGAGAAACGAATGTAATCCTTGAAATCAAGATTACTAGGTCAGAAAATGAAATTTCTTTGGATTAGTCTCACTATGTTGAAACAATTCTATAGAAATATAAATGTTTTGACTGTAAACCTGTTTGCACACCATATGATCTAAGTGTGAAGCTTTTCAAGAACACTGATGAAGGTGTTAGACAAACTGAATATGCGAGCATCCTTGGCAGCCTCAGGTATGCCACTGATTGTACTAGACCCGACATTGCCTATGTCGAGGGATTGTTGAGCAGGTTTACCAGTAGACCTAGTATGGAGCATTGACACGCTATCGAAAGAGTCATGAGATACCTTAAAAGGACCATGAGTCTCGGATTACATTATCAAAGATTTCCTGCTGTCCTTGAAGGATATAATGATGCTGATTGGAACTCCTTATCAGATGACTCCAAAGCATCCAGTGGCTATATTTTCAGTATAGCCGTGGTGTTGTATCTTGGAAATTGAAGAACAGACGATATTGACTCAGTCCACTATCGAGTCTGAAATGATAGCACTAGCTACTACTAGTGAAGAAGCGAGTTGGTTGAGATGTTTGCTAGTTGAGATCCCTTTATGGGAAAAACCTATGACAGATGTGTTGATCCACTGCGATAGTACCGCGGCTATTGTGAAGATTTAGAATCGTTATTACAAAGATAAGAGGCGACAAATTCGTCGTAAGCACAACACTGTTAGAGAGTTACTTTCTAAAAGAGTTGTTATAGTGGATCATGTACGCACTGATGAAAAAATTTGGCAGATCCTTTGACGAAAGAATTAGCTAGAGAGAAAGTCATAAATACATCCAAAAGGATGAGACTAATGCCTATAGAGTCACTCATGATGGTAACCCGACCTAAAAGACTGGAGATCCCAAGAATTAGGTTCAATGGGTAATAACAAGTTGTGAAGTGATATGAGATGAACATGCTATTATAAATTAGAGAAGCATGATTCCTGAAGCGATGATAGGATGAGGTAATAGAAACTCTTAATGAGATCTATGCTCTATGTGGAGGGAGTACCTAGCTACAGGAGTACTCTTGATAGACTCACCTATATGAATGTGGAAGTGGGGCCGCTTCCTATGGAATTTTGAGGCAGAATTCCTAGAGCGTTCACTATACTGGGATAGACGTGCATGGCCATTAATGCACGGGCTTTTGAGAATACACCCTATGAAAAGGTTGTGTGTGGGTTTGTTGTCAGAGATAGAGTTCAAGACTACGAGTCACTCTTGTTGAATCTGAATCTTACTTACTATGCAAAGGTTCAAGTCAAGAGACACCTTTGTTTATGCATGATCTTATAGAAGCGTTTGACGTTATTTCAGAAACACTTTTTTAAATTCAAGTGGGGGATTGTTGGAACATAGTATGTTATTATGTGAATTTAAAAATAAAAAAAAAAAATATTTTGTTGAAGTTCCACATTGGAAAGAATTTGTTTTTGTAAATTCAAGTGGAAAGAAACATGTTTTTTAAAATTCAAGTCCCACATTGGAAAGAAATTTTTTTTGAACTCCCACATTGGAAAGCTCTCCTATTTTGAGTATGCTAAAGTCCCACATTGATTAGAAATCATATGTGAGTTTGCTTCCATCACTATATAATGAGTTTCAAACTATTGTGAAAAGCACACCAAAGTTGAATGCTTTTCCCAACTTTCTCTTTTCTCTCTCTTTTATTCTGCTCGCCTATTTTCGAGCCACTTCTCCCCTTTCTTTCTGTCCCTTCGGTTTTTAGACAAGTTATTATGCCGCAGTCCCTTTCGGTTTTTTGAGCGGTTATTATGCCGCAGTCGCTTTCGGTTTTTTGAGCGGTTATTATGCCGCAGTCCCTTCGGTTTTTAGAGTGGTTATTATGCCGCAGTCCCTTCGGTTTTTAGAGCGGTTATTATGCCGCAGTCGGTTTTTAGAGCGGTTATTATGCCGCAGTCCCTTGGGTTTTTAGAGCGGTTATTATGCCGCAGTCCCTTCGGTTTTTAGAGCGGCTGTTATGTCGTAGTCCCTTCGTTTTTAGAGCGGTTGTTATGCCGTAGTTCTTTCGGTTTTAGAGCGATTGTTATGTCGTAGTCCTTTTGATTTATGAGTGGTCATAGTACCATATTGCGAATGACTTTAATCGTCATATTGAGTGGCTTTAACCGCCATATTGAGGGTGTAATTCTAGAACGGTTTTCTACGGTGCAGTGGAACTCCGATACAGTGAATTTGGACTGTTTTATCCTGGAGACTTCGTGGTTGATAGTCTGCCTTGCACAACTTGGGCAGTGCCGCGAAACGTCTTAAAGAGAGCGACCTATTCCGCGACTCAACCCAGTAATATCTTCGGTGGCATAAATTGTGATTTTAAACAGTTTTTTTGAAACTCAAAAATACCAAATTGTGAAGCACCTTAATTTGTCATCCTTGTGATTTCTTGATTTTCTACACCTATCTTTTATTTTTTGAATCTTTGGTCTCTGTTTCTGCACTAAATGTAAAATAACAACTGTCTATATATACTTATTTCACAACCTATTTTGGATACTTACAAAAACTTGTGTAACAGGTAATAGTTTCGTTAAAACACGTGCCTTATTTACCAATTTAACTTGTATGTAATATTTGCTATTGTGTTGGCTATTCTATCGTTGTTTATTCTCTCATTAATTATTTCACCTATGGTTTGAATAGGTGGTTGATCTTATCAAGTTGTCATTGCTCTCAAAGACCCCTTTGTCGATTTTATTTTTAGAAAGGAACATGTTTGTAGTATGGACCCAAGTAACCAACTGGATTTCTGAATCGGAGAGTACAAGGACCATCTGATGACATGGTTGTGAAAGTAAATGAAGGGAGAAGAATATCAAATGAACAAATTTTGTTTGTTGAAGTCATGGAAGATTTTGCTGACTTTACTTTTAGTTTTCTTTCCTTTGTGTTGCACATGCTTGGAGAATAAACTATAAATGGTTGTGTTGCAAGGTTCTAATTGAATCATAATTCTAAGAGGTTTTTGTGATAAAGAAGTGGAAGGAAAGATTCGTGGTGCTAATTAAGAAATTAATTGTCTAATATTTTGATTTCTTTGAATATATTCCTTGTAGCAGATTTATTAAATGCATCTTTTTAAAAATATTTGTATGTTATGAATTTCAAAATGGACCATATATATAAATTTAATACTTTAAATGAACTTTTAGGCTGTTTTCCAATTCTTGAATGTAGAAAAAATACAAAAGCAATGATAAATGGCACTCTATGACAGCTGTGTTATTAAGAGTGTTGTTAAATAGCACTCTATGAAAGCGCTTTTCCTAAGAATGTTGTTATATATATTGTTCTATATCAGAACTTTTGCACGTAAAGCGCTGTAATATACCATTCTATTACAACACTTTCTATTAAAAGTGCTATAAAATCATACTTTTTAACAATACTTATAAAGTTTTAGAAGTGTTGTTATAGCATATAACAAAACGAGAAACTACAATGCTTTTAAGCGCTGTTAAAAGCATAAAAAAGCGCGGTCTTATATCATTTTTGGCGTAGTGAAAATCCGAGAGAAATCAAGGAATATGTTCCAAAATTTGTCCAAAAAATCAAACAGAAAACAAGGAGTAAAAGTTGTTGCTCCCACATTTGACTAGAATATCAGAAAGAAATCAAAGAATAAGAGACACTGGTTAGAAAAACCAGAAGAAATCAAGGAATATGATTCCTTGCTCCAATATTTGGTTAGGAAATCTGCAAAAATCAAGGAAAAGGGGAACACAATCAAGGAATAGAAGTCTTTGCTCCCAAATTTGGCCAGAAAACCCGAAAGAAATCAAGGAATGTGAGTCATTGCTCACATTTTTTACAAGAAATATGAAAGAAATCAAGGAATTTGTGTTATTGCTCCGAAATTTGGCTACCAAATATGAGGTATCAATGAATAGACACCGTTGCTCTAAATTCCCCCTTAAAATGTGAATAAATCAAAGAAATAAACTAGTTGCTCCCAAATTTGGCAAGAATATTTGAAAAAAATCAAGAAATATGAATCATTGCTCTCAAATTTGGCAAGAAAAACTAGGAGAAATCCAGAAATAGTATTCCTTGCTCATATATTTGGCTAGAAAATCCAAAAAATCAAGGAAAAGAATTCCTAGCTCCCTAAATTTAGCTTGAAAATCCAAATGAAATCAACGAATAGTAGCCCTTGCTCCCACATTTGTCTAGAAAATCTTAGAGAAATCAAGAAAAAGGAATCCTTGCTCCCAAATTTCAATAGAAAATTCTAAAGAAATCAAGGAAAAGGAGTCCTTAGTCTTCTCATATTTAATCACAAAATCCAAACGAAAAAAAAAAATTGGAGTCCTTGATCCCAAATTTGGCATGCAAATATGAAATAAATCAAGGAATACGAGTACTTGATCTTTTGCCAGAAAATTATATAGAAATACACGAATATGAGTCCTTGTTCAAAACGCTTTTCAGCAAATTCAAGAAAAATCAGGGAATATGAGTCCTTGCTCCAAAATTTGGCTAGAAAATCTACGAGATATCAATGAATCGGCGTTGTTGCTCCAAAACACGCCTAGAAATTGAGAAATAAATCAAAAAAAATAAAAGTCATTGCTCAATATTTTGCAAGAATAATTGAGAGAAATCAACAAATAGGAGTCAGTGCTTCCAAATTTGTCCTGAAATATTGGGTGAAATCAAGGAATAGGAGTCATTGTTCCTAAGTTTGGCTAGAAAAGTCGAAAAAATCAAGGAAAAAGAGAAGGAAATCTAGGAATATAAGTCATTCCTTCCAAATTTGGCTAGAGAATTAGAGAAATATAAAGGAATAACAGTCGTTGCTCCGAAATTTGCCTTGAAAATGTTAAATATATCAAGGAATAAGAGTCGTTACTCCCAAATTTGGAAAGAATCTGAAAGGAATCAAGGTATAAGAGTCATTGCTCCCATATTTGGCAAGAAAAATTGGGAGAAATAAAGGAATATGAGTCATTACTTCTAAATTTGGCTAGAAAATTCAAAAAAATCAAGGAAAAAGAGAAGGAAATCTAGGAATATGAGTCATTCCTTCCAAATTAGGCTAGAGAATTAGAGAAATATGAAGGAATAATAGTTGTTGCTCCAAAATTTCCTTGACAATGTTAAATAAATCAAGGAATACGAGTCGTTGCTCTCAAATACGACCAGAATGTCCAAATGTAATCAAGGAATAAGCATCATAGCTCCCAAATTTGAAAAGAAAATTCGAGAGAAATCAAGGAATAAGAGTCATTGCTCTTAACTTTGGTCAATGAATTAGAAATACCTCAGCGAATTTGAGTCATTGCTCTAAAATTTGGCAAGTAAATTCAAGAGAAATCAACAACTAGGTGTCCTTGCTCTCTAGATTTAGCCAGAAAAGTCTAAATAAAATCAATAAATGGGAGTCCTAGATCCCAAATTTAGCCGAAAGTCTAAAAGCAATTAAGGAATAGGAGTCATTGCTCCCAAATTTGGCTAGAAAATATGAAAGAGAAATCAAGGAATAGGAGTTCTTGCTCTTAAATTCGGCCAGAAAAACTGAAAAGATTAAGAGTCATTGTTCCCAAATTTGGCTAGAAAAATTGGGCGAAATCAATGAATATGACTCGTTGCTCCTTAGTTTTGTCTGAAAGATTAGCACATATCAAGGAATAGGAGTTGTTGCTCCAAAATTTAGCTAGAAAATCGGAAAGAAATCGAGGAATATTTGTCGAAAAATTTGACCAGAATATTTAGCTCCCAAATTTGACCAGAATATCTTAGAAAAATTGAGGAATCAGACATGTGGCTCGTAAATTTTGCCAAAAAAACCTGGAGAAATCAACGAATAGGAGTCCTTGCTCCTATATTTGGCCAGAAAATCTGAAAGATGTCAAGGAATAGGAGTCCTTGCTCCAAAATTAAGCTAGACAATCCAATTGAAATCATGAAATAGGAGTCTTCGCTTCCAAATTAATTTAAATAGGTTGTAATAAAATATTATTTTAAATATTTTCTCTTTTGTAAAAATGCTTAAAATGAGAAGCTATTTTTTAAGCATATGACTTTTATAATGTTGAAATCTACAATAATTAAAAACTAAGTTATAGAATGTTAAATAATTTTTTTTATTTGCAATTAGCGAGAGTTTAAAATAACTTCTACTATTTTTAAGTAATTTCTTATAAAAATATTTTTAAAAACATAAAATTAAAATCGCTTTTGTATTAATCTATAAGAAATTGGCCACAAATAAAACAACTTATCCAATAACATCCTATTCTCTTTAGTCTTTTTACAAAAAGGTTAAATTAAACTTTGTTACAAGAATTATAGGCCCCAGTTTGCAATTTATGTCCATTGCTATTTATTTCAACTTACTCCCTTGTTTATTGTTTTTGAGTTTCCACTCTACTTCTAATAGCAGCAAGGTTGTCAAAAAGTTGGCGTAGCAGTTGGCATAGTACCGTTAGAAATAAAGGTGCAGGAAAGCACAAGAAATGGGAGTTTGAATTGTGTGTTGATATTTCAGAAAGATACTTCAATTGCTTAACAAATAATATGTTCTTTATCAAATCATTGAACTTATTATTATAAAACGGGTTTAGTAAAATAAACTTGAATCATAAAGAACTTAGGACATCAAGGACATGGGTACACTGTTGTTGCACCTTTTTGTAGAAAGCTCGGTATGCTTATGAGATAAAGGACTAACATTTCAAAGTCATTCAATCACTCATCCACGTTTTCCATAAAATACAAAACCAAGAACGTTCTGGTTTTATAGAAGAACATTCTGGACCAAATAGCATATGTGTTTAATAGAGTTCAATCTAAACAATAGTTTGTAGAAGATCAATAACGGCTTTATTGAGCCTTTTTTAACCATCTCGTCATCTATAAAAGGAACATCAAGGAAAAGACAACAGTAAGAGTTTTTAAGGCAATTATTTCATACTTAAAAATCATACTAAAGCAACAAAGCTCTTCAGTCAAGCAAAACGCTAACTTTCTCTTATTATATTCAAGGATCTATTTATTGAGTTATTGCTGATAATCAATCTGCAACAAGTGTTAAGTACATTTTGATCCTAAACTTTTTTATCCTACACATCATTTGTAACTCAAGTATATCTCTTAAGATAGTTTAAGTATGTTGTAAAAATTCCTTTTAGTTATTAAAAGGTGAATTGTAAAAAATCCTTTCTAGACTGAAAGGTAACTGTAAAAATCCTTTCAAGGTTGAAAGGTGATCTTGGTATCCTTTCGTCATTGTGTGATTTTCTTATCCTTATCCTTATTTATTTTTTCGCTCAGTGATCACATATCACCTAGAAATAATATGCATTATTTATTTTTAACTCACCAATAACGTTCTAACTTTTTTTTTAAACCAAAATCGATCTTGAGTTAATTTGAATTAAGTTCAGGAATTAGGATTTTAAAAATAGGGATCACAATTCAAACCTCCCTTCCTTTTGATTGATATTGCTACTTCAGCTACATCTAGTCTTTCCATTACAAAGAGATTTTTCCTCACTACATTCTAGGACTTAATCCACTATTTCAACAATAGTATATAAGTATTGTTTACTCTGCCTCTTCAGAATTTGAGTATTCTTCTCTACCCTCTCCAGGTTATTTACCAATTGAACATTTCTTCAACTTTCTAGCAGCCTGTCGTTGAGGTTCATAAGTATTGTTATACATTTTTAGGTACCTATTATGGACGAAAGAGTTGTTACCACTATCGGGCTGATTTACTTTAGTTCCAATTTGTGTTTGAAGTGATAAAAGTTTTGTTTATAGGATTATAACTCTCATTGGGAGAATATTAGATTTAAAATCCTATATCAATTCAAGTGTATCAAACAACTTGATTGACTTACATCAATTCTAATAGTTCTCTACTAAGAGGATTTTTCATCATTCTTTTCTTCTGATGTGTTCTAGACTTTTACATAATTTCTTCTTAACACAATTCCTTTTCATTTTTTTCTCTTGCTCTCGATTGACTAGACGATTTCTTCTTAGATACCAAGAAGAAGTGTTTGTTATGAATGTTACCGTTGGAGATCCTTAATCATCATTTAAGGTAGATTAGTCTTTAAGACATATCCATATACATCTTCATAATTGATTTTGCACATCTTCAAATAAGAAGGCAGATCTTAGAGGATGACACTATTAGAGAATGTCACAAAGACTTTCAAACACCTAACAGATTCAAGAAGTTGAGCAGAGGATAAACAAATTTGTCTTCTTGAAAGCGTTGACTTCCCATAACATTGACTTTCATCAAAACATTGACAACAAGAGTGTTGACTTTCTATCAGAGTTAGACGATACAATGCTTGTGTCAATTATCAAAGGAAGACGATCATTTTGCTTGGCACATTTAGTAGAGGAATACAATCATTATTGTTGGCACAATTATCAGAGGTAGATGATCATTTTTCTTGACACACTTATCAGAGGAAAAACATTCAAACCGTTGCTTGTATTAATGGATTCACCACATTCATATTGTTGATTGTACTAACACATTTATAGGGTGTTTAGCCTTTCCAAACAAGGGTGAATTTCAAGGGCAAGTATTATGCAAAAAGACATTTAGATGCATATGCAGCAAACAAATGCAACAACACATATGCTAATGATGCAGATGATGCAGACGCAAACAGATGCAAATGATGCAACAACATATGATACATATGATGCAGACACAAACAAATGTAGATGATATAACAAACAAATGTTAAGACGCAGGCATACAGTTTAATTGTATTACTTTATCTTCTACTTTTCTCCCCCTTTGTCATTATCAAAAAGGGTGAAATTATAGAATTTACTTTAAGCAATAATGCACACAAAAAAACAGACACAAGAAAATAAATTAAAGACCATCACACATCATACAGATAATTAACATGAATAAGTTGCTCAAAAGGGACAAGAAGGAACATAATAAAGAAGGGGTAACATTTCAATAAAATGAGGATTACAATTACAAAGTAGACACAAGAGGGAAAATAAAAGATAACTTAAAGAAACCTAATCCTAGACAGAAGTTCTAGAGACATCTAAGGACACGCCTTAAGAGTTCATCTGCTTCCTCCATTTGAGAGGTGAGAAGGTCCAACTTGTAGTTAACTTCTTGTAGAGCAATATAGACTTCCTGTTGTTCAAGAGGAATGTCACTCACCATTGAGGAAACTTTAGATGGTGGGATTTCCTTCTTCTCAGGAGAGGAATTTGACTTCCTTTTCCTGCCAGAAGACGAACCAACATCCGTAGCAGATGAGTTTGATAACGGTACAAGAAGAACCAAAAGAAAGCACAGGGAGTTGAGAGAAAACTGAAGGAGCACATGGAGTTGAGAGAAAACTGAAGGAGCACATGGAGTTGAGAGAAAACTGAAGGAGCT
Source organism: Cicer yamashitae (assembly GCA_037974755.1). Classification (NCBI taxonomy): domain Eukaryota; kingdom Viridiplantae; phylum Streptophyta; class Magnoliopsida; order Fabales; family Fabaceae; genus Cicer; species Cicer yamashitae. The sequence goes on along the minus strand of JBBPBQ010000002.1, from coordinate 35,819,322 downwards.
CAGGTAGTGGAAATGAAAACATTTGAGGTATACATAGCCAAATTTCAAGAGAGAGAGAGAGAGAAAGGAAATGATAACCTTTTATAAAGAGGAGACGTAATGATGAGGGCGTAGAGGAAACTTTATACCAAGAGTTGATCAAAGTGATCCAACATCTACTGAAAAGAAAGAAGCAGACTGGACAATCGAAGACAAAGCTAAGGTACTTCTAAACTCTAAAGCTAAATTATTTATGTCTTGTACCTTGAGTAGGGAAGAAAGTGGAAAAGATGATGAATGCGATATGGCTAAAAAGGTATGAGATACATTACAAACTCATCATGAAGGAACAAGCCATGTCAAAGAAATAAGAATTGGTATTGGTGTATGAAAATTTGAACTATTCGAGATGAATGAAGGAGAAACTATTGATGAAATGTATTCAAAATTTACAACCATAGTAAATGAAATACGCTCCCTTGCTAAGGCATACTCAGTCCAAGACAGGGTAAGAGAGATTCTAAGATGTCTCCCCATCATATGGAGACCAATGGTCGCAACCATAAGTTAAACAAAAAATCTTGAGACACTCGAATTAGAAGAACTGATTGGAACTTTAGGAGCACATGAAGTACTGCTTTAAGAAGATAAACCAACAAATAAAGGCAAAATAATAGCCTTAAAAGCTTCACAAAACCTTCAAGAAAGCTCTTCCTCACAACAGGATGAAAAAGAAGATTCAAAGGAAAGAGAAATTGGCCAATAAGAAGCTGATGAGGAAGTAATTCTTCTTACAAGAAAAATTCAAAGAATGATGAGAAAAAGAGATCAGATCAAAAGAAGTTTTCGAAGCAAAAGGGAAAACTCTAAAACAGAAATAGATAAAAGCCAAATCACATGTTATGGGTGCAACAAATTAGGACACTATAAAACTGAATGTCCTTTGAAAATAAAAGATAACTTAAAAGAAACCTAATCCTTGATAGAAGTTTTAGAGACATCTAAGGACATGCCTCAAGAGCTTAGTTGCTTCCTCCATTTAAGAGGTGAGAAGGTCCAACTTATGGTTAACATCTTGAAGATCAATCTGGGCTTCCAGTTGTTCAAGAAGAATGTCACTCACCATCAAGGCAACTTCATATGGTGGGATTTCCTTTTTCTCGGGAGAGGAAGGTGACTTCCTTTTCCTACCAGATGACGAACCAACATCCATAGCATATGAGTTTGACAACGGTACAAGAAGGACCGAAAGAAAGCACAAGGAGTTGAGAGAAAATTAAAAGAGATCAAGTAGTGGAATTGAAAACATTTGAGGTATAAATAGCCAGATTGAGAGAGAGAGAGAGAGAGAGGAAACAAAAAAGTTTTAGAAAGAAAAGACGTAATGATGAGGTCGTGGAGGAAAACGAAGAGTGAGACAAAAAATGAACCTAGAGTTTGATAGACAGTTTAAAGGCTCGAGACGAGTTATTGGAAGGAGATAAAGAGTCGTGGACGAAGAAGAAATTTTTTTAAAAGAAAAGACAAAGAAAACAACAACAAAATAAAAAAGTAAAAGTTAAAATTAGAAGATAAGAAAAGAGACATATGTAAGAGAAAATAGAGGAAATCAAGCAAGACAGAAATAAGGGATCAAACAGGAAAACATTTATTCAATTCATAATTCATATTACACTTGTAACAAAAACAAATTACATTACAACTACAATACTTATTACAAAAGGGCGTTATAGGGGAAAATAAAATCCTAAGGTCCTTGTAAGGCTATCTAAACTAGATCCATTAATTTATATTACATATTATGTTTGAATCACCAATTCCTAATACACTAATAAAGTAAGGCTCGTCATTTACATTTTCTTTAGTAATGGCTTTCTTCTTTGATCTTTCATCTGATATAGCGATGAAGAAGTTTTCATATTATGGAGTTTACCTTCTTACTTGTCAGACGTAACAAAGGAAAGTGAGATGATTTCGTATTCCATTTTTTCTAATTATCTTTGACTTGTCTAATTGGACTTTCTCTAAATATTGAATTGGAGACATCATTTTCCAAAGATTAAACTTTTATAGGCTTGTAGGTTCTCTAACCCTTCTTCGTTATTACATTTAGATTTCCTTCTAATACAAAAAATTCAAACAAAATGAGAAACAAACCTTTCAATGTTGCGTTTCTTACTTTCTTCTTGTAGAGCAAGGTACTTAGTGAAAAAAGGAGACATTGACACCCAAGAATTGCACATAGTGAACCTTCGAATACATTTTTTGAATCTCTTTGTATAATCCATCGTGTTGACTTTAGTTCACATATATAATGATTTGAAGATTTTTGAACTTTTCAGCACTGAAGTTGAGCACGTCATGTTTTAAGAAAATCTTAAAGTCTTTTTGAGAGTACAATGTAAGAAGATGATCATTTAGGAAGATGAAGATTCAATGAAGGATGAGATATATAATTGGTTTTCCCTAGAGGGTTTATGTTTTAAAACGTTTTGAATGAAAAGGGATTTGGGTTAGGAGAGAAAAGTTTTTAACAAAAAAGATTATTTTTGAAAAAACACTAGAAATGAAAGAAGTTTAAATAAGCATAGAAAAGAATTAAAAACTTAGATTTTAACGTAAGTAACGAAAGAACAATTTTCAAAAAAAAGAACATAGGCAATACGACCAAGGACTAGACAACATGAACCAAGACAAAAAAGACTACACAAACACACGACGAGGAAGAAAAAAAAACACAACCACACAAAAAAATATCAGGTAAAACAAACAAGTACATATAGAATAATGGAAGAAATCTCAGAGTACTTGGCCGACGACAGACAGGGACGATTTAGCAAATTTATCCTTACGTCTTACCAGAGTTTGTCAGACTTTTCTTTCAGATAATGTTTTAACCAGATGCAGAGTTAGCTTGGTTCTGATCATTTTTTCTTCTCAATCAGTAGATGCGGTCTTAAGTTCTAGTACTTTGACTTTATATATGTGAGTCTTAGAGGATGGTTCAAGCACACTATACACCATAGTTGAAGATCTACTCGTTGGGCAGACAGAGGAATAGCTTTATACCTTGTAGTTAGAAGATTGCCAAAGCGACTTAGTTTAGGTTTTGATATGTCCATGAGTTTGACCAAATGATGAGATATTTATACTCATTTGTTACACAAACATCTCTAGTGGTGAGATCAGATGACGATCTTCCATAAAAGGGTGTTGGTTCTTTATTTGCAGTTCAAGCTTCTCTGAGGATAGTCTTGTTTCATAATTATTTTAAATACATCATCTATGGATCACATCAGATGAATATATTTGTTCTATTAGAAGAATGAACTTTCAGCTTACATTGACATTAAACTCATGCTTGTTTCTTCCTAGAGGATAATGATCAGATGATTAATTCTGTTTGATCTACCATTTTTAATCATTGTTGGATTTGACTTGATTTTAACCAAAGACACTTGAGTGTATCCTCCAACCTATTTTATTTTGTAGAACTTCAACTTGTTGTCATTTAACCTTCTGAAAAATATGGCGTTGAGTGAGAGGTTGCATTATTGACCATTTCTTCTAAAAGGTTACCTGCACATTTGAGCATACATCATAGATCATTGAAGTTTTGGTAAACTTTTCTCTGTTTGGTTAGTTTCATTGTTGAAGTGCATTATAATGTTTTCATTACTTTTCACTAACAATTGTGTTGTATCAACAAATACTTCTTTCTGTCATAAGCAAAATTTCAGTATTAGCACAACGACTCTTCTATCTAATTAACTCACTCTGCCTCATTGAAGCATAAGAGTTTTGTCCAGTTTGTCATTGAGGAGTTTTGTAACAGCCCGTTTTTTTTTTGTTTTTAAAATAAATTCAAGTTCATAAAATCAAGAAAATACTTTTGGATAAAACATTTAAGTCGTATCACAACGACAAAAGTCAACAATAATTGCAAGCAGCGGAAATAGTTTTCGGAATTAAAGTCCAAAGTATTTTCAACAGAAAAATACATCGGGGCTATGAGACCTATCAAACATAGCTCATACCCCTGGGGTATTCTCGGCAGTCACCTGCACAAATGCACTGCCCCAAGAATCTCTACTTCCCCCACGTCACTTCAAAAAGTGACACAAGGACCCACCAGAATAAAAGTCAACAGACAGTTAAAATATAGGGATACAGTCTTCTAAAATAAAATAAATACAACCACAAGAGGAAGACACCCTGCCCCTATACAGCCACCTAACTTGATCATACCACAAAAAGCTATACAACCTGGGTAAACTCCACGCGCCCAGCAAAACCTTCTGACACAACCTCAGTCAGGTATAACCACTACCTTCCCATCTCTGGGGTACTAACCGGAAGGACGGTCTTGATCCTCATCTGAGGGCAAAGCCCATATTTCCACAATAATTGTAAAGGGTCACCAATCCGAAATTAACAAACAACACATAGCATTTAAGTTTTAAATGCACAAAATAACCTTTCAACTTAACATACACCTTGAAAGGGTTTTCATATGCCAACAATGCATAAACAAGTTGAAAAATGAAGTTTTTAACAAAATTGCGCTGTCGTATTCGAATACAGCATCACTGTATTCGAATACAGAGCTAAAACACAAGTCAGAAGCAAAATTCACTTAAATGTATTCGAATACAAGCACCACATATTCGAATACAACTGCTAAAAAAATTGCAGATTTCAGTTTCGCAAATGTTTCGAAATCATTCAACACTTACACACAAAATCAACCAATCACACTCATCAATTATGGCACAATCACAACAACCGAGTATGTATATACAATCATCATGGTATATCAAACATGACTCGCGTGCCAAGCACCCTAATGCAATGCGTATATGCTAATGCGCATGATTACGGAATTCCAAACCAAAATCCTCCTCGAAGGGGCGTAAATCATAATTGTACAGCCTCTCACAGACCAGTACTAATTATTAAGGTGCAATCTCTCACGGATCAATACCGATTTACTATCGTACAACCTCCCACAGACCAGCGCGATTTTCTATGCATGCAATCGCTCACAGATCAGCACGACTTACAAGAGTGCAATCTCTCACAGATCAGCACGACTTAAAAGAGTTCAATCTCTCACAGATCAGCACTACACGAAAATCCCCGCAAGGATAAGATGAACCAACTATTCACATGGCATCATCTTGTGGCCCATCACGGTTACCACTATCACCATGGCACCATCGCGGTCACCACGTACTATGAATGCATGAGCATACTCTGACTCTTTCACCACAATCATTACGTAAATGCAGCTATTAAAAGATTCCCCATTTTTAATACTCATTTAACACTAATGATTTTTCAAATTCAACACAGAGCATACTCAAACATATATAACTCATAATCCCACAATTCACACCAATTCATATCAATTCATTTTTCCACAAAATTCACACATAAAACACATCTCAAAAATTCATAATATTAATTATGAACACAATTACACCAAACATGAATCACCACAACCATTACATCAATTTAAATCTCCAAATTTTCAACCATAAATCACAAATTTAAATCTCCAAATTTTCAACCATAAATCACCAATTTAAATCTCCAAATTTTCAACCATAAAACACATTAAATTCATTTTCCACAAATCTACACCTCAAACACATCAAATTTATTCTCCTTAAAATCACATATAAGGTCCTAAATGCAAACTAAAAGTTTGGAAGGAGCCCTTACCTCAACGGTAGCTCTAACAATCGATTACGGCACCGCGATTAATTCCGCTAAAAACTTTGTTCGCGACGTCGCTTCCAAAGTTAGTTCACTAGCACCGTAGCGTGGCAAGGAGTAACTTTCCCTTATGCCACTTCGCGAGATGGAGCTTAGGTCTAGGTGAGAAATGAAGTTTTGTATTTTGCGGTTTTGGTTTTTTTTTTTTGAAAACTGAAGAAAGAAAGAAGAAGATGTTTTCTCGCCTGGGAATTGGATTTCGCTTTCTCACTGTTTGCTTTCAAAGCTTGCGTTTCACGTGTTAATATATATATATATATATTAGAATTAAACCAAACCAACAAATATCTAAATATTCTTACGCACATCACTTCACTCACATCTCAACTAATTTAATAAAAATATCTACTCTCGTCGCAACTCAATTGACAGATAAAATTTTCAGCAACAAGAGATATTTTTAACAAAATTGTCCGGTATTAAATTTTTCGTAACGTAAATAAATTATTTCTCGCCAAATAATTTTAAACAGTCTCAAAAGATATTTTTGGCATTTAACACACAAAATACCATTAAAATTGGCTAAAAAGCCTCATAATTCAACTCCAAAATATAAAAATTACAAATTAAAACTAAGGCTCTTACAAGTTTCAAGAACCACAACTAGAAAACATAATAGAATTGAAGGAATTTTCATATTATTTACATATATATATGTATGTATATCTTTAAGAAAGAGATACAAAAGAGAGTTTCAATCTGTTGTTAATAGCTAACCACATAATGAAGTATTTTCTTAGATAATATTAATCTAAGATAATATCTCTCATATATATAATACTTTGAGATGTTTTATTCTATTTCTAAGGACACATTAAAAATCATTTTTCATTTCAATTATTCTCTTTGAGCATTCATTTATCTCATTACAGAGATTTTGTTTTACTACTCAAAATGTCATTGAAAAGTGATTACATAAGAACAAACTTTAAAAACTTTTTTAAGAAAAGACGTTGGAAAAAAGATGAAATCGACATTTGAGAAATAGATGTTCTACAAAAGCGTTTTATCTATTTTTCATATGGAAATTATAATTTTTAAGAAACTGTTTTTGTCAATCCAGGTTTTGAAGGAAATTTTAAAAAACAGAAGTTTAAAAAAAATAGGATTGATAAAAAACCATACACTAATCTTTACTCTTACACGGTAAATTGCTCAATCAAGAGACCGAGCTCTGATAACAATTGAATGTGATGGAAAACACAAGAAATTAGGTTGAATTGTGTTTTAACATTTCAGAAAGAAACTTCAATTGCTTAACAAAGCATATGTTCTCCATCAAATAGTTCTACTTACTATTATAAAACAAGTTTAGTAAAATAAAGTTGAATCATAAAAAATTTAGATTACATTAACAGAGAAAGAAAAGGATCATTTTGCTTAACACACTTATCAGAGGCAAATGATCATTTTGTTTGACCCACTTATCAGAGGTAGAACATTCAGATCGTTGCTTGTATTAAGGGATTCATCAGAGGCACGTTCATTAGAGTCAAACACAACTTTAACAGCTTCTTCAGCACTGTAAAGTTTGTTTAGTAGATTATCTTTTCTTTGTTCATCAAAGGATATAGCTTATACCAGAACAATTACTTATATTTCTTTTGCCTTTAATACTTCGACTCGAACTGTATATCACACAATACTACTTATTGTTATATTATGACTAGCTGTATTAGTAAACATAATTACTTGATTTTTAGGAGATAATATTCTGTGTTTAGAAACACTTACATTATTATTTCTAACTTGTAATTTATGCTACCTTAAAATAGATAGTCATTAATATAAATTTTGTCTTCTAACTGAATCTGCACACTAAGCAAATGCAGTTAGAGAATAATTGTTTCTTATTTGTTTGTTTTTGTTATCATCGAAACGTTAACCAAAGGATTGTAAGTAAAATCACTTTTACACTCAAAAATGGTTGTATGAATGAGATATCATAATTATTCCCTCAACCTTTCCTTACCTCTTAAATCTGTATCTATTGCTTCAAATCCTTATCACCAAATTGGTACTTCCCTTATATATATGTTGAAAAAAGACAGCTTGCAATGGTCTGATAGCTCCACACAAGCTTTTCATGTCCTTCAGATTGCCTTGGTCACTACTCATGTGTTGTGTTTACATGACTTTAACAAAACATTTACTTTTTAGGTTAAGTATATTTCTGGTTGTTAACAGGTTAAGCAAGTATGCTCACTTTTTAGCTTTATCCCACCTCTATACTACATTGGATATGGCTCAACTATTTAAGCTTCATGGCATACCAAATACAACAATGATCGTGATCCTATATTTTGAAGTGAAGTTTTGATAGAGTAGAGGTAAGATAGAATTAGATGAAGAGAATTATTGTATTAATGGATATGAAGACAGAAAATGATTCCAGAGCTAATGCTCCTCAGTTAGAGAAAACAATTCTCTCACTGCCTAATCTCTAAGGTGCAACTGAAAAATGATAAAAACTCCTTAATTAATTCCCCACACACTCCTATTTATTAGGGGAATACTAACTAACTATGTCAGTTAGGTAATCATACTTTTCTTGCATTCCCTTTCTTATTCTTTCTCACATATGCTCGCCACTGCGTAGGCCTCACCTCATCTCTGTTAACTAACTGATCCCCCTCATCATTCGTGGGGCCCAACCCATTCCTATCATCACCCCCACCTTCAACAGTAGCCTTGTCCTCAAGGCGCAAATTAGGGAATTAACTCTTCAGCAACAATTCCTCTTCTTAGGTAGCATCTCCAACATCCATACCTTCCCATTGAATCAACCATTATCTCTTATGCTGCCCACCATCAAACTTATCCCTCCACAATGCTTTTAAGCCAGGGATCCTGTGATACCTCTTATTGCAATTGGCTGCTCTGCTGCCAAATAGGATAGGATTTAAGAGCATGAATTTCAGCATCCTCATGTTGTCTAGATAAAGCATCAACCACCTTATTTTCCACGCCCACCTAATGCACCACCTCAAAGTCAAAACCCTGCAACTTAGCCATCGATTCCTACTGATTTGCTATGGTAATATGTTGTTATAACAAGTGTTTTAGGCTCTTTTGATCAGAATAAATCACAAATCGCTCCTAACAAATAATGTCTCCAATGTTGAATAGCTAACATCAAAGCCATTAACTCCTTATCATAGGCCAATTTAGATAAAATAGATGATTCAAAAGCCTTGCTAAAATACGCAATGGGATGTTTAGATTGCAACAACACGACACCAACCTCTTTTCTTGTGGCATCACTTTAAATTTCAAAAGGAAATTTGAAATTAGGCAGGGCTAAAACTGGGGCAGTTGTAACATTCCATTGAAAACCATCATTCTTTGTCAACTCGGTCAGGGGTTTAGCAATTTTTCCATAGTTAGCTATAAACTTTCTATAGTGACCACTTAACCCCAATAAACCTCTCACCCCCTTGACATTCTTAGGGACTGGCCACTGTAACACATTGCTAACATTGGCAGGATCAACAAAAACCCCTTCTTTGGAAATGACATGGCCCAAGTATTCAACTTGGTGTTGACCAAAAGCACACTTCTTCCCGTTAGCCATAAACTGATGTTGTTTCAAAAAATTTAGAACCATCTCCAAGTGCTGCAAATGAGCAGTCCAACGAGTGTTGTACACTTGTATGTCATAAATTTCCTTAAAAAAGGCTTAAAAATATCAGTCATCACTGATTGAAAGGTTGCAGGGGCATTGGTAAGGCCAAATGGCATCACCATAAACTCATAGTGACCCTCATGAGTACGAAATGCAGTTTTATGAATATCCTCTTCCTTCATACGAAATTGCTGATAACTAGATTTAAGATCAAGCTTAGAGAAATAACCCGAGCCATGTAACTCATCTAACAATTCATCTACCATAGGGATAGGGTACTTATCTTGAATTGTAACCTTGTTAAGCGCACGGTAATCTACACACATGCGCCAAGATTGATCCTTATTCTTGACCAAAATAACTGGACTAGAGAAAGCACTAGTGTTGTTTCTAATCACCCCCTGTTGCATAAGGCTCTGAATTTGTTTTTCAATTTCATCCTTGTGTAAATGAGGATATCTGTAAGGTCTCACAATTACTGGACCAACACCCTGCAAAAGTTCAATGGAATGGCTAGTGTTTCTTGTAGGAGGAAGACCCTGGATTTCTTTAAAAATAATAGCAAACTGATCAAACAACCCTTGCAACTCCTTAGTCTGTTGATAAGAGACACACGACACTTGTGAACCTATCACCTCCATCAAGGTAGGCCATTCACAGCCTGTTATCATCCGGGAAGAAGTCATAACGCTTTGGAAAGTAGCCATCTTCTCATCTAAAGCTTGGCCGAGGAATTTCACATACTGCCCTTATGGTTGAACACCATAGACATTTCTTTCCAATCCATGGTCACCTTCCCCAAAGTTTCCAGCCAAACAACTCCCAAAATTAGATCCACACCTCCTAACTCCAACACATAAGCATCACAACAAATCTGCATCGTTCCCACGTCCATCTGAATTCCCTTACACCTACCCATAGTTAGGACACGATGACCATCTCCTAACTTAACACACAAGGGATTAGAAGGTACCGTAGGAAAACAGCCTAACTTCCCATAGCTTCAACTGAAGTAGAAATGTCGATTTACAAGGAAGGGGGTTTGAATAATAAATGTTCCTATTTAAAATTTCCTGTAAAAACTTAAGAATTTAACTCAAGAATGATCTTGGTTGAGTAAACAGAAAACATATAACGTTCTTGGTTTTTGCCAGAAAACGGAGAACGTTCTTGGTTAGTTAAAATCAGAAATTTAGTTTATATTTTTAACTTAATAATTAATCAGGCTTAATAAATATGGAGATAAGAGAAATAATACCACACAAGGATGTATTCTGGTTCACCCAACTCGGGCTACATCCAGTCCTCACAACTGTGTTATTTTCACTAAATGTTCAAAACAGAGAACAATCTTGGTTTACACCACTTCTCTAGATCAACCTTGATCTGTTACACAACAAGTCCTTTCCACCCAGAAATGCTTTTGAAACAATCTCCTATCAATCTCTAGATAGGAGTTTACACTTTACCTTATAATGATAAGATTGTTTTGATAGAATCTAAGATGTCTCAACTCTTGTTTGAGATTAGATTCTTTATAAAAAATTCAGTACAAATATAACAAAAGATAGAAATATAATCAGAACTGATTCTTCTTGAGAAAGTGAGAATTTCAAGTATGTGAATGTGAATGATTTAATGAGACTTGTTAGCACTTGAACTTCTGCATTTTCCTTGAGCATTGATCTTCCTTTTATAGGCTTTTAGGACATTTAATGATGGTCAACAAGAGCTGTTGGTAGTGCTCTTGTCAGTCTTGACCAAAGACCAAATTATATGATAAAAAATGTTCCAGCTTTTGAATATTCTAAGTTCTGTTGACTGGACTGATTTTCTTCGTTCTTGGCAGTCTTCTCTTGAGTTTTAATGATCCTATATTCTTCAGATATTTCTATTGATTCCATCAGTTTAATATGCAGTTTTGATTCTAGCAAAATGGGATGAAGAATGATGGTAATCTGTTGTAGAACGATTGCTGAACATTCTGGAGAATGTTTGATCATTCTGGATATTCAATGATCATTCTGGAGATTGATAATTGATATGGAGATTTAATCTTGATCATTCTGGATGTTTTCCTGATCGTTCTTGAGGATGCACTGATGCCCTTCATATCTCAAGATCGTTCATCGTTCTTGGCAGTCAATCTGGAGAAAGATCGGTCTTGTTTGATCTTCCCTGATTCATGATCTTTTTCTTTTGTGATTCAAATCGTTTCTTTGACTAGAATGGATCCTGTTTGTTCCTTGGACAATACTGATAATATTAGTGTTAATTTCAGAAGCAATATCTTCTTTTAATTAGTGGAGATTGATTGTTCTTGAAGCTGACTTGATCATTCTTGGACCTGGAGAACATTCTCCGTTTTCCAGATTTTGTCAAGAATGTTTTCCGTTCTTGTCTGTTCAGATGTTTGCCTTTTTATGTTGATTTCTTTGCTTTGTTTAAATCCTATCTTTAATTTAATACACTCAAAAGCACAAGTTAAATTAGCATAACATTTAGAATCATAATTAACGTTCTTAATTAACCTTTGTTTATTTTCATCAAAACTTAAATTGAGAGTTTGTCTTAACATCAACCACCTTAGGAGATATGAAATTATGCGTGGCTCCACTATCAATAAGAACCAAAATAGGTGCACCTTGCAAACAACCCTCTACTTTCATTGTGCGAACCTGGTTTGGAGTAGTGGATACACCAAAAACTCCCATCCTTTTACATTCTAACTCCTCTTGCTCAATCTCGTCTTCCGACTCAGCCTCCAACACCACAATCTCTCCTTCATCGTCCCCCAAAACAATCAATCGTAACTGATTTGTTGCACATTGATGGAGGGGATCCCATCGTTCATTGCATTGAAAACAGAGTCCCTTCGCGCGACGTTCATTAGCCTCTGCACTTGGTAAATGGCGAACGCCACGTGAGTGACGGCGTGAAATGTCACCAGAATTTGGACGTGAAGGTGCTATAGAATTGGGAGGGTGTGTTGACCCGGTTTGAGATCCAGGACCCGACCCAGTACGCATTTTACCCACATTGTGGCTAGTCTGGGTAGGGTTTGCATATCTGTTCCCTTCCCCTTCGTGATAGACCCAATTAGGTTTTTGAAATCGGGCCCAAGAACCCTGACCCGGTTTGTAGCGAGATCCAGATCCCTGCCCCGAAACAACAGCAAATTCACTCTCAACATCACGAGCCAATTGCATCGCTAAGTAACGATTACGAGGCTTGAAGGTACGCACACGAGAACGAATGTCATGACGTAAACCACCAATGAAATAACCAAGAAACTGTTGTTCTGGTAAACGACCACACTGTGAAGAATACAATTCGAATTCAACAATGTAATCCTCCACAGATCCAGATTGTTTTAATTCCTTCAATTCCTCAAAAGGATTCTCCAAAGGACTACCACCAAAACGAACTATCATTGCCTCCGTCAAACTCTCCCAAGATAGATCCTCCGTACTGAGCTTCGCCAATTGAATCCTCACGTCCCCAGAAATGTGTTGTAATTCGAAATACGTTTCTACTCGAGCGATCCAAGCAACTGGATCATCACCGGTAAACGCCAGCAATTCCACCTTCTTCGTAGCTAAACGAAATTCATCTAACGGTTAGGTGACTGCTGTAATACTGTCCTAAGACGCGTCACGCATCGCCAACACTCTCTAAATTTCAAAACCAATGAATCTACGTAACGACTCAATGCTGGCCTCCACATGTCTCAAACGCTCCTCCACTATAGTGATTCTTGCGTCCATTCTGGTTTGCATGAACGCAGCAGGTCGAACCAATTGATAGAGCAGAGGTATGATAGAATTAGATGAAGAGAATTATTGTATTAATGGATATGAAAACAGAAAATGATTCCAGAGCTAATGCTCATCAGTTAGAAAAAACAATTCTCTCACTGCCCAACCTTTAAGGTGCAACTGAAAAATGATAAAAACTCCCTAACTAATTCACCACACACTCCTATTTATTAGGGCAATACTAACTATGCCAGCTAGGCAATCACACTTTTCCTACATTCCCTTTCTTATTCTTTCTCACATATACTCGCCACTGATTAGGCCTCACCTCATCTCTGTTAACTAATAGATCCCCCTCATCACTTGTGGGGACCAACCCATTCCTATCAAGTTTAGTCTAAGTTTTTTAAACTTCAAGGGGTGATCCTCAACAAATCCACAACTTACCAACCTCAAACGCATGGGCAAACTGAAATTGTCAACAAAGGGTTGGAGAGATACTTGAGATGTATGTGTTATGAGAAACCTTCTTCTTGGTCTAAATGGTTATCACTTGTTGAATGGTGGTATAACATAACTCATCACTTTTCCATTAACACCACTCCATATGAGGTTGTATATGGCCAAAGCCCTCCAATCCACCTTCCTTATTTACCTGGTAAATTTACCTCTCAAATTGTTACCCGAACACTTTCAGCAAGTGAAGAGGTACTGAAACTGCTGAAATTTCATCTGCTGCGTGCGCAGAACTGTATGTCCCAGCAAACTGATAAACACAGGAGTCAAGAGTCTTTGGTACTAGTAATTTTGAGTACGTGAAGCTCCAACCATATAGGCAGTCTTCAATGCGCAATCATGCATTCCAAAAATTGCTTCCTAAATTTTATGGACCATTTAAGATCCTGGTTCGCATTGGGAACGCTGCATGCTAACTGGAGTTGCCTTCAAGTTGTGGCATACACAATGCCTTTCACATTTCCCAATTAAAATTTCGTCCAAATCTAGTTTCTGCTGATGTCTTTTCTCTCCCTCCAATTGATGATTCTTCTCAGTTCCTTTAAGAACCTAAAGAAATTATGAATTGGAAAATGGTTAAAAGAGGTCGTAGTGCTACTAAGGTTCTGGTCAAATGGAAAAACCACCCCGTTGATCAAGCTACTTGGGATTTTACTGTGACTTGCTCAAGAAGTTTCCCAGTTTGCAATTTATGTTCATTGCTGTTTATTTCAATTTAGTTCCTTGTAAATTTTAGCGCTTCTGAAGGGAACTAGGATTATTTCAATTAAATCCCTAATAATCCAAATTGGTACTTTCCTGTTACAAAATTTTATAAATGCATATTTAATTGGGTAGTTATGTCTAAAGACCCTTCTAAAACCCATGATGGGATGAACTTAATCCTGTTTCCAACTAGACATTATATGGATTCAAAAAATGAAAACTTCAATTTTACAGTTTAATTAAATTAATTGCAACCTTTGTCCAAAAATTTACAAGATAGTACATTTGCAAAACTTCCTAGATACACCGTATCAAATAAATTTAACATACAGAACTATGGAATGGTCAACAAATTTACATGAGATAACACGGCTCAGGGAAAATCACTGATGTATAATGATGTTTACATGCTTTGATCATGTTTTAAAGTGAAGGTTGAAGTTGTTGCAGCACTTGAAGCAGCCAGTGATATGGTAGTACCCTGGCTATCTGAACTAGAGGAAGCATTGTATGAAGATGGAAAAGTCTCCAAACCTATATTTTTTTTAGGTTCTCTAATTTTCATGTCCATAACATCTGAAATCAAGCCTGGTTTTGTTATATTACTTTCAATAACATCCATTTCTCCAGTGAGCATTTTGACCACAGAAGACATGGCTGGGCGGTGCTTAGGAGTATCCTGAGTGCAAAGAAGAGAAATTTTTAAATATTTACAAGCCTCCTCGGCATTGAATCCTCCATTTAGTGATATGTCTACCAACTGTACCAATTCCTTTCGCTCATACAGTTCCCATGTCTGTAAGAACAGAAGCTTAAATAAGAGCTCGTCTAAAAATACCATATTGCAGTTGTAGAATATGATTTAATAATAATGCAATAATATGTCTGTAAGAACTATGTTTTGGTATCTCAGTTCACTGGTTCAAAATGAAAGTAAAACTACTCATATAGTATTTCAAATTTTCAATATATAAATCAGAAGTACATGTGAAATTTTATGTTAGAGCCTATTAGGAATCAGGGGAAGCTTACAAATCTAGCAAGTGCTTTGCTATCTACAACATATGAATGCTGTAACATGTCAAACAAATTTATATATAATTTTGAATTAAAAAATTACAACTTATAATACCAGCAACATAAAAGTGCATATAGAATATTTAAGATATGGACTAAACATGAGCCTGGAGAGAATGATTCATGGTTTTGATAGGTTCAATAATCAACAAACAGACAATATAGAGGAAAACTTACATATGAAGAATTAATACATCTAACAAACAAATGACAATATATCAGTGAATTTTGATGAGAAAAAGTATTAGTGGAGAATATAACATTGTTAAGCATGAAAATCCATAACGAGGCTTCCAATCAGACATAACTCGGAAACTCAAACCATAACAACTTGAAGAATATAAAGGTTATGTTAATTGCGGTCAAAATCAAAGCAGTATAAAGTAACTTAACATTTAATTTGTATTATTATGCCAAAGGATTTTACTTATTAATAACGAGATGATCACAAGAAAGTGAACGATATTTCCCCTATTACTGTCCATTTTAAAAATATGTAAGATACTTGAACACAACAGAGAAAATTGTATACACATACCCTTTCTAGAATGTATTGATCTCCCATTGGTAATCTTGTATTTGTGTTAGTTCTCCCACTGACTATTTCCACAAGGAGGACCCCGAAACTGTAAATGTCGGCTTTACGTGTCAACTGCCCTCTTATTGCATACTCTGGTGCCAAATAACCTCTGAAATAAAACACACAGCATTGAATACACAATTGGTGAGAAATGGAAGATAACACAAATCGTAAAATAGATGATTTCTATCAATACATAAGTACAGTTTAATACCAACCAGAACAATTATTGGACAACAAATTTATGTAAAGCATTGGGTAAACCAAAGGAATCTCTTATATCAGCCTTTAAACACACCAATAACAAATGACATAAACTAAACATTAATATAAATTTCAAAGCCACTATTTGACATCAAAATGAATTGATATAAGTTATAGCAAGTGTGAATAAGACATGGAGAAATCCAAACACGGAGAGTCGATCAAATGGAAGGTAGTCAAAGTTAGAGAGATACCTAGAAAACTATAAGCTAAGTTAGATTACAAAGTTTGTCACCGAAAATTCTTTATGAGAGGACACCATTGACAAACTTTGATCTATGAAGCTAACTCACATATTGTGAAAGAAAACTGTTGTTGTTGTACAACATTTAGTTATGACCACTCAACAACACCGATGGGGAAGCAACTAAGGCTAAGGGCATTATGGGTAAACCAAGAGTTTGGAGAGTGTACCAAAGATGGTCCAATATTTATGAGAATTAATTTTCTGTTAGGCCAGAGTGAGATATTCCTCTGAGTGGAGCTTTGCTCTATGGGTAGTTAGAGTGACCCTCTACTACTACCATTTCCCTTCATCATCAATAATATACAGATTCATTCCAATTCTTCTATTTTTCTTGCTCTGTTATAGTTGCAATTGCTTGGGTTGCTCCCAAACACTAGCATTTATATTATGTATAATACATAAGTGGAGGCACCCAAGTCTTACTTTTGGGAAGGGCACCCTGCTCTTTCAACGGGTAAAAATAAGTAAATGCTTTCAAATTTTGTACTGACAGTAAATTAAAACACTTACATTGTTCCTGCTACGCGTGTGCTGACATGAGACATGTATGATGGAATAAGTTTTGCAAGACCAAAATCTGAAATCTTAGGTGTAAGGTCTTTGTCAAGGAGAATATTGCTTGCTTTTATATCCCTATGAACAATATGTGGTTGTACTTCCTCATGGAGAAAGGCAAGTCCACGTGCAACTCCAATGCATACCCTACATCGTGTTTGCCAATCAAAGTAGATATTACTGTGACCTCCAGCTGCAAGTGCAAGTGCAGAAAAATTAAATTATTCAATGAGGTAAGGTTGAGAGTCAAATATTATTAATATAACAAGTCCATGAAATTATGATGAAATAAAAGTCCTTGCTCTCAAATTCAAAACTTTACCAAAAAACTATAATGCATTTACCTAGAAGGGTTTGTGCAAGGCTATTGTTCTCGAGGTAATTGTAGACTAATATTCGGTGATCTCCTTCCACACAACAACCATAGAGTATAACCAAATTTTCATGCTGTATTTCTGAAATCACATTAATCTCTGTCAAGAATTCCTTCACCCCCTGTTTTGATTCAGTTGAAAGAACTTTTATAGCGGCTACCTTCCCATCTTTTAGCACTCCCTGATCATCCACCATAATATTGTTAATGTTTTTATTGCTTAAGCGAAGAGAGGGAAAAAATAATGATCAAAACCACTTGGAAATTGTTTGCTTACCTTATAGACAGAACCAAAACCACCCTCCCCGATTTTATTTGCCGGACTGAAATTGTCAGAGGCAATTTTTAGTTGTTTGTAAGTATAGACTTTTATTCGAATGCCTGAAAGTCCTGTTCACAAGTATATTCAATTAAAATAAAGCATGTCAATCCAACCTTTTTTCTCTCATTAAATCATGAGCATGTCAATCCAAGAATGCAATCATACTCCTAAAAGTTAATCAAATGTATATAAGTTACCTTCATCAATTTCAGGATCTCGTCTTACATCAGACGACACTTTCTTACCAAATAGGAAAGGAAAACAAGTCATGACCGCACGAAGTGATTTGAATGTGGCTTTTAATGTCAAATGGAATCAATATCTTCAAAAGAAATCAGTTCCAAGCTCACCTGGCTGGTTCATGTAAAACTATCAACGTCTTGAAGGATAATAAAGTTGAAAACAACAACGCAAAACCTTCATGGCTTACAAGATATCATGGAGTTCTTCTAACACACAAAAAGCATTAATATATATCATTATTATGGTTCCAACTTTTTCACCAATATTTTAATTTAATTATATCAAAAGAGGGTTCTATCATAAAAGAGATGTAATGCAAAATCATAGTCTAAACTAAACTACAATCAGGCACAGTTATCATCATCAAATAGCTGTTTCAGAAACCCAACTTTAACGGACTACAATATTTTCCTAAAGCCATAAGACCAAAAACAAACTAATGGAATTTAATCCGTTCAATTTTTATTTTTCATATCTACAGTCAATTTTCCACCAAAAACTAACTAGCCCTAATTCACTGTATCTCAACTCTGAATTTGTATCCTATATTATGTAACAGTTGAATCTTCAAACAACACTGAAAAGTAAAATGTGAGTCGATATTCCTCAGGAACTGAAATAAAAGGGTTAAACCAGAATCCTAACAAAAATTCCGGGAAAATATTAAAAAAAAATTACTCATAATTAATAAATAGCTACTGAAGAATGCTCTGTAATCAGAAATAATCTTCTGTGTCAGCAACAAAAAAACACTAAATTAGAAAGAATTAAAAAAAGCAAGAGAGAGAGAGATGAAATTGGAAGACACGCCTATAATTGAACGGTGGTGATCAAGAAAAAAAAATGGTGAAACGAACCTTAGAACTTTAGAAACAAGATCAAATGAACAGGAGGCAGCAGGTTGAGAGAGATAAGAAGGAGAGAAGAGGAGAGGGAGAAGGTGAAGAAGAACTTATAGAGAGAGAGAAATGGGAAATGTCAAAAAAAAGTCAAGAGATGACCGTGTATGAATGATGAGATGACTCTGCTCTTCAATTAATAATAATATACTATTACTGCTGACTGCGTGGCGCGTGGAACAACGCGTATCAAGTGTGAAATTGTGAATCTCTCATGCTCTCTTCCCTCTCCATTGACTAGAATTAGGTATGGCAATGAATGGGCGGGGCCGGCGGGCAGCTCCGCGACTTCTCCTGAAAAATCCGCATTTGCCATAGTTTTAAATTGGGGTTAAATTTTGGATAACCATCTCTTTTCAGCAGAGTTCGGGTTTTCTCGCTGTACTCTCATAGCAATTTATAAAATAATAAATTTAAAAATTATAGTTATTATTATTAATATAATAAAAAATAATAATTGTTTAATAATATTAATATAAAGTTATATCTTCTATGAAAGATATTAAAATTTATACTATATAAAAGATATTGAATAAAATGAATAATTATATATATATATATATATTTTTTTTTTAAAAAGTAGTTATTATTTTACTAAAGGGGCAAGTGATGGGACGAGTATCAAACAAACTTTTCCCCACTTCTGAATTTGAGTTTTGTGCAAAACTCAAATCCTCACACCAATCTGGGTCAAAGCTAATAAAGTATATGCATTACTATTTGCAAATAGATTAATTAATTAACAACTTGAGATTGCTAAATTATATAGTACTATTTTTGCAATAATTAATGTTATGTTGGGGAGTTTTTGAGGGAAGAGTTTGGGAAAGAGGAAATATAAAATTGAAGAAAAGAAAAGTTTTGAAAGTGAAGAGTTTTGGGTGTTTGTTTTTCTTCAAAATATAAAATCTTTTTTATTTAATAAAATTCGAAAAAGCGTATTGCATGAAAAATTTGGATGGTTTTGGAGGATATAGATAATCTTTTCAAATCGTTTGCACGTTGTTATTATATTCTAAAAATTTAAAATAGCTAATTAAAAGTAATTTAAAAAAATAAATAATAATACGTTTAATATATATTTTACAAGTATTATTATAAAAATTTAAAAATCATTATTTTATAAATCTGACTCAATTTTTAGTCTATATTTACATATATATTTCTATACATTACCCCAAAAAAAATTAAATAAAAACAAACCAAAAAAACAAAGAAAATATGTTTTACACCTTTACTATCTTCAAACACTTCAAGACAATTCAAATAAAGCACTTCATGCACGCAACAGTACCCCTCCCCTATTTATTTTTTTATTTCAAAAATCCTTTATAAGGTTATTATTTTTTCTATTTGGACACTCAACAAAAAGGGGAGCAACTTCTTTCCCTATTTGTATGAGATTGCTTAATATTTGCTCCAAGTGAAAAATTCAAAACTTAAGTTTATCTTATAGACACAAAGATTAATCTTTGTAATCTATAAATTGAGACAAAAATTAGTTGCAAGGGAGGCATTATTTTTCGGAAGAGAAAACCCAAAAGTTAGAAATTAGAGTTTTTTTTTTTCGGAAATAAACAAAAAAACAGAGTATTACACAAAAAAACCAAAAGAGAAGAAAGATCCCCATACCCATAAACATACTCAAACTCATTTTAACAACACAACGGACGAAAATAGACAAGAGAACCGTTACAGCCGCACACCACTGCCCGATCTTCACCGACATCCGAAAAGGCATGAATTTTCTCATTCTTTTGTTCAAACGGTATATTATTGAAAGATGTAAACTTTAAAAACTAAGATTTAAAATTGGAGTTGATTATGTGAAAGATGAGATTTTGTTTGGTTCTATGTAAATGGTGGTTTGGTTGAGATTTTGTGTTTGTAAAAGTTAAAATGTGTGGTTGTGTTTTTGTTTGAGATAATTTTTTTGGTTTTCTTGTGCATTGGAAAACTTAAAATCTGTTTTTTTTTTTTTACTGAAATGCTTATTTCGAAAGACTGATTTGCTTGATTAGAGCCTATTGAATGTGATCACTTTCTTCCAGCTGTTACTCTATTCACTTTAGCGATAAATATTCATTTATTTTATATTATAACAAATTTTTCTTTTTGGGTTGTGCTATTTAATATTAAACTGAATTTTGTCCTCTCACTTATTAAATTACAAAATATTTTAAAAGAGACTCACACTTGTAATTAGTATTTTTGGTTCTATTATTAAAATGTGTTGTTGTTACAAGCCCATATGTTTCTTTTGTTGCTATTTTGTTTTGTGTTTATTACTGATTTTATTTCGTAGAATCATTTAAACTTATTTAATATTTAGAATCAATTTTTTTTAAGTTCTCAAAAAGACAACAAAGATAAAATTATAATCAAATATTGAAAGGTTAATTAGATATGATATTTGTTAACATTTGAGTTGTTAGGACGCAAGTTGTGACAACTTCATGGTTCTAAAACCCATCCTCACAAATAAATAAATATACGAAATTTAGTTTAAATTGATTAATTAGATGTGACATCTTTTTAATCTTTTAAGACGCAAGTTGTGACAACTTGATAGTTCTAACACTCGATTTTAAATTAACCCAAAATCAACTTTTTAAATTTGATTAATTTAGATGTGACATCTTTTTAATCTTTAAATTTTTGAGACACAAGTTGTATAATTTGATAGTCTTGAAACTCGTATTTCAGAATAATTAATTAAATCAAACAAACTCATCTTTTGGTCAAAATAACTTTTTTTTATCAATAACAAAACACACTTTCTTTAAAAAATAATCAACACATCCGCATTTTCTATCCAAGAACTACGTAGCTTTGATTTATTTATCGCACTGAGAGATACGTAGGAGCAAGATCACACTCTTGTCAAGCACGTTAATAAAAATCTTTTTTTTAAGCATACTTTTATTTCAAAATCACATTCAAAAAATAAGCAATTGATATTAATATTTAATAATAAGTAAAAATAAATATATTTAAGTTAATATTAATTTTGCACAATTAATTCTAGATAACCGTTTTTAACGGATGTCGTGGAGTGCTAATACCTTCCCTATGCATAATCGACTCCCGAACCCAAAATTTGGTTTCAAAGATCATATTTTATTTTTTATTTTTAAGGGTTTTCCAATATTTTCCCTATTTTAATATAAACTTTGTGGCGACTCCATTGAATTTGATAAACACTCGAAATTTTAGGCTGCGACAACTGGCGACTCCACTGGGACGCTTAGAGAGTCAAGCCTAACATAATTAATTGTGCATAATTTTTTAACTTTTTCTATATTTTTTATTTTTTATTTTCTTTTACTTTATGTGTTTATTATTTCTTAATAAGTATTAGCTGGCATTATAATATTCTTTTAAGTTAGTATGTCATTTTTTCTTTATTTATTTATTTATTTTGTATATGTATATATGTTTTATTAGAATTAGGGAGCTATTGAATTATACTTATTCCACACCCTACACTTTTGCTAAGACACACACTTTTGATTGGAACTTTATACCCGGGTTTGAACAAAACTTAAGTTTAGGGTTGAGGTTGCGTAATGGTAGCCTTCTGGATGTACATCCTGTTTGGTTATCATGAAAATCTCACATAGAGTTTGATCTTGTTGAGGGTATTGTCACTCCAAATAATTTACCTATTGTTGTTGACAATATTCCAAAATAGGATTATTGGCTCTAGGAACCACATCTAGAACCATAGAGCCACCCTTGTGAGAATTTCACTACATAAAGCAATAGACCCTTTCATCATAAGAATATCCGTATAAGCAAAAAATATACCTCATACATTCAAACTTTATATATATATATATATATATATATATATATATTCACAATAATTATTCTACATAGTTTCATTCATATCTCATGACATTTTTTAATTTTTTTTTAAGGAAAAATAAAATATAATGGCATTTTGCATAAATTTTCAGGATTTTTGGGGAATCATATGGACCTTAGTCATGTGTTAGTTAAGTGGATAAAAGGATCGAAAAAAAAGAAAAACTTTACTTTTAAAGTTCAAACAACCTGATTTGAAAAGTTTAAGGGACATCAGCAATCAAATGAAAATCATACAACGTGAGAGTTTCTTTAATAAATATGGGAAGATCCTAAACCTCTTGGCAGTAAATGTGCAAACAGGTGCCCTCACGGCACTGGCTCAATATTACAACCCTCTTTTAAGATGTTTCACCTTTCAAGACTTTCAGTTGGCCCCGACATTAGAAGAATTCGAACGAATATTGGGTTACTCCTTAGAGAAAGGAAATCCTTATCGGTATACTAGGCAACCACCAAATTTGAGTAAAATTGTTGAAGTGTTGAAAATTGACATAAGAGAGTTGACAAGTAAGAAAGAGGAAAAATGAGCTATTCATGGTTTTTCAAGAAAATATCTAGAGAAAAAGTGCCAAGATTTAGCCGTTAAAAAAGAATAGGGTACCTATATAGATGTTTTGGCTCTCATTATCTATGGTATTGTTTTATTCCCAAACCTTGATAATTTTGTAGATTTTGCCGCCATCAATGTCTTCTTGGCTTTTAACAAAAATAAACAAAATCCAGTTCCCGCGGTTCTTGCTGATATATACTACTCTCTGCATATGCGACACGAGAAGAAAGAAGGAACAATTTTGTGTTGTGTTCCAGTGCTGTATACTTGGTTCATGTCTCATATGTTCAAGAAAGGGTATCATGTTGGAGTTAAAAGTAATCTTGAATGGGCTCAGAGTATAGCTAGCCTTATTGGGGACACAATTTTATGGTATCATAGAGAACAAGGGGTGGAAGAAGTAATATGCCATACTGCGGAGATTTTCCAAATGTACCTCTTATGGGAACCAAAGGATGTATTAATTACAATCCGACGTTAGCTCTGAAACAACTTGGCTACCCTATGTTGGAGAAACCAGATGGTAAGTCGTTGGAAGCTTTTGTTTTGCACAATACGGGGTATGGTAGACCCACCAATGTTGCGAAGGATAAGTTGAGCTTGGGAAATGATCATTAGAAAGGGGAGAATACTCTAATGTAGAAGTTGTAGCACAAAAGAACCCTATCAACAATGGGTAAAGAAAAGAGTCCAAGAAATCAAACTGCCTTTCCACAGTACACCCTCGAATGATCAGGAAATGCATGAACCTAATCTTGTTACAAATGAAGAAATTGAAGAACTCAAAGCATCATTGTTAAAATCCGAAGAGGAGAAAATAGAGTTACAAGCGAAGTTAGAAAAAGTCTCCCAAGAGAACGAGAACTTACGATCAAAAAACACCTGTAAGAGTCATTTTATTGAGAGAAGCAAAAATAGGTTGAAAATTGAAAAAGAAAATAAACTTGACATACAAGATTGTTTGAGAAGTGCAAATAAAGAATTAGATATGCGAAAGCAAGAAAAGAACGAAGCTATTGAAGAAGCCTATATGTGGAAGCAATTATGGACAAAATCAGCAAGCTCTGAGAGGAATATAAGAAAAGAGTTTGAAGATTTAAAGAGACAACTTAAAGAGATGGTAGTTGAGTACGAGAGTCAAGTAAAGAATGAGAGGCAACACAAGGAAGAAATTGAAGAACTACTCTCAAAACATCAAGATGCACTAAGAACAGAAATGTAGACTTCTAGTTAGTTGAAGAATTACATTGATTATCAAGAAAAGATCTATAATGACTTAAAGGATGAAACCACATATTGGGAGGATCATTTTATGATGTTGCTTGGACAATTGAAGAATCAAGAGATCTATAAAGAGTTGGAAGATAAAGGCAAGCATTGGAAAGATTTCTTTTCAAAATTGACAATGCTAGCTAATCAAGCAATCATAAAAATTCCAAAACATCTAAGAGAGTATGATGTAGTAATTCATCCGCTCAATACTCCAGTCAAAGTCTACAAGTTCGTTGAATATTGCAAATATTTGGTAGAAGAATTGGAGGAGAAGATTGGTTGTCCTATTGAAAGAGAGGATAATAGTCGAGTAGTTTTTAATTTAAATGCGATGTACTTTTTTTCTCATCAATGAAGGATTTGTTGTTTTGTTTACCGATCCCCATATTTTCTTCACTAATAATTCGTGTTCGTTAAAAGAAAAAAAATTATTACGTAAGGCTTATGATTCCCCAACATCCAACTATCATGTAAAAAAAAAAGAGATAATTAACTAAATAATTTCATTTTCATTCCATTCATATTTAATACATACTCATAATTTTTTTTATTATTTATTTAAAAAACAGAAAAAATCAATAAAGTTGTTTCCCCGACACCCTTATCGGACTCGCGCAAACTCCAAGATCATGGGTGAACTTGAGCAAAACCAAGAAGTCATGAGAGCGGATGTTAGTCAATTGAAGGACAAATACAGGCTTTAGCAAGAAAGGAGAATACAGATGGGGATCCTCCAACTGCAAATGAAGAACACCAAACTACTCATTTTCACCCACCAGGCTTTACCCCGACTACCCAACAGTTTCGTACGCCAGCTATACAATTTCCTATGTATGGTCTCCCACCTGGTTATACTCCACCCGTAGTCATCAACCCTATGGACAACAACCCAAACCACTCAAATATAAACTCCCAAAGCCTAAACCAACCGCAAATCCCATCTCCTCAAGGCTACGTGCCACCCCAAAACACTATACCTTTAGAAAATATTCCATTCAGTGCACCCCAAGTACCCCATCTTGATGCTAACGGGAATTGGCAACAACCTCAATTTATCGGTGATAATACACAATCCAAAGAAAAATTCCATGTTTTAGAAGAACGAATAAAAGCAATTGAGGGGAATAATGTCTATGGCCTCGAAGCTCTTAATATGTGTTTGGTTCCCTATGTGGCGATCCCTTCAAAATTCAATGTACCTGAGTTTGAAAAATACAAAGGTATCACATGTCCTAAAAATCATCTGACCATGTATTGTAGAAAAATAGCCTCTCATGCTCATAATGACAAACTTCTCATTCATTTTTTTCAAGACAGTTTGAGTGGGGCATCATTAAGTTGGTATATGCATCTTGAGCGAAATCGAATCCATTCATGGAAAGATTTGGCTGATGCCTTCTTGAAACAATACATGTACAACATTGACATAGCCCCTGACAGGATGCAATTGCAAAATTCATCGAAAAAGGACAATGGAACATTCAAAGAATATGCACAATGGTGGAGAGAAGTGGCATCGCAAGTAGATCCTCCTTTATTTGAAAGAGAAATGGTTGGTATGTTTATGGATACTCTCCAGTTGCCCTTTTATGATAAAATGATTGAGAGTATGTCATCAAACTTTTTCTGACATGGTCATGATAGGAGAAAGAGTAGAAAGTGGCACAAGGAATGGTAAGATTGTATGTGGAACGAGTGGTATGAAGAAACCTCTGATGGGATTTACAAAGAAGAAAGAAGGGGATGCTAACGCTGTAATGGCAAACCCAAGGGTCTCTTATCCATATATGGCAAACCTCCTCATTTTCAGCCCCCGATACCCCAAATTCCCTACATTCCCTATCCATATATGGTTGCGACCTCACAAGCTTCATACCCCCAATATCACCCTTCAAGGCCACCTTATTATCAACCGCCCCTGGTCAACCACCACCTATCACGTTTTTCCAACAAAACCAATAGAACCAAAATCCAATCCGAATCACTACAAACCACCAGTTAATCGAGAAAAGAAGATAACCCATTTTGACCCGATTCCAGTCACATACAGCCAATTGTTGCCTCACCTACTCCAGAATTCAATGGTAGTCCTAAGACCAATGAAACCTCTAGAACCACCGTTCCCAAAATGGTATAACCCAAACGCCAAATATGAATACCATGCAGGAGCCGTAGGGCATTCTGTCGAAGATTGTCAAGCCCTAAAATCTAAAGTGCATGAACTGATTAATGCGAAATGGATTACCTTCAAGGAAGACGGTCCCAACGTAGGGAGTAATCCCTTGCCGGGCCATGGGGATACCTCTGTCAATGTCATTGAAGATGAGATAGTCCAATGTGCAAAAGATGATCATGTATCAACCATAGAGTTGTGCGTGGAAAATAATAGATCTTTCCCAAAACCATTGGAAATCCTCTATAGAATAGAGAAACTTAAGCCAACTCCTAGCGGACCAAATGCAATAATTGTCCAAGCACCAACCCCTTTTCCTTACGAAAAAACCAAGGTGGTACCATGGAATTATGAAATCACATCCCACTTGGCAATCATCAACCAAGTGATAGCTGTGAACCTAAAGGAACTGATGTCACCAACATTTTAGGAATTGGTGAGATGACTCGGAGTGGTCGAGTATATGCTCCTGAACAACTTAGGAAAAAGGAGGGTTATGGAGAAAAAGGGAAAGAAGATATGTATCATGCCATAAAAGGACAAGACATTAGTAAAAAAACGGTGCTTGAAGAAAAACCTAACGAATTTTTGAAGTTTATCAAGAAAAGTGAATATAAGGTGGTGGATCAGCTAAATCAAACCCTTTCCAAGATATCTGTTCTCTCCTTGTTATTGAACTCTGGAACACATAGAAGGGCACTGCTGAAAGTTTTAAACGAGACCCATGTTACTCATGATATCACTGTCGACCAGTTTGATGGAGTTGTCGGTAACATCACCGCTAATAGTTTTCTGAGTTTTAGCGACAGTGATTTACCAGCTGAAGGGACAGAGCATAATAAAGCACTACACATCTCTGTGAAGTGTCACAATCATATTCTTGCACAGGTGTTAGTGGATAATGGTTCGTCATTGAATGTCATGCCGAAACCAACACTCTCGAAACTATTTGTTGATGGAGCCTGCATGAAGCCCAGTGCTATGGTGGTGAAAGCGTTTGATGGATCCAAGAGACAAGTTGTTGGTGAAATTGACCTGCCGATTCAAGTCAGACCCCATAACTTTGGAATAATTTTCCAAGTAATGGATATTAAACCGGCGTACAGTTGCCTTTTAGGGAGACCATGGATTAATGTTGTTGGAAAAGTAACGTCCACTCTCCATCAAAAGCTAAAGTTTATAGTGAACATTAAGCTGGTAATAATATTTGGGGAAGAAGATATAATAGTGAGTCATCTATCTTCTATGGGCTACATCGATGACACGGAAAAAACCATAAAGACTTCCTTCCAAGCACTAGAAATTGCTAATGCCGTCTTCATGGGTGAAGGGCCTCACTTAAAGGAACCAAACCTGTCTATCACATCATTGAAGTCTACCAAGTCCATGTTGGAAGGAGCGGTTTTTGTTAAATTGGGGAAATTGTTAGAAATACCAGAGAAGAACAATAGGTACGTGATATGATCCTATTTGTAATGATTCACTTTAAGGATCGTTCTAGGTTGGAAACTTACAGATTGGATCAATAATTGCGTATTGCTGGAGAATGCGATAAACAGAGCTACGAAACTCCGAATCGGACAATTCCAAAACGAGGTGAAAGATGACGTTCCGAAACGCAAGTTAGGATGTTAAATCACTGAAAACAAGTATGTAGAACTAGAGATATGATCGTAGGTTGCTGAACACGAAAATTGGCACAATTTGTGTATTAGGGTTTGATGTAAAGGAAACTGAAAATTATAAAGAAACAAAAGATGGATTAGGTTGAGAAGACGAAGAAGGCGCCACAATCAAGGATGATTGATAAGCCAATGAAGAATCGCCACAATGGTAAGGAAGCCATTGATAAGACTCAAGCAAGTTCTAATCCAAGAACTTAAAGAGGAGACCTAACTCACTCACAATTCTCATTAGAGAAATTTTAATTCATTCCAAAAAATTCCCCTTCAATGAGGTTACAAAATCATAGTTATAGTAAAATTATCTCTAAACCTAAATGGGTCATAAGTGACACCATTCTCTAGACCCAAATTGGGCTTACATCATTTTTTTTTAATAAAAATAAACTAAATGTAAGGAAGCAAAGTATCTTCACTTACATATAACATCAACTAAGTCTATATTAAAACTATTAGAATTCCAAATTAAAGCAAACTAATAATTATTACAAACCAAATGAAAATAAATAAAGTTCATCATAATTTATTAAAAATATGGATCATCTTCATGCTCTTGAGATCCTTATCATTCTCTCCTTGAAGAAATTCGACCTCGAATTTAAGCTCCATTTTACCGTACATGAAGAAATAATCCCATCAAACAACAAGCTCATCATATCCACCGGGGTCAAATGGAAATTTGGAAAAGTCACTAAATGTGATAAGTCGGTGAATCACATTTTCATCTTGAACAATTAACATCTTAGTACATTTATGGTAAAGGTAAGAAATTCTAAAGATGGTAATAAAGTTATACCTTTTGAAGTTGCCATTGATAGCCAAATTTACCTTCTTTGGATTGAAATTTGTGGCAAACAATATGTTACTTTGTATTTGCAAAGGCTTCAAAGCAAGTTGAGTTTCTTGAACATTCTCTTCATCACAAAAAAATGGTGACTCAATAATTTCCTTGTAAGCATCCTTTTGAGGAACCTTTGAATAATCATCTTCAAACACTAACATTGCTTCATTCACCTCACTCTCTTGTTTAAAGAGACCTTCAATTTTACCATCATCTTTCTCTTTACTTTCAATTTCAATATATTGATGACATTTCTCATTTGGAGACACTTCTTCAAACACTTGCAATAGAGAATTATTAAAATTAGACAAATAGTTGGAGTCAATTTCTCGCCCTTTGTCTCTCAAATATTTCTCTTCTTCTTCTTTCTTTTCTTTGATTTTCTCTTTCTCTCTCAAGGCTAGCTTCTCTACTTTTCTTGCCTGTTTTGCATATCCATTTTCGTATAGATATTTCACATACTCCGGATCCAATACAAAATCTCGAATATATTGAGGATATGACATACTTAGGAATTTTGTCAAACAGGTAGTGTGCAATAATTTTAACAACACAATTTTTGTTTATTTGCAGCAACACACAAATTAAGTAATGATAGCAATTCAAACAAAAGCAACACAACTAGCAATTTATGTTTCACCAAAAAAATGCATAAACAAAATTTTACTCAATTCCAAACCTAGAGACAAGCTCTGGTTCCAAATGATATGATCCTATTTGTCATGATTCACTTTAAGATCGTTCTAGGTTGGAAACTTACAGATTGGATCCAAAATTGCGTATTGTTGGAGATTGCGATAAACGGAGCTACGAAACTCCGAATCGGCTGATTCCAAAACGAGGTGAAAGATGACGTTCCGAAACGCAAGTTAGGATGTTAAATCACTGAAAACAAGTGTGTAGAACTAGAGATATGATCGCAGGTTGTTGAACACCAAAATTGGCACAATTTGTGTATTAGGGTTTGATGTAAAGGAAACTGAAAATTATAAAGAAACAAAAGATGGATTAGGTTGAGAAGACGAAGAAGGCGCCACAATCAAGGATGATTGATAAGCCAATGAAGAATCGCCACAATGTTAAGGAAGCCATTGATAAGACTCAAGCAAGTTCTAATCCGAGAACTTAAAGAGGAGACCTAACTCACTCACAATTCTCATTAGAGAAATTTTAATTCATTCCAAAAAATTCCCCTTCAATGAGGTTACAAAATCATAGTTATAGTAAAATTATCTCTAAACCTAAATGGGTCATAAGTGACACCATTCTCTAGGCCCAAATTGGGCTTACATCATTTTTTTTTATAAAAATAAACTAAATGTAAGGAAGCAAAGTATCTTCACTTACATATAACATCAACTAAGTCTATATTAAAACTATTAGAATTCCAAATTAAAGCAAACTAATAATTATTACAAACCAAATGAAAATAAATAAAGTTCATCCTAATTTATTAAAAATATGGATCATCTTCATGCTCTTGAGATCCTTATCAGTACGGGTTGGGATATGTACCTACCAAAGCTGTTAAAGAAAAATTTATGAGAGGAAAAAGGGAGAGCAGGACGACTCGTCTGGAAAACTGGGTATCGAATTCACAGAATATTCCTATTTGTGACATTCACCAAAACTTTCAAAGCGCCGGAATAATATATTTTGATCAGGGGGCTGTTGCGGAAGAAGATAATGTTGATGATGATACTCTCAAGCTAGTGTACCCTTGTCCTCCAAACATCAGTCTCAACAATTGGAAGATCATCGAGTTTCTTGTGTTTTTTAATTCATGTTCAAAGTAATTATGTATTTCAAAGTAATTATGTATTATCAATAAATGCATTTTTGAATTCTCCAACCGTTTTTTTTCTCTGTTCTTTTTTTTCTTCTTTTCTTGAAATGGCGATCTTTATTCATATTTTATTTTTTTTTTCCTTTTTCTTCTTAATTTAAACAATGCAGAGTCAAAAATGAATCTGTTGAAAATAGCAGCGCTAGAACCCATTCTTATAATTTTGAACACCCTATTAATCACACTGATGAGGATTATGAAGACAATTATGAATCTCCCCCAGAACTAGAAAGGCTAATGGAACAAGAAGCTAAGATAATCCAACTCTATCAAGAACCTGTTGAGGTGATCAATCTGGGGACTGAAAATGATAAGAAAGAAATTAAAATTGGTATGTCTATGAAAGAAAGTGAACAAAAAAAGTTGATTAAACTTTTATTTGACTATGTGGACGTCTTTGGATGGTCATATCAGGATATGCATGGACTAGATACTAACATAGTTGAACACAAACTACCGCTCAAGCCTGAATGTGCTCCAATTAAACAAAAGTTGAGGAGGATGAGACCTAATATGTCACTTAAAATTAGAGAAGAGGTCAAGAAGCAATTTGATGTTGGTTTCTTAGCAGTGGCAAAATATCCTCAATGGGTGGCTAATATTGTCGCAGTTCCAAAGAAGGATGGAAAGGTTTGAATGTGCGTTGATTATCGGGATTTAAATAAAGCTAGTCCTAAAGACGATTTTCCTCTACCTCATATTGATGTCCTCGTGGATAGCACTGCTCAATATTCACTTTTCTCCTTTATGGATAGTTTCTCAGGGTACAATCAAATCAAGATGGCTCCCGAGGATATGGAAAAAACCAGATTCATCACACAATGGGGAACTTTCTGTTATCAAGTGATGCTATTCGGAATGAAGAATGCTGGGGAAACCTATCAAAGAGCAATCGTGAGACCATGTTGTTAACCTTCAAAAGTTGTTTGTGCGATTAAGGAAGTTCAGACTTCGTTTAAACCCTGCTAAATGCACTTTTGGTGTTAGATCGGGAAAGTTACTTGGGTTTATCGTTAGTCAAAAATGGATAGAAGTGAACCCAGATAAAGTAAGAGCGATACAAGAAATGTCGGTTCCACGTACAGAAAAAGAAGTTCGTGGCTTTTTGGGTAGATTGAATTGCATTGCCAGGTTCATATTGTATCTCACCGCTACATGCGAGTCGATTTTCAAGTTGTTGCGCAAAGACCAAAAGGCTGAATGGAATGAGAATTGTCAAAAAGCTTTCGAAAAGATTAAGCAGTACCTATCAAAACCTCCAATCTTAGTGCCTCATGTCTATGGGAAACCGCTTATTATGTACTTAACAATACTTGACGAGTCAATGGGTTGGGTATTGGGGCAACATGACAAATCTGGTAGGAAAGAATAGGCTATTTATTATTTGAGCAAAAACTTCACCAGCTGTGAAACAAGGTACTCACTACTTGAACGAACATGTTGCGCATTGGTGTGGGCTGCTCGTTGGTTGAGGCAATATATGTTATGTCATACAACTTGGTTGGTTTCTAAAATGGACCCAATTAAGTACATTTTTGAGAAACCTGCTCTTACTAGAAGGATTGCCCATTGGCAGATGTTGTTATCAAAATACGATTTGGTATACGTTACACAGAAAGCTATCAAAGGAAGCGCACTAGCAGAGTATTTGGCCCAACAACCTGTACAAGATTATCAATCAATACAGTGTGAATTCTTCGATGAAGGCATAATGACTTTATTTGAAGAGACTGAACCATCTGATAAAGAAAATGGACGTTGGTGTTTGATGGTGCTTCTAACGCGCTAGGCCATGGAATTGGGGCCATTTTGATTTCCCCAGAGAACCAATTCACTCCATTTACGGCTAGGTTATGTTTTGATTGCCCAAACAATATTGCAGAATATAAGGCATGTGTTATGGGCATTAAAGCAGCTATTGAATCAAAGGTAAAAGTTCTTAAGGTATATGGAGACTCATTGTTGGTCATCCATCAGACGAAAGGAGAGTGGGAAACGCGATATTTCAAATTAATTCCGTATTGTACCCATATCAAAGAATTGACAGAACATTTCGAGAAGATTACTTTTCACCATATCCCTCGAGAAGGAAACCAATTAGCTGACGCCCTGGCCACATTGTCGTCAATGTTCAAAATAAGCACTGGTCAAGACGTGCCGATTATAAAAATTCATAAAAGGGATAAACTTGCATATTGCTTATCAATAGAAGAAGAGTCTGACGACAAGCCATGGTTTTATGATATCAAATCATATGTTAAGAATAAGGAATATCCATTGGTTATTTTAGAGAACGACAAGAGGGTTTTAAGGAGGTTTTCAATGAACTTCTTCTTAAATGGTGATGTGCTTTACAAGAGAAATCATGATATGGTTCTCCTCAGATGTGTGGGACAAGCGGAAGCGGAGAAAATCGTTCAAGAGGTTCACGAAGGTTCTTTTGGAACTCATGCAAATGGGCACGCAATGGCAAGAAAAATCTTAAGGGCTGACTACTATTGGTTGACCATGGAGTTCGATTGCTTTAGTTATGTAAGACCCTAAATTTTAATTTGTAAATTATGAAATTTAGTGCATTTTTATGTGGAATTCTGAGGCTTTTTAGCCAATTTTAATGGTATTTTGTGTGTTAAATGCCTTAAAAATCTTTTTGGAGCCCCAATTAAAATTATTCGTCGAAGAATAATTTTGTTTTATTTTGGTAAAACTTTTAGCGAAATAAAAACTTTCTGAGATGCAGCGCTTTTTCAGAAAAATTCATCTGCCGATTGAATTGCAACGAGAGAAGATATTTTTCTGAAAAAGTGGTTTGAGAGGTGACGTGACGGGGGTAATGATGATTTTAAAAATATCTAGAGATTTGTTTGGTTTTAATATATATATATATATATATATATATATATATATATATATATATATACATACTTAAGAAAGAAAAAGTAAACATTTTTCCCTATTTCACGTTTGCCATTCGTTCTCCTTCTTCTTCATTCTGTTTCAAAAAAACAAAGCTTTTGTTTTGAAAAATCCACAAACACAAATCCTCACTTTTCTTCGACTTCTGTGCTTCATTTTGAGAAGTGACAGAAGGGAAAGTTGCTCACCTCCATGCTGCGGTGCTAGTGAGCCAACTTTGGAAGAGACGAGCGTACAAAATATTTTACCGGAATTAATCGCGGTGCCGTAATCGGCCGTTAAAGCTACCGTTGAGGTAAGGGCACCTTCCAAACTTTTAGTGTGCATTTAGGGCCTTATATGTGAATATGTGGGGTGTGAATTTGGTGTGTTTGATGTGTGGATTTGTAGAAAATGAATTTAAGGTGTTTTATGTGGAATTGAGGAAATTAATTTGATGAGTTTGTGGGATGATTTGTGGAAATTAATTTGGTATAAATTTATGTTTGCAATTATGGAAATTAATGGGTGTATTGTGGTTGAAATATGAGGAGTTTTGAAAATGAGTGATTTATGGTTAAATTTGGAGTGGATTGTGAATTGGAATTTGTTGTGATTTGGTGTGAATTGTGAATTGGAATTTGTTGTGATTTGGTGTGAATTGTGAATGGGAATTTGATGTATTTGAGGTGTAGATTTGTGGAAAATGAATTTAATGTGTTTATGGGTGAAATTGTGGAAGTTGAATTTAATGAGATTTATGTTTGGAAATTTGGAGTTTTGAATTTGGTGATTTATGGTTGAAAATTTTGGAGATTTAATATTTGGAGACTTAATATAGGTGGTTTATGTTTGGAAATTTGGAGTTTTGAATTTGGAAATTTATGGTTGAAAATTTTGGAGATTTAATATAGGTGGTTTATGTTTGGAAATTTGGAGTTTTGAATTTGGTGATTTATGGTTGAAAATTTTGGAGATTTAATGTAGGTGGTTTATGTTTGGAAATGTGGAGTTTTGAATTAATGTGATTTTGGTGTGGTTTTGTGGAAAATGAATTGATGAAATTTGGTATGTATTGTGAATTGAATTTAATGTGAATTGTGGATTAAATTTGATGTGGATTTGGGGAAAATCTGTTTTGAGTGTACTCGGTGAAATGTTTAAAAAAACCATTATTGTTAAATGAGTATTAAAAAAGGGGAATCTTTTAATAGCTACATTTACGTAATGGTTGTGGTGATTTATGTTTGGGTTGATTGATGTGTTTTATGTCTGGATTTTGTAGAAAAATAAATTGATATGATTGGTGTGAATTGTGGGACTATGAGTTAAATATGTTTGAGTATGCTCTGTGTTGAATTTGAAAAATCATTAGTGTTAAATGAGTATTAAAAATGAGGAATCTTTTAATAGCTGCATTTACTTAATGGTGTTGGTGAAAAGAGTCAGAGTATGCTCATGCATTTCATAGTACATGGTGACCGCAATGGGCCATGGTGATAGTGGTGACCAGATGGGCCATGGGATGATGCCATGTGAATTGTTGGTTCATCTTATCCTTGCAGGGATTATCGCATCAAGCTGATCTGTGAGAGATTGCACTCTAGAATGTGCTGATATGTGAGCGATTGCGCTCTAGAAAACAGTGTAAGGCCTGTGAGAGGCCACACTTTAGTAAATCGTGCTAGTCTGTGAGCGACTGCACCTTGATAATTAGTACTGGCCTGTGAGAAACCGTATAGTTATGATTTACGCCCCTTCGAGGAGGGTTTTGGTGTGGAATTCCGGAATCATGTGCATTGGCATATACACATTGCATTAGGGTGCTTGGCACGCGAGTCATGTTTGATATACTGTGATGGTTATATATACATACTCGATTGTTGTTTGTGATTGTGCCGTAATTGATTTTTGTGATTGATTGACTTGGTGTTGAAAGTGTTAGAATGATTTCGAAATGTTTTCAAAACTGAAAATCTGCCATTTTCACAGTTGTATTCGAATACAATAGAGTTGTAGTCGAATACAGATATGTTGTATTTGCTACTGAATTGTGAATTTGCACTTGTATTCGGCTACGAGGACGTTGTAGTTGAATACAGATATCAAATTTTTGCCACTGACTTCGCATCTGTATTCGAATACAAGGAGGTTGTAGTAGAATACAAAAATGCAGGATTTTTCACTGTTTTCAGCCTTGTATTCGAATACAGTAATGCTGTAGTCGAATACAGTTGTGCTGATTTTGCTACTGACTTGTGTTTTAGCTCTATATTCGAATACTGTGTTGCTGTATTCGAATACGACAGTGCAGTTTTGTTAAAAACTTCATTTTACAACTTGTTTATGCATTGTTGGCATATGAAAACCCTTTCAAGGTGTATGTTAAGTTGAAAGGTTATTTTGTGCATTTAAAACTTAAATGATATGTGTTGTTTGTTAATTTCGGATCGGTGACCCTTTACAATTATTGTGGAAATATGGGCTTTGCCCTCATATGAGGATCAGGATCGTCCTTCCGGTTATTACTCCGGAGATGGAAAGGTAGTGGTTATACCTAACAGAGGCTATTTTAGAAGGTTTTGCTGGGCGCGTGGAGTTTACCCAAGTTGTATAGCTTTTTGTGGTATGATCAGATTAGGTGGCTGTATAGGGGAATGGTGTCTTCCTCCTGTGGTTGTATTTATTTTATTTTGGAAGACTGTATCCCTATATTTTAACTGTCTGTTGACTTTTATTTTGGTGGGTCCATGTGTCACTTTTTTATGTGACGTGGCGGAAGTAGAGATTCTTGGGGCAGTGCGTTTGTGCAGGTGACTGCCGAGAATACTCTAGGGGTATGGGCTATGTTTGATAGGTCTCATATCCCCGGTGTATTTTTCTGTTGAAAATACTTTGGACTTTTAATTCCGAAAACTATTTCCGCTGCTTGCAATTATTGTTGACTTTTGTCGTTGTGATACGACTTAAATGTTTTATCCAAAAGTATTTTCTTGATTTTATGCACTTGAATTTATTTATAAAAAAAAACGGGCTGTTACAAGTTACGTAAAGAAATGTCATAAAGGTCAAATCTATATTGATAAAGTACATGTACCACCCACCTCTTTGAATGTTTTAACATCACCATGGCCATTTTCAATGTGGGGAATGGATGTTATTGGACTCATCGAGCCTAAGGCTTCAAATGGGAACCAGTTTATCATAGTAGCTATTGATTATTTCACAAAATGGGTTGAAGCCGCTTCTTATGCCAATGTGATGAGAAGTGTGGTTGTCAGATTCATCAAAAGAGAATTGATTTGTCGATATGGCTTGCCAAATAAGATAATCACTAATAACGCGACTAATCTGAATAATAAAATGATGAAAGAGTTGTGTGATAGTTTCAAAATTCAGCACCATAATTCTTCTCCATATCGTCCGAAAATGAATGGGGCTATAGAAGCAGCAAATAAGAATATCAAGAAGATCATACAAAAGATGGTGGAGACATATAAGGATTGGCATGAAATGCTTCCCTTTCCATTACATGGCTATAGTACTTCCCATTGAAGTTGAAATTCCCTCGATTAGAGTCCTGATGGAAACAAAACTAGAAGAGGCAGAGTGGGTTCAATCACGATATGACCAATTGAATCTCATAGAAGAAAAAAGAATGATAACTCTATGCCATGACCAGCTATATCAAAAAAGACTTAAAAAAGCATACGAGAAAAAAGTCTGTCCTTGAGAGTTTCAAGAAGGGGACTTAGTGTTAAGGAAAATATTGCCCATAAAAAAGGATTCTCGTGGAAAATGGACCCCGAACTACGAGGGACCATATGTTGTGAGAAAGGCTTTCTCTGGGGGGATCTAATACTCGCAGAAATGGATCGAGATGACTTTGCACTTCTAGTAAATTCAGATACAGTCAAAAATATTCTGTTTTTTTAACTGAAATGCTATTCTTCGAAAGACTGATTTGGTTTGTCAGAGTCTATTGAATGTGATCGCTTTCTTCCAGCTGTTCCTCTATTCACGTTAACTAAAAATTATTGTTGCCATGTGTTTATTCTATTTAACTAATAAATGTCTTGCTATATTATTTCATTTAACATAAATAATTCTTTTTAATATAAATAATTATGAACATAATTAAATAGCGATAAATATCATTTATTTTTTATTATAACATATGTTTCTTTTTGGGTTGTGCTATTTAATATTGAAATGAATTATGTTCCCTCACTAATTTCGTAGAATCATTTAAACTTATTTAATATTTAGAATCAATTTTTTTTTATGATCTCAAAAAGACAACAAAGATAAAATTATAATCAAATATTGAAAGGTTAATTAGATATGATATTTGTTAACCTTTGAGTTGTTAGGACGCAAGTTGTGACAACTTGATAGTTCTAAAACTCATCCTCACAAATAAATAAATATATGAAATTTAGTTTAAATTGATTAATTAGATGTGACATCTTTTTAATCTTTTAGAACGCAAGTTGTGACAACTTGATAGTTCTAACACTCGATTTTAAATTAACCCAAAATCAACTTTTAAAATTTGATTAATTTAGATGTGACATTTTTTAATCTTTGAATTTTTGAAACTCGTATTTCAGAATAATTATTCGAATCAAACAAACTCATCTTTTGGTCAAAATAACTTTTTTTTATCAATAACAAAATACACTATCTTTAAAAAATAATCAACACATCGCACCGGGTGATACGTAGGAGCAAGATCACACTCTTGTCAAGCACATTAATAAAAATCTTTTTTTTAAGCATACTTTTATTTCAAAATCACGTTCAAAAAACAAACAATTGATATTTATATTTAATAATAAGTAAAAATAAATATATTTAAGTTAATATTAATTTTGAACAATTAATTATAGGTAACCGTTTTTTAACGGATATCGTAAGGTGCTAATACCTTCCCTATGCATAATCGACTCCTGAATTCAAAATTTGGTTTCAAAGACCATTTTTTATTTTTTATTTTTAAGGGTTTTCCAATATTTTCCCTATTTTAAAATAAACTTTGGTGGCAACTCCATTAAATTCGAGAAACATTCGAAATTTTAGGCCGTGACATTAATCATAAATATTCTCTATAAAATTATTCTCTTAAATAAAATGGAAGATTTCTCTCTAGTTCGCTCTCTTCCCCTTTCTCCAAAGTCCTCTCCTCTCCCCCCATCCAAACTCTCAAACAAAGTTTAAGTATTTCTCTCAACCCGTTCATATGACAAATAGTTCATTTTTCACCCCTTTTAATAAGCCAAAAAGTTCATCGAAACTAAATTGTCTTCCTTTATCAAAAATTGCACAAAGTTGCTGGAGTGGCTTGATTTTCAAGTAAAAAAATCGAGCTATTAAGTAAGAGTAATTACTTTTTGGTTTAATTAATCTTTAGATCCTTAAGTTTTGAGTATTTTTAAATAGGTCTCTAGATTAAAAAAAAATTAATCAATAGTAAGTCAAGTATAATAGAAGGACCTAGTTAAGGCATGCTAAAGGGAAATATACTAGATATTCAACTATCTACTTAAATAAGCAAATTAGACTATTGGATGGTCACAAAATTTTTGTCCCTAAAGAAATTAAAGACAAAACTCTTCTATAGTCTTTGGAAAAGCCATTCAAAGGGCTATCAACAAAGACAAATTTAAGTTAGCCGACAAAGGGATTGTTAATATTATCATTGGTAAAAGCCTTTTCTTTGCTATGATCATGGCCATGGTTTCCTTCTATGAGCCATCAAAGTTAAAAGCAACTGAGAAGGGGGATATTCAACTATCTACTTAAAGATAAGCAAATTAGGCTATTGGATGGTCACAAGATTCATATCCCTAAAGAAATTAAAGACAAGAGGTATTGTAAATGACACAACTCTTATAATCACTATCCGATTAATTGTATAGTCTTCTGAAAAGCCATTCAAAGAGCTATTAAAGGAGACATGTTTAAGTTAGCTGACAAAGGGATTGTAGATATTACCATTCATAAAAGTATTTTCCTTGCTATGACCATGGCCATGGTTTCCTTCTCTAAGCCATCAAGGTTCAAAACAATTTATTCGACTATCTACTTAAAGATAAGAAAATTAGGTTCTTGGATGGTCACAAGATTCATGTCCTTGAAGAAATTAAAGACAATAGATATTATAAATAACACAACTCTTATAATCACTATTCAGCTAATTGTATAGTCTTTGGAAAAAAGCTATTCAAAGGGTTATCAACAAAGACAAGTTTAAGTTAGCTAACAAAGGGATTGTAGATATTACCATTGATAAAAGCCTTTTCCTTGCTATGACCATGGCCATGATGTCCTTCTCTGAGCCATCAAGGTTCAAAACAACTTATAAGGAGGAAGAATAGCATTATTCTTATTATCCATTGATTAATTCAGTGGAAGATGGCATTCTATCAAATACTCGACGAGCTGTGTTTTCCAAACTGTGGCATACTATTGTTCCGTCAAGGGTGATGATTTTGGGTTGGAGAGTGTTCATTTTAAGATTGCTTGCACGTGATGAGCTTTAGAAACGGAGTGTGTTGGTGGATTCCAATAATAAAGCGTGTGTGTTTTGTTTCTCTGAAAATGAAACTTGTGAACGTTTATTTTCTACTTGTGCTTGGTCGCAAAAAGTGTAGAAGCAACTGCTTGACTTGCTAGGTGTTGACTTCACATTTCATCGAACTAGCGCTAACCATTTTTTACAATTCTGAACAGCCTGCAAAGGAATCGAACATAGGTGCAAGAAAGGTTTTATATGGATTGCTACAATCTGGTTTTTATGGACCACTAGGAATCCAATTTTGTTTAACAATATTGTTGCTGCTACTTGTGTTTAGACAGAATTCAAAATTAATGTTTCGATGATAATTAAACAAAAGTTAATTAAGACATCTAATTATGATTCTAAGTGATTTGGTATTTAACATGTGTGTTTGAGTGTGTTAATCAAAAATAGGTACCAAGCATTTCAAAACAGATCATATTAAAATGAAGCAAGTTCATTCAGAGAAACGAAGAACGTTCTTGACAGAATTCTGTAAAACGAAGAACGTTTTCCATAGTTCCAAAATAACAAGAATGATCAGATTCTTAAAGAAAAGATAAGATCTAGTAGTTACAATCTGTTCCAGAATTCCACCAGAAATATACAAGGATCAATTCAGTATAAGAATCACTCCAAAAGATCAAAGACAAAAGCTATGCTTCATAATTTACCAAGCAAGATCATTCTCTAAGTTGAGCAAGCATAAAGTACAAAACTGACAGATTGCACATGACACCTCAACTGTACTTTTGAGCAGCCTACACATGTGATACATAGCATGGGATCACTTCAGACAAATGTCGAGCGATTAAAACTCAGCACACCTCAAAGCAGAAACGGAGATCGTTCATGGATTACAAGAACATTCCTACTTTAAGCAAGAACATTCCTGCTTTATGGCTGATCTTATACACTTACTGACACATGACAGTTGGACCAGCCTTAACTGCCAAATGAGTTGTCATTAGCCTTCTTGAAGTCTATAAAATAAGCCTCAAGATGAAGAATTGATCAGAGCTTCAAGTGCAAAACAATACATCTCTCATACAATCATATTCGAAATATCTTGAGTTTCTCAATCATTTCAAAGATTCAGTTTTATTCTTAAATTGATATTAGAATCAGTTTTACTGAGTTATAAATCCTAGAATCTATTCTCAAACACGAGTTGAGCATACTCAGATTCTACCAATCTATCTAAATCATCACTTTGTAACTCAAGACTATATTGTTGAAATAGTTTGAGTAATTTGTAAAAATCCTTTATGAAGATTGAAAGGTAACCTGTGGTAATCCTTTCTAGGTAGAAAGGTAGTACTTTGTAACAGATCAAGATTGATCTGTAAAAGCTGTGGGAAAACCAAGAGCGATCTTGCTTTGAGCACTTAGTGGAAAATCTCACAATTGTGAGGACCGGACGTAACCCGTGTTGGGTGAACTAGGATATATCTCTGTGTGATATCTCTTCCCTTATCTCTATTTACTTTTTATCTTCTAATCATATTTTATATAGATAAGTTAAAATTGTGTGTTTTCACTAACCAAGAACGTTCTTCGTTTATAACCAAGATCAATCTTGAGTTAAATATTTAGAGTTTTAACAGGAATTTTTAAAAAGTGACAATTACAATTCAAACCCCGATCCTTGTAATTGACGTTATTTCAATTGGTATCCGAGCCAGTCTCTACGGATTAACACTTAAAAAGTGCTAGAGTAAAAGATTCAGGAAGCAAATGTCAAAAGCCAAGTACATTGCTGAAGGAGGGTCATGAAACAAACCACCTTACTTTGATGGCTCAAATAACTATTTTTGGAAAAGCAAAATGCAGTTGTTTCTAAAATCAAAAGACACATTTATGTGGTGCATCATTAGAGATGGAGATTTCATACCAAGAGTCGACCAAAATGATTCATCTTCTGCTGAAAAGAAAGAAGCAGAATGGATAATAGAAGATAAATCTTAGGTACTTCTAAACTCAAAAGCTCAATTATTTTTATCATGTGCTTTAAGTAGGGAAGAAAGTGAAAGAGTCTACGAATGCGACACTACTAAAAAGGTATGGGACACATTACAAACTCATCACGAAAGAACAAGTCATGTGAAAGAGACAAGGATCGATATAGGCATATGGAAGTTTGAACTATTTGAAATGAATGAAGGAGAAACTATTGATGAAATGTACTCAAGGTTTACAACCATTGTAAATGAAATGCGATCCTTAGGAAAGGAATACTCAGTACAAGACAGAGTAAGAAAAATCATGAGATGCCTCCCAGTCATATGGACACCAATGGTAACATCCTTAAGCCTGGCCAAGAACCTTGAAGTACTCGGATTAGAGGAATTAGTTGGAACCTTACGAGCACATGAAGTGTTGCTGCAGGAAGACAAACCAACAAAGAAAAGCAAAGCAATAGCCTTAAAAGCCTCTCAAGAAATTATGCCACTACAACCAGAAAAAGACTTAGAAGAAATCCGACAGGAAGATGATGATGAAGAAATAGTCCTTTTTACAAAAAAAAAAATCCAAACGATGATGAGGAGAAGGGATCAGATCAAAAAGGGATTTCCAAATAAAAAGGAAAATTTCAAAACTGAGGTAGACAAGAAAAAATTAATGATGGTGACATGGGATGA
Organism: Cicer yamashitae; assembly: GCA_037974755.1. Taxonomy (NCBI): domain Eukaryota; kingdom Viridiplantae; phylum Streptophyta; class Magnoliopsida; order Fabales; family Fabaceae; genus Cicer; species Cicer yamashitae. The sequence goes on along the minus strand of JBBPBQ010000002.1, from coordinate 35,776,062 downwards.
TTCTGGTGAATCAGAGACAGAGGAACCTGATGAAGCCAACTTATGTTTGATGGCAAACTTTGAAGATAAGGAGGTAATAAATTCTAAACCATGTCCCTTATGTGAACAAATTGAAAAAGATTTTGACAGCTTACTTGATGATTCAAATTTGCTTGTTCAAAAATGTAGCTCTTTAAAAGATCCAGTTTTAAAAGAAAAAAAGGAAAAAGAGAAAACTCAGGTTATGATTGATGAACTGAAAAACATCATTCAGAACATGCAGGAATCTCATTTTAGGGAAACTGATGAAACTGAAAACCAAGAATGTTCTACGATTCAAAAGGAGAACATTCTTCTTAAAATAGAAAATGAAATTCTCATAAATGACTTAAGAAACTTTATCAAATCCACTGAAACATTTCGAAAAATCATGGGATCCCAAGTAGGGATATTTGAGAAAGCTGGACTTGGCTTTGACAAAACTCAAAAATAAAAAATGTATGAAAACTTTTTTGTTCTTGAAAGAAAGGATGACAAGTGCAAAACAAGATGTTCATATTGTAAATAAATTGGACATTTAGAATATGCCTGTTATTTCAAAAAAAGGGATGAAAAATTTAAAGCAAAAGGGTCACTTAAAACCCAAGAACGTTCTACAAACTGACTAGAACATTCTTCTTAAAATTTCAAAAAGGGAGAACGTTCTGGACACAGACCAAAACATTCTTCAGTGAGAAAATGCCCTTTCTGCTTAAAAATTGGACATCATGAATCACAATGTAATTTTAAAAAATCAAGTATAAAAGGAAAAACAAACCCTCAAGGACCCAAGACCAAATGGGTACCTAAAAATTTTGTAGCATCAAATACAGGTTGGTTCTCGAAGTATCAAGAAAAAGCCATGGTACTTAGACAGTGGCTGTTCAAGACATATGATAGGAGATAAACAAAATTTTATGTCCTTCACTAAAAAAGATGGAGGATTAGTAACATTTGGGAATAATGATCAAGCAAAAATCAAAGGTAAAGGTACCATAGGTAAGGAAAATTCTGCAAAAATTAATGATGTTCAATATGTTGAAGGCTTGAAACATAATCTTCTAAGCATTAGTCAACTTTGTGATAATGGCTTTGAAGTTATCTTTAAACCAAACATATGCGATGTCAGACTGACAAACTCTGGTTAGATTTTATTTTCTGCGTCTAAAAAGAAAAATCTCTATGTTTTATATATTGAAGAATTACTAGTTGAATCATGCTTCATGTCCATTTACAAAGACAAATGGATATGGCATAAAAAAACTAAACATGTGAGTATGAAAACAATTTCAAATTTATCAAAATTAGATCTTGTTAGAGGACTTCTTAAAATAAACTTTGATAAGGACAAAATATGTGAAGCTTGTGCAAAAGGAAAACAAGTTAAAAGTAGTTTTCATTCAAAAGATTTTATATCAACTAAAAAACCTCTTGAACTACTTCACATTGATCTTTTTGGTCCTATCAAAATCACTAGCCTAGGAGGTATGAAATATGGGTTTGTTATTGTAGATGATTTTTCTCGATACACATGGGTACTATTTTTAAAACTGAAGGATGATGCATTTGATGCCTTCAAAACATTCTGTAAAAAAGTTCAAAATGATAAAGAATCTAATATAATCTCTGTGAGAAGTGATCATGGAGGGGAATTCATAAATGCTTCTTTTAAAACTTTTTTTTGATGAACTTGGCATCTTTCGTAATCTATCTTGTGCAAGAACTCCTCAACAAAATGGAGTTGTTGAAAGCAATAGAACATTACAAGAGATGGCAAGAACAATCTTGGAAGAATCAAATGTTGAAAAGTATTTCTGGGCTGAAGCTATCAATACTTCATGCCACATTTTAAATTGTGTCTCCATAAGGAAAATCATAAACAAAACACCCTATGAAATTTGGAAAAATAGAAAGCCAAATATTTAATATTTTCACATCTTTAGATGTTACTGCTACATCTTGAATAACAAAGATAAGTTAAGAAAATTTGATGCAAATTCAGACAAAGCTATCTTTTTAGGATACTCAACCAATCTGAGGGATATCGCATGTTTAATTTGTATAACTAAAACTGTTGAAATAAGTATGCATATATTATTTGATAAGTTTGATGACCTTGATTTATGAAAAAGAGATGATGAGGAGGAAGAATAATTTGGGTAGTCACAGCAGATTGTTCCCTAGGAAAACAAGATTGATAAACAATCTCTGTTTCACACTCCTTTTAGAAGTTGGAAATTAATAGGTGGTCCCCAAATTCAAATTATTGGAGATACAACTGATGGAATTAGAACAAGAATGTCATTTAAAATGATGTCAACAGTAACATGGCAATGATATCGCAAATAGAACCAAAATTCATCAAAGAAGCCATAATTGATCAATCTTGGATAGAAGTAATGAAGGAAGAACTTCTTCAATTGGAAAAGAATGAAGTCTGGACTCTTGTCACAGATCCACAAGATCAAACAATGTTGGAACAAGATGGGTATTCATAAACAAGCTGGATGAAGAAGGTAAGGTTGTAAGAAACAAGGTAAGGTTGGCTGCTCAAGGATATAATCCACAAGAAGGTATAGACTATGATGAAACCTTTGGTCCAGTTGCAAGGTTAGAAGCTATACAAATTCTTCTTGCATATGCATCTCATAAACTTATCAAACTTTTTCAAATGGATGTTAAAAGTGCATTTTTAAATGGCTTTTTAAATGAACAAGTTTATGTTCGTCAACCCCCTGGTTTTGAAGATCAAAAGAAACCAAATCATGTTTTCAAACTAACTAAAGCTTTATATGGATTAAAACAAGCTCCTAGAGCATGGTATGAAAGATTAAGCTCCTTTTTGATCAAAAATGGATTTTTCCGAGGAATAATTGACAGAACACTTTTTAAGAAAACAAATAAAAATGATTTACTTATTGTTCAAGTGTATGTTGATGATATTATTTTCAAATCAACTAATGAAAAAATGTGCAAAGATTTTTCAAGTCTCATGCAAAGTGAATTTGAGATGAGTATGATGGGAGAATTGAGGTATTTTCTTGGATTGCAAATTAAGCAACACAAAGATGGAATTTTCATATATCAAGAAAAATACATAAAGGATCATAACAAAATATAAAATGAGGAAAGCCAAAATTATGACTGCTCCCATGCATTCATCCTCTTCATTAGACAAAGATGAAAATGGAAAATCAATTTCTGAAAAAGAATACAGGGGAATGATTGGTTCTTTACTTTATTTAATTGCAAGTAGGCTTGATATTGTTTTTGCAGTAGGATTATGTGCTAGGTTTCAATTCTCACCAAAAGAATCCCATTTAACAGCTGTAAAAAGGATTTTTTGTTATCTTGTTGGTACTACTGATCTTGGCCTTTGGTATAGCAAATGTTCTCATTTTGATTTTGTAGCTTACTGTGATGCTGATTATGCCGGAAATAAGATCGAAAGAAAGAGCACAAGTGGTGCATGTCAGTTCCTAGGAGAAGCATTAATAAGCTGGTCATGCAGAAAGCAAAACTCAATTGCTTTATCAACCACTTAAGTTGAATATGCCTCAAATGCAAATTGCTGCTCCCAAGTTTTATGGATCAAAAATCAACTTGAAGACTTTTCAGTAAGTTATTCTCATATTCCAATTTACTGTGATAATACTAGTGCTATCAATCTTTACAAAAATCCTATTCAGCATTCTAGATCCAAACGTATTGAAATAACACATCATTTTATTAGGGATCATGTGAATAAAAAGGAAATTGAATAAATCTTTGATGATACAATTAATCAACTAGGTGACATATTTACAAAGCCTCTTGTGGAAGAAAATTTTAATTCAATCAAAGAAAGATTAAAAATAATAAAAAATCTAACTCAAAATCGTTAAAAATTGAAACCAAATCATTCTTGTCATAACGGAGAACGTTCTCCATTCGAGTTTGTTTTAAGGCTCTAGAACATTCTTCGTTTCTTCATCATGAAGAAATTCAAAAATCAGCTTTTGAACTTGTACCTTCTGCTACTCATAAAAAAATAACGGCTACCCATGTCTATTACTGCCACATCATCTCCACTCTCCTCCTTCCCAATAACGTCTGCTCAATCAATCAAGTCCCACGTGTGGCACTCTCTCCTCTCATAACCATATGCAAAAGTTCAAAACCTTTCATTTTTCTCCACTAAACAACAACTTCATACTTTTTATGCAAAAATCATCTTTCTTTCTCCTTCATCCTCACCTCTCATTTTTGTCTCAAAAATGGCACGTACCAAGGCAGCTGCACACAAGAATCCTCAGTCAAGAACTCCATCACCATCTCCTTCACCATCACCAACTCGTTCACCGTCACCTTCACCTAGACCAACACCTCCACACTCTTCATCAGAGACAACATTCTCTAACTACCTGTCATCGTCCCCAAAGTCCAGCCCCCCGGGATTACACTTGCTCCACTCTCCACCATTCCTAAATCCAAATCCTCCTCCACACTCTCTCAATTTCTAGTCTCTCAAAAATTAAAAAACCCTATAAAAACCTACTAAGAAAACTTCAAACCCAGAACGTTCTCTGTCCAAACCATCATCCCAAGAACGTTCTCCACTCAAAACTTCAAACCCAACAACCACAAAATCTTCAAAACTAGCAACCACCAAATCCTCTACCAAACCATCTTATTCCAAAATCCTCATTTCTCCACTGATTCTATCAAAACTTTAGAAACACTACAATGACAAATGGGCTTAAAGACCAATAGGCATTGGTTAGATATTTTAATATCCCCTTGATGACAGAATCATCTCGCATTAAAATATCAAAATTTTCATCAAAAAATATTTCTCACATGAAACAAATTCCATCCATCCCATCATCACCTAAAGCTACATTCACCCCACCTACCACCAAACGAAAAAGATCTGCCCGCACCTCTACAATCAAAACCATTGTTGAACGACCCACAAATCAAGAACGTTCTCTGCCTCCATATAATGATCCCCTTTCTCCTCCTATTCCACAAACTTTTAATTCATCACTTGATCAGGTAACCCCTGTAGTTCCTTCCTCTCAAACTCTCACCAATTCATTATTACAAAGTGATATGTGTCCTCCGCTTCAAATTCAACAAAACTCTCTAATGTCACCAGCTTTTGTGTAACACTGCCTTACCACTCCGCTCCTACTACCTCCCTTCCTCAAATTAACATATCCTTCGCCACTTTATCATCTATTTGCACCACTACAGCACCATCTCAGATTACTCCTCTATCTGCTCCCATCAAAGATGATCAGCGTCCCTTCAAAAGAACAAAGATGGAGAAGGAAACATCCAAAACTTACAAAGAAATCCCCAAAATCTTTGTTTCTCTTCAACCTATAATTGCTAGACAAACTCATCAGGACAAAGAGCATGCCATTTTAAGGGACTCGATGGCTAACCAGCTTGCTCCAAAGCTAGGTCTTGAGCATTCTTTGCCTAATCGTCCTCCAACTTTTCCAGAAATGCCACAATCGTCTCAGTCTTCATCATCTGAAGGATCTTCCCTGTCAGTGTCTTTCTGACATATTTACATATATTCTCATATTCCTTTTTGCCATGACAAAGGGGGAGAAGTAATTCTTAGATTTTAAGTATATCAGAAGTCTTTTTGTATGATTACTTATGTATTTTATTTTGTTTTTGAACCATGTGTATGACTAAAACATTATTGTTATATTAATGAAAACTATATGTTAGTTCAAAAGATTAGAACATATTGAGGGGGAGTTTATAACATGTTTGTCATCATCAAAAAGGGGGAGATTGTTGAGACAAAATCCCAAATTAATGTTTTGATTATAACTAAACAAAAGTTAATTAAGACTTCTATTTATGATCCTAAGTGTTTTGGTATTTAACATGTGAGTTTGAGTTTGTTAATCAAAGATAGGTACCAAACATTTCAAAACAGATCATATGAAAATGAAGCAAGTTTATTCAGAGAAATGAATAACGTTCTCGACAGAATTCTGTAAAACGAAGAACGTTCTCCACAGTTCCAAAATAATAAGAATGATCAGATTCTTAAAGAAAAGTTTAGATCCATTAGTTACAATCTGTTCCAGAATTCCACCAGAAATATACAAGGATCAGTTCAGTATAAGAATCACTCCAAAAGATCAAAGGCAAAAGCTATGCTTCATAATTTACCAAGCAAGATCATTCTCCAAGTTGAGCAAACATCAAGTACAAAACTGACAGACTGGACAGGACACCTAAGCTGTACTTTTGAGCAGCCAGCACTTGTCATACATAGCATGGGATCACTTCAGACATCTGTCAAGCGGAGATTAAAACTCAACACACCTCAAAGCAGAAACAGAGATTGTTCTTGGATTACAAGAACATTTCTGCTTTAAGCAAGAACATTCCTGCTTTATGGCTGATCTTATCCACTTACTGACACATGACAGCTGGACCATTCTCAACGGAAAAATGAGCTGTCATTAGCCTTCTTGAAGTCTATAAAATAAACCTTAAGATGAAGAATAGATAAGAGCTTAAAATACAAAGCAATACATCACTGATACAATCATATTTGAAATCTCTTGAGCTTCTCAATCATTTCAAAGACTTAGTTATGTTCTTAAATTTATATTAGAATTAGTTTTACAATTTTCTAAATCCTAGAATCTATTCTCAAACACGAGTTGAGCATACTTAGATTCTACCAATCTCTCTAAATCATCACTTTGTAACTCAAGACTATATTGTTGAAATAGTTTGATTAATTTGTAAAAATCCTTTCTAAAGATTGAAAGGTAACATGTGAATATCCTTTCTAGGTAGAAAGATAGTACTTTGTAACATATCAAGATTGATCTGTAAAAGCTGTGTGAAAAACTAGAACGATCTTGCTTTGAGCACTTAGTGGAAAATCTCACAATTGCGAAGACTAGACGTAACTCGTGTTCGGTGAACCAGGATATATCTCTGTGTGATATCTCTTCCTTTATCTCTAAGTTAAAATTGTGTGTTTTCACTAACCAAGAACGTTCTTCGTTTATAACCAAGATCAATCTTGAGTTAAATATTTTGAGTTTTAACAGGAATTTTTAAAAAGGGACAATTACAAACCCTTTTCCTTATAATTGACATTGTATTTCAACTTGCTCTACATTGGACAACATCCCGTCTATTTCTTGGAACTAGTTTGTTGGCAAATGTAATATTTCATCAAGCAATGTATTTTCTAATTGGTTTAATAACCCTTTGGTTTTTCTTCCAAATAATTAATTAAACTTTCTTGTAATGGGTCAGAGTACTTCTTGTACTCCCATTAGTATTATTTGCTTATAAAAAAGAGTTCAAAAGATGTGGAAACCCAAAGTCCAGTTAGTTGAATCTAATAAAATTCAATGTTTGTTTGATATGACATCTATGTTTGATAGGCTAGGGTCCCCGCCTGTGTTACCTCATGGTAATTCAAAGACTAGAAAATCACCAAAAGTCAGGAGGCTCACTCAAGATTGAGTAGTCGATCCTATCATATACTGATGAAGAGTCTATTCCTAAAGGAAAGAAGAAAGTTGCTAAGATTACCATGGATGATGATTTGGCGTCTCAAAAGATCACTTTCAAAGACAACAGTGAGTTAATAGCTCATAGAATGATGAAACCGCCAACCAACTCTCTTGAAGGACAATCGGTGATCAACCAAAAAGGGAAGGATAAAACCTCAGGGGTAGGTTTTCTCACCATGACTGAAAAATGAAGGCAACAAAGGAACTAGTCAATTCCTAATGTGAAACAGACTCTACAAATGATTTCCAAAATCTAATCTCATGGAGATAAGAAAATATCATCGTTTACTATGTTAGATGCCTTAAAAAAGGTTTTTCCTTTAGGAACACAATAGAGGAATTCCTTAGTGAAAGTATACAAGAACGCGACGTGCTTAAGACAGTTTGGTCGGATCTTGAAGCACAAAATATGAATGTGCAAAGACTTGAAGCATATGACTTGTAGGAATTGAAAGTTCTTGAAGGAAGAGCCGAACTTGAAAACATGATAGCTTCAGTTGACCTTCCAAACTAGAAGGAGGCAAAGTCAATAGTTTTGACAATTGTTAAGAAGATTTGTTGTTAGATCTTTTGTATGATGAGGATATTGACAACCCTATGTCATCAATAGATATTGTCAGATTGATACCTTTTGTAAATAGACTTGAATATATAAACCTTTGGTTTATCTAATATTTTTTAGCGTGGAAAATATATGATAATTGTCTCTTGCTTGATTTTTTCTAGATGATTAATTATATATTTAAATTATCTAATTTATTAATTTAGAGAGCATGAAGATTAGTATTGTAACACCCCGATTTTTAACAGCGCGGATGTATTTTTTTTTTCAAAAATAAATTGATAAAATATTATGTTGTAACACAAACGATAAAAGTCATAAATAATTTCATCATAATATACAACCAGCTAAAATAGTTTGTTTCAAATACATAAGTTCCCTTTGCGACAACAACCTTGAAATAAAAAAGGGAAAATAAATAAAATTCTTAAATAAAACCCTAAGCTGATCATTAATCTAACTGAGGGTGACTGGTTACTACGGATCCACGAGCGGCATCAAGTCCCAATGCTTTCGATCACAAATCCAAAATCATCGCTATGCCACGCCTTCGACGTCGTTGCAATTCCAGCACGACTCAAAACTATAAAAACCTGGGGCATAAGCCCGGTCCACAATAATTTAAAGGGTCACCAATCGAAATTAACAAATAACACTTAGCATTTGAATTTTAAATACACAAAAGGACCTTTCATCTTATCATACTCCTTGAAAGGGTTTTCATATGCCAAACATGCATAATCAAAGTTGAAAAATGAAGTTTTTAACAAAACTGCACTGTCGTATTCGAATACAGTGCTAATTCATAAGTCAGTAACAAAAACAGCACAATTGTATTCGACTACCACATCCTCATAGCCGAATACAAGTGCGAAGTAAGTGAAAAATCCTGCACATTTGTATTCGACTACCACATGGCGTAGCCGAATACAAGTGCTAAGTTAGTGGCAAAAATAGCATAACTGTATTCGACTACAACATCCTCGTAGCCGAATACAAGTGCGAAATCATAAGTCAACAGCAAAAAACAGCACAACTGTATTCAAATACAGTCCTGTCGTTTTCGAATACAACTGTGAAAATTGCAGATTTTCAGTTTTGAAAACATTTCGAAATCATTCAACACTTCCAACACCAAGTCAATAAATCACACTTATCAATTACGGCATAATCACAAACATCAATCGAGTATGTATATACAACCATCACAGCATATCAGACATGACTCGTGTGCCAAGTACCCTAATGCAATGCGTATATGCCAATGTGCATGATTCCGAAATTCCAAACCAAAAGGTCTCCTCGAGAGGCGTAAACCGTAATTGCACTGCCTATCACGGGCCTAATACAAATTACCGAGGTGCCACCTATCACAAGCCCGCACAATTTACTAAAGTGTAGCCTATCACATGTCTAACACATGAATTCCAATCAAAACCCTCCGCGAGGGGCGTAAACCGTAATTGCACTGCCTATCATGGGCATAATACAAATTTCCGAGGTGCCATCTATCATAGGCCCGCACAATTTACTCAGTGTAGCCTATCACACGTCTTACACAATACATAATACCGGCGTAAATCGGAATTGAACTGCCTATCACAAGCCTAGTACAAATTACCGAGGTGCCACTGATCACAGGCTCACATAATTTACGAAAGTGTAGCCTATCACATGCCTTACACTTCAAGTTAAATCCTCGTAAGGACAAGATGGACCAACTATCACATGGAACCACCCCGTGGCCCATCAAGGTCACCACTTAACACCGTGGCTCATCGCGGTCACCACTAACACTGTGGCCCATCACGGTCACCACAAGCTATGAAACACATGTGCATACTCTGACTGTTGTCACCACAATCATTAAGTAAATGCAGCTATTAAAAGATTCCCCATTTTTAATACTCATTTAACACTAACGATTTTTCAAACTTATCACAGAGCATACTCAAAACATTTTTTCTTCAACAAAATTCATAACGCACATATTAACAGTTATGAATACATAATCAGCTCAAACTCAATCACCACAACTTCACACATAATCACACCACATTCATTCATAATATCGATTATGAGCACATAATCACACCACAATTTACTCATTAACCACCTCAAATTTAATTTCAACAATTCACACATAAACCACCTCAAATTAAATTTCAACAATTCACAGATAAACCACCTCAAATTAAATTCTCCACCAACACACTTATATCACACCAAATTCAATCTCCACAAACGCACATATAGGACCCTATATGCAAACTAAAAATTTGGAATGAGCCCTTATGTGACACCCTAAACCCCAAAATAATATATAATAATTTATAATAGAATTCTTTTTTTTAATTCGCAGCAAATAAAGCAAATATGTTTTCAAGGGAATAAAAACTTTTATAATTAATTTAAAATATCACGTTTCTCAAAAATCAAAAGGAACACTTTAAACTTCTTTACTCCTATAAAATAGTGCAATCTCAATAAGCTTGATTTAAGTATAATTACTTGATTTAATTCTAAAAACTTACTAGTACTTATAAGATTTTCATACAAAAAGTCGTTTCAAATTAAATAAGTAAAATACAAATTACAACCTTTATTCCCGGTATCACCTATTAGAGCGGGGTTCCTCCCGACTTGAACTTCAAGATTCATTAACCTGTAACAACTGCGATTTCGCAAACGCAGGGCCAAGCCAGTCAAACACAAACAACGAAGGAGGTGAGTTTTGAAATCATGTTAATAGTATAATATAAGTAAGAAGAACACACATTTGAATATAAATAAACCGTATCATTAAACAAACATTGCTCAAGGAATAACATCACATAATAAAGTCAAAGTCAAAATAAAAAAAAATCAATAAATTTCACTGTAACATCAAATCGTCTACGAGAAATTATAATCACATGCGATACACATTAATCACAATAAAACAATCACAATAAAATGCAATGTTATGCATGAGCTTAGACTCTAGTTCACAATGTGATACCATTCTAACTCTGAAGTACTTGGTTAGGAGGCTTGATACTATGCCACCATCCGGGTGGGCGGACAATTCAAATCGGCACTGTCCTCATAGATCCCCTCAATTCAATCCGAGACACATATGCGTGACAGTCGAGGTAAACGTGTGTTGCATGGTAGCTCCCGACATTTGGAGTGCTACCTCCAAGTCACCTAGGAATTCCCCACCCGAGTACCTCCAAGGTCTAACAATCTTGCCTTAAGGCTCAACAGTAGACCGCCACGATCAGGCTCAATTCAGTTGTACTTCCCCGGAATCACTAGGCTTGTCAAGCCCTACCTATATGATGACAAAATAATCTCCACTTCACAAATTCTCAATATTTATTTTCTCCCCTCGTTGGCCTATGATACTCCATTAAGACCATCATCTCAAAACAAATTGGAATCACAATCATTTCATCAGGGGTTACTTCAATATTTTCATCACAAATTCATAACATCACTATTATAAATCACACATCATCATCATTACATAACTCATCACAAATTTAGAGCATCACTATCATCAATCGTACCTCATCACATAAACTTATCACAAATTTATAAAATCACAATTATTTAATAAGCGCTGTAAAAGACGCGCTATAAAATGTCATTTTTGGCGTAGTGTATGTTTTCATGTTGAGAATATTCTGTGACTTTATTTCTTATTTATGTGGAGGATGACTAGAATATTCTTTGTGACTTTGTTTGTTTTTAGACATATATTCTACTTGAATGAGCAGTATAGATTATGCATTTATTCCTTGCGAAACAGAGACATCCAAAAGTTCAATAGACGGGAAGCCGAATTTTTTTTTATAATTTATTTTGTTACTAAATAATTATTAAAAGCATAGAATTTAAAATGGAAGATAAAGGATAACTTCTCTATTATTATTATTATTATTATTATTATTATTATTATTATTATTATTATTTAATTCTAAATATATAAATAAACTTTTGTAAGTTATAATAATAGTTAGTAACAAAATTAAATATGGAGTAAAAATAACCAATTATTTTTCTTTTTCTTTTCATTATAAACAAAATAGCAAACTAACCATTATTTTAGATGAAAAAAAACAATTGTCAAGTTTCTATTAACATAACCGCCTCACAACATTCTTAGTGGAACCTAAAATTGCAAAAATAAAAAATAGTGGTGCTTGATGAAGCCAATATCCATGGCATTTGCAACTGAAGTATTATCTACAACAAGACATGGTTCACTTTGATTTGGTGTACGCCAATTTCCTTAGCAGTATTCTTTTATAGGACTTGATGAATAGAGACGGGTCAGGGCCCATGCCTACCCTCCCTTAGGTTCCTCACTTTGCCAAAACTGGATGATCACTTGATTCACTTTGTGTAAGAACATTCTCAAGTCTGTTCAAAACTAAACTTACTAAACTTTTTGAAGTTTGACAAAAAATCGTGTTTAATTTGTTTGAGATGAATCTAGTTTTGCTTAATCATTTTGGGATATACAAGTCTCAATTAAAATACTCAAGAACACACATTAACTATCAAAGTGAATCAAAATCTCTTAATCATTATTAATGTTGTCAATAAAACATTTTTTAGAGATTTTGTTTGAACAGATCTACTCCCTCCATAGCGATAGAGAGATTTATACAAGCCAGTAGGTGTTGATCAACTATGATCCATGCCACCACTCTTTATAATTTTGTAATATGTATCCATATATTGATGTTTATTTTGTAGAAAATTTATTCGTCTGTACTTAATTGTTGGGTGTTTCCAAATTTATTTAGCTTCATTTATTGATGCTCTTTTATCAAACATGTGAGGTGCAGAAAGAGATTTTTCATTTATCACAAGTAAGGAAGGTAACTCACTAGCTTAATAATTTCATTTGTCACATTATTATCTACCTCTATCACAATTGCGAACATTTTGTTTCAATTAATTTTATAATAACATGGTTTCTTAATATGTCGTGGTTCCTAATTTCAAGATATGATTGAATTTTGATAATTCACGGATACAAACAATTATTTTGAGACTCGCAACTATTATAAGTGATCGATTCTTAAAATTCATAGGTTTGTTCTTCATGTTATCTCTTACATTCAGTTATTATCAATTTGATATTAGAGGACCATTTGTTAACTTTCATTTGTATAATTTACAAAACATGAAATCTAGCTTTGTGGTTATGAGCATTTGTAAGTTTTAATATCTAATTATGTAAATGTTAAAATTTAACCAAGTTATAGTATATTTCGGATTCGGCGTACTTTTAGAATTCGGCGAAGAGAACAAGGATGAGCAGTGAACTACCTCATCGTATGTTTCGAGTTTCAGTAGGATTTTAGAATTAGGATTAACCATTTGATGGATACCGGTTATAGCTAAACGACCGAGGGCAGAGACATCTCATTAGACTTGATAGCATGATACAACCCATCACGATTCATTCAGTAAATGAATAATAATTCATAATAATTGATTATTGTGGATGCATAATTGATTATTTAAATAATCAATCTAACAATAAAGATTTGTTTTGCTTTTGGAGTTGGAATAATTCTTTACATGAGCATATAAGTATCATTAATTAGTTTGCTTTGACAGTTTAGTTCAGATTTGAAGATATGGGTTTGATGGATTGATTCTTCTAGAGCATTCAACTATCCATGTAATGAAAGTAACTTAGATTAATTAGTTTGTGGATACTAGCATATTTGTAAGTATAAAAAGAGAAAGTTATATCTATTTTGTAGTTTAATTATGATTAAGTTTCTTCTTAATTTTTAATTTTTTAGTCTAATTAGAATTAAGACAAGAATTTGTTTGTACATCTTGCTTCCCATATGCATTAGTAGTTCACAAATATAGTTGTTGTTTGTAAGACCTTTAATTTTAATTTGTAAATTATGAATTTTAGTATATTTTTTGTGTTGAATTCTGAGGCTTTTTAATCAATTTTAATGGTATTTTGTGTGTTAAATGTCAGAAATATCTTTTTGATACCGTTTAAAATTGTTTGGCGAGAAATAATTTATTTACGTTACAAAAAATTTAATACTGGACAGTTTTGTTAAAAATATCTCTAGTTATTGAAAATTTTACCTGTCAATTCAGCTGCAACGGAGATAGATATTTGTATTAAAATAATTAGTGATGTGTGTAAGTGTTTTAATTATTTGGTTTGGTTTAATATTTATATGTATATATATATTATTGGTTTAGTTAGTAATATATATATATATATATATATATATATATATATATATATATATTACTAAAAACAACTTTTTCCTCCCATCCTGCGTCTTCTTCTTTCTCTCTGTTACCAAAAACAACTTTTTGGTTTTTTTTCAAAAACAAAACCTCCATTTTTCTTCGACTTATGCGCTTCATTTCGAGAAGTGACAGAAGGGAAAGTTGCTCACCTCCACGCTGCGGTGCTAGTGAGCCAACTTTGGAAGCGACGAGCGAACAAAATATTTTACCGAAATTAATCGTCGTGCCGTAATCGGCCGTTAAAGCTACCGTTGAGGTAAGGGCTCCTTCCAAACTTTTAGTGTGCATTTAAGTCCTTATATGTGAATTTGTGGGGTGTGAATTTGGTGTGTTTGATGTGTGGATTTGTAGAAAATGAATTTAAGGTATTTTGTGTGGAGTTGAGGAAATTAATTTGATGTGTTTGAGGGATGATTTGTGGAAATTAATTTGGTGTAAATTTATGTTTGCAATTATGGAAATTAATGGGTGTATTATGGTTGAAATATGAGGAGTTTTGAATTTGGTGATTTTTTGTTGAAAATTTTGGAGATTTAATATTTGGAGATTTAATATAGGTGGTTTATGTTTGGAAATTTGGAGTTTTGAATTTGGTGATTTATGTTGAAAATTTTGGAGATTTAGTATTTGGAGATTTAATATAGGTGGCTTATGTTTGAAAATTTGGAGTTTTGAATTTGGTGATTTATGGTTGAAAATTTTGGAGATTTAATGTAGGTGGTTTATGTTTGGAAATGTGGAGTTTTGAATTTGGTGATTTATGGTTGAAAATTTTGGAGATTTAATGTAGGTGGTTTATGTTTGGAAATTTGGAGTTTTGAATTTGGTGATTTATGGTTGAAAATTTTGGAGATTTAATATAGGTGGTGTATGTTTCAAAATTTGGAGTTTTGAATTTGGTGATTTATGGTTGAAAATTTTGGAGATTTAATTTGGTGGTTTATGTTTGAAAATGTGGAGTTTGGAATTAATGTGATTTAGGTGTGGTTTTTGCGGAAAATGAATTGATGAAATTTGGTTTGTATGGTGAATTAAATTTAATGTGGATTGTGGATTAAATTTGATGTGAGTTTGAGGAAAATCTGTTTTGAGTGTACTCTGTGAAATATTTGAAAAACCATTATTGTTAAATAAGTATTAAAAATGGGGAATCTTTTAATAACTGTATTTACGTAATGGTTGTGGTGATTCATGTTTGGTGTGATTGATGTGTCATAATTAATATTATGAATTTTTTAGATGTGTTTTATGAGTGGATTTTGTGGAAAAATGAAGTGATATAAATTGGTGTGAATTGTGGGATTATGAGTTATATATGTTTGAGTATGCTCTGTGTTGAATTTGAAAAATCATTAGTGTTAAATGAGTATTAAAAATGGGGAATCTTTTAATAGCTGCATTTACGTAATGATTGTGGTGAAAGAGTCAGAGTATGCTCATGCATTCATAGTACGTGGTGACCGCGATGGTTTCATGGTGATAGTGGTAACCGTGATGGGCCACGAGATGATGCCATGTGAATAGTTGGTTCATCTTATCCTTGCGGGGATTTTTGCGTCGTGCTGATCTGTGAGAGATTGCACTCTTGTAAGTCGTGCTGATTGTGAGCGATTGCACGCATAGAAAATTGTGATGGTCTGTGAAAGGCTGTACGATAGTAAATCATGCTGATCCTTGAGAGATTCCACCTTGATAATTAGTACTAGTATGTGAGAGGTTGTACAATTATGATTTACGCCCCTTCGAGGAGGGTTTTGGTTTGGAATTCTCGAATCATGCGCATTAGCATATACGCATTGCATTAGGGTGCTTGGCACGCGAGTCATGTTTGATATACCATGATCATTGTATATACATACTCGGTTGTTGTGATTGTGCCATAATTGATGAGTGTGATTGTTTGATTTTGTGTGTAAGTGCTGAATGATTTCAAAACATTTGCGAAACTAAAATCTGCAATTTTTAGCAGTTGTATTCGAACACGTGGTGCTTGTATTCGAATACATTTAAATGGATTTTGCTACTGACTTGTGTTTTAGCTCTGTATTCGAATACAGTGATGCTGTATTCGAATACGACAGTGCAGTTTTGTTAAAAACTTCATTTTTCAACTTGTTTATGCATTGTTGGCATATGGAAACCCTTTCAAGGTGTATGTTAAGTTGAAAGGTTATTTGGTGCATTTAAAACTTAAATGCTATGTGTTGTTTGTTAATTTCAGATTGGTGACCCTTTACAATTATTGTGGAAATCTGGGCTTTGCCCTCAGATGAGGATCAGGACCGTCTTTCCGGTTAGTACTCTGGAGATGGGAAGGTAGTGGTTATACCTGACCGAGGCTGTGTTAGAAGGTTTTGCTGGGCGCGTGGAGTTTACCCGGGTTGTATAGCTTTTTGTGGTATGATCAGATTAGGTGGCTGTATAGGGGCAAAGTGTCTTCCTCTTGTGGTTGTATTTATTTTATTTTGGAAGACTGTATCCCTATATTTTAACTGTCTATTGACTTTTATTCTGGTGGGTCCATGTGTCACTTTTTGATGTGATGTGGGGGAAATAGAGATTCTTGGGGCAGTGCGTTTGTGCAGGTGACTGCCGAGAATACCCCAGGGGTATGAGCTATGTTTGATAGGTCTCATAGCCCTGGTGTATTTTTCTGTTGAAAATACTTTGGACTTTTAATCCCGAAAACTATTTCTGCTGCTTGCAATTATTATTGACTTTTGTCATTGTGATACGACTTAAATGTTTTATCCAAAAGTATTTTCTTTCTTTATTTATTTATGAATTCGATTTTAGCTTTGGTTTGGATTTCTTTGGGGATATGGAGTTTTGGTTATAGATTGTAGGTCAACCTGTAGGTTGGGAGTCGTTATCTAATCATGCGTCGGGTTAAGTTGTCTGAGTTGTCAAGTCTGGTGGAGTTGTTATGTCTGGATGTAGACTGAAGTTATTTTTGGAATTATTCTAAGTGGTGTTAAGACTTCTTCTTGATGTTGGTTTGAGGAACCAATGCCTCCAAGAAGGAGCGACACTGCAAGAGTCAACGTCAATGGGGATGATCAAATGGCTTAAGCTATGAATAACATGATTGCTTCTGTTGCTGCACAGACTACTGCAAAGACTCTACGGGATCTGGAAAAGAGGGAAAGAGAGATCCATGTTGTTGAGTCAAGGGGATTGGAAGATTTTCGTCGTTACAATCCTCCAAAGTTCAAGGGTGATGAGAGTCCAGGAAAAGCTGATCAGCGGATTCAATAAGTGGAGAACTTTTTAAGAAGAGTATTGGATGTTCGCCTGGTAGATTTCAGGATGAGACTGGATGAAGTTTGATAAATGTCAAAGAGGTGTGAACACCATGGAATTGTTGAGAAGACGAGGCTTCCATTTGGAATAGCATTTGGTGCTTAGGTGTCAACGAAGGAGGCTTGTATTGATGTTAAGGTGCAGTACACATTTGGGGTGAATATTACCTTTGTTAGACAAAGGACGCTTTGAGGAATAGTCGATACCTTGAGGGGTAAGGTCGAGCATTCGAATTAAGCTAGATTCGTGACTTAGATTGTTAAGTATGAATCTCATGACGAGTATAGGAATGAAACTATATATTTCATTGGTAAGTGACAAATCTCTGTGTGGTTTAGGAGACAGTAAGTATGGATAGTGATTTCGGATGAAACTATAGACGCGTAAGTATGAATTTTGAGTGATGTTCGGAAAAACATAAGGAGTTAAGACTTCATGTAATTACCGGTATGTTACTATTAAGTGGAATTAGAAGTACCGAGTACAAGAATACTTAGAGATTGTAGCAATGTAAGCTTGGAGAGTCTATTAAAGGATGGTAATTACTAGGAGAATGTTAATATTTTGATAGGTCGGAGGGATTATTCGAGATTTGATTTGGGACCCTAAGATGGTTAATCTTTAAGTCGATGATTTAAAATCCACAAGGTTGGATGGAGGACCAAGTAACGCCATAAACTTGTATAATTGAGGTAGTTGAGGTAGGCAAGGAATAAATAATTCAGGTTATGGTTGAGAATGTTTGAAGATTTACTTAAAATATTGTGTTATGATTAGAAGAGTTTTAATTAGTGAGATTACTAAGACGATTAGAGTCGATGATGAATAAGACCTTGAATTGTATCTTAAGATGAAATGGATGAATTTAGACGGTGTGACTAGTTATTGGAGATTTCGAGGATCAGATTTTAGAATTTTATTCAATGATAGAAAGTGAAAAAGAGAAATATAACGAATGAGTGTTTCAATGCCTAGATGGACGATGAAAGGTATGTGGGACTTAGATATTTTACTGCAAAGTTATGAGGACGAGGTTTATAGATAATTATTCTTAGGAAATGCTTATTGGGAACATTTGTGAAATAGTTTTTTTGGACGTTCGATTGTTAGGATTCTTTCAGTTTGTATCTCGGTGGAGGTTGAAAAGGAATAAGAATTCAACGAATGAACCAAGTTTTGGAAAAATGTGCCAATAAAGCTTGTTGGAGCGGCACATGGAGGTGTAGCTTATGTCAATTAAAGATTCATGAAATGAATTATCTCACCTGTAATTCCGACAATAATATTTTAAAGGCATTACTTGAGTACATGGCATGGGGGTTGCTTTTGTGTTTGCCAATCAACAGAGTTAAATGTTTGTTTGGTAGGGAAGAATTACTTATGAAATGGAAAAGTTTGGTGGGAACTAGTAAGGCTTGAATTATTGAAATCACCATAATGAAGATATATCAAAGTTCGAGGTAGAAATTTAAGGGTTGTATAAATGGAAAAGGGATGGAGTGAAAATAGTGTGTTTGACCTGTCATAATGAAAAGATAGTTATCAAGCTGCAAATAAAGGACGCGGCAAAATTGAGAAGTATTAGAATGAATGTTGGCAGTAGATGCCGGAATATTATTTTCAGGTTTGTTCAGAATGGTGAAGTATGTAAGAATTGACTAGTGAAGCGCGAATTTGAGGGGTTAGGCATGAGACAAATGTAGGTCTTAATTAGTGAATGAAATTCAAGTTGGGTTTTTGTTGAAGACGTGACTCTTGAAATGTAGTATTAAACTGGAAGAAAGTTTGTGTATCATGAGTAGTATAGTTTTGGCATGTTATCGAAAATATTTGAGGAAGCTTGGATCACCAAGCAGATGTGGGGATGGAATTCTTAGAGTTATAATTAGAACAACATACTGATAAGAACACTACGGTTTGGCGTAGTTGTACGACTAAAGAAAAATCGAGGATGTGTAGTCAATGGAGACATTCAGGAGTTCTTGACGGTAATGATTGTTGGTGCTAGGTGTGTTGGTGTCATATTCAGTGTTTCGGTTTGGGTACCAAATGGATGTTTCGTACTAAGTGGATGTATATGAGGCTATGTGACATAGCTATGGGCGATTGAAATTCGTCGATAGGATCAAAGTTATAGGATAATAAGGGAAACTCAGTGGACTTTGAGAAGGTTGTTTGACAGCTTGTGCATTAGGATAACCTTAAGTGCAGGTCGCGGGGAGCGCTATTACAGTTCGGTAAAGATAGTCCAAGCCACCATCATGGTTGTTGGCTATTTATTAACAAATTGAGGAACTGATCATCCTTAATCTATTGTTGATAGTAGACAAAATCACGTTGAGTGAAACGGGCGAGTCTTGCCGACAATGGTAATGTATGGAGTTATTGAGCACCCTATGAAAACGGGTAGGCAACACTTTCTTCGAGTAGGTCGGGTGAAACAAGTTGTAACTTGTATGTTGAATTTGAGTACAAACCTAGTGTGGATTCTCACTCGTACTTTAAGTTTCGAGGACGAGAGCTAGACTCGTTTAGGCGAGATGTTCAAAATTTGTGATGATATCATTGTTATTTAAAGGGACAGTGCATGGGCGCATGCAAGGTTTGAAAAGACTGTTTCTTCTTCCCATGTTACCACATGGGGTGTAAGGTCTTGTGCACGACGATTTCATTTAAGGGCGCAGGGAAGCTACACGTTTCCTTGTGGAATTGGAGCCGTTAGATTTGTTGCATGTCGTACATGTAGAGAATCAAGAGACAAACATTTTAACACTATTTTAAAATCAATCTCAAGAGCGGAAAATACCCTTGCCAAGATATCTTAGAACTACAAGAATTACTACGACTTTATGTGTTTATCTCTTGAAGCATAGAGGAGACAATCACTAGTACTATTGTAAAGGAGCAACACATCTACTCAGGTCACACGAACGATTGACCTTGGAAGATCGCCGTGCTAGAGGCTACAGGGATGGAGGCACAATAGTGAGGGAGGAGCAACCACCTACTCTTATAAATCCTCACCTTTCCTTGCACTTAGCCTTATTGGGTCCCGTACCTTGCAAGCCCAATTCGTTTCTTATTTAATTAATGTTTTTTTCAATGAATTAATTAAATGAAAATTAATATTTAATTAAATCTCATTTAATTAAACCATTTTTAGAAGCGTCACAATAAACTACAAAATTCATGAATGGATTTGGTATGACTAAAACAGGTGCTGAAATTAATCTTCCCTTAAGCTCTTGGAAATTATCCTCATATTCTTTGTCCCACACAAATGTTTTCCCTTTTCTAGTCAACTTTGTGAGAGGTAAGGCTAGACTAGAAAACCCCTCTATAAATTTCCTATAGTAACCCGCCAATTCTAAGAAATTCCTTATTTCAGTCACTGATTTAGGCTGGGGCCAAATTAATATTGCATCTACCTTACTAGAGTCAACTGTTACTCCTTTATTAGAGATAGTATGTCCTAAAAACTTCACATCAACAAGCCAAAACTCACATTACTCAGGTTTTGCATACAATTTATTATCTCTCAAAACTTGCAATACTATCCTCACGTGTTTCTCATGCTCGCCTAAGCTCTTAGAATAGATTAGAATATCATCTATGGACACTACCACAAACTTATCTAAGAAAGGTCTAAAAATTCGATTCATATAATCCATAAAAATAGCAGGGGCATTGGTCACTACAAAAGGCATCACTACATACTCATAATGTCCATATCTTGTCCTAAAAGCTGTTTTAGGAATATCTTCACTCTTGACTCTAATTTGATGGTACCCAGACCTCAAATCTATCTTAGAAAATACTAAAGCTCCTCTCAACTGATCTAAGAGGTTATCTATTCTAGGCAACAGATATTTATTCTTAATGGTAACTTGATTCAATTTTCTATAGTCTACACACAGTCTCATACTCCCATCTTTCTTCTTCACTAAAAGTACTGGCACTTCCCATGGTGACAGACTAGGCCTAATGAATCCTTTTTCCAATAAGTCTTCCAATTGTTTCTTGTGTTCATCCAACTCTAGTGCTGACATCCTATAGGGTGCCATTGACACTGGACCACACCCTGGCACTAAATCAATGGAAAATTCTAATTCTCTATTCGGGGGTAAGCTAGAAACATCTTTAGGAAACACATCAGGAAATTCACCAACTACAGGCATCGAGGTTAAATTATCCTCAGCCTCTACCTTAGAAGAAAATAAGAGCATGTATCCTTGAGCACCCTCAACTAAATACTTATGACAAGCTAAAGCAGACACGAAACATTTGGACGAAGGAGGTGAATCAATAATCATAGATCATAGGTTGAGGTGCAACAAAGATAGATTTATCAGAACAGTTTATAACTGCATGATTTGACGACAACCAATCCATTCCTAAGATAACATCTAATCCATACATAGGCAAACAAATCAAATCAACAGTATAAGGCACATTTTGATAAACAAGAGTAGAATTCAAGCATGCAGTGGAGGTAGTAAGATTTTTTTCTGCAGGGGTAGTAACACATAAATCAAAAGGTAGACAAGAAATAGTCAACTGTAAGGCTTTCGCACAAGACAAGGATATAAAGGAATGTGTCGCTCCTGAATCAAACAATATGATAATCTTTTTATTCTTAATAAAACCCATACCTTTGATTAGACCATCTGACTGCTTCACCTCTTCTCCTTGGAGTGTAAAGACTCTCCCTTGGTTTTTTGGTCTAGATTGGGACTGCCCCTCACTCTGGCAACATTTAGCATAATGTCCAACCTTTCCACATTTAAGACATGTAATTCGTGCGGCAGGACATGACTGGTCTCCATGATTGAATCCACACTTTCCACATCCCTTATTCTTACTAATCGAAGCTTGTCCTTGCTTGTCCTTTGAAATTGTGGGTACAGGGCGTAGATTCTTCTGAAATTTATTTTCCTTATTGTGAAACCTTTTTCCAACAGAGTTAAACTTCTCCTTCAGTTTTTCAGCTTCCAGCGCTTGCATCTTTTGCTCAGCCACCCTAGACTTGTTTACCAAGGTGGGGTAGTCATGAATCTCTAGGATTCCGATAAAGCTTTGTAGCTCAGGCTTTAGTCCTTGCTCAAATTTAATTGCCTTCCACTCATCTTGTGGGTTGTCCCTAAGATAGTGAGAGTACCTTGATAGAGCTTCAAACTTGGCTACATACTCTACAACTGACATACCTCCTTGACGAAGATGAAGAAACTTTATTTCCTTTTGAATGCGAACACTATGGGGAAAATACTTTTCTAGAAATATCTCCTTAAACCTATCCCAAGTAATAGGAACTCCTTGTGTCAATAGGCCTCCTCTAGCACAATTCCACCAATGCTCAGCATCAGACTCTAACATATAAACGGCAAGGTCCACTTTTTGACCATCATTGCACCGCATTACTCGAAAGATTTTTTCTAACTTCAGCAACCATTCTTCTGCCTCAACTGGATCAGAACTCCCACGAAATGGTGGTGGATTGTTCTTTCGAAATTCAGAAAATCCTACATACTGAGGGTCCACGGCTGCTGCCGCTATGATATTGGATCCTCTCAACTGACGAAGAGTCTCTGTTAAGAGCCTCGGCAAGTGCGTCATTTGTTCCATGCCTATTACCCGCCATAAATCTGCGAACTAAGAATCAATGAGGAGTTGGCAACGCCTATCCAATTGAATAGCATGCAAAATTTATGACCATAACAAACAATCCTATAAGCCCAAGTTTGGATTTTTTATTTTTTTTTATAAAAATAAAGTAATGTAAACCCACACCACAGTCCAATCAAGGTTCGAACTAGGCTCTGATACCAAAAATGTAACGCCTAGTTACGTGGTTATAACAATTGAGATAATAACAAAAAAAAATCATATTATATAAATAATAAGTTGTATGAAAGAAATAATGTTATGAAATCTTTAAAATAAATCATTACAACTGAAAATCTTAAATAATCAAAATATTCAAAAGATTCAAAACTAGGCAATTGTATCTAATCCCGAAATAAAAGTACGATGTAGACATTATGTCTACTTATTCTTGATCTACTAACCTAATCTAAGGAAGTTACTCTTCTCAAGGGAGGTAAAACTTCTCAACTGTCGACATCCCCGATAGTCTCAGTCTCTGAAAACAACACTTTAATGAGAAACTAAATCCCATTGAATAATACACACAATTTTAAAGCAAGTATTGTTCTCAGCCGGCGTGGTAACCGGAAAAATCGATCATGGCACCCCCCCTTCTTCCAAAAATATTGTTTAGAAATATGTATGATATAACTAAGATTTTTCTATAATAACCAATTACTTCCAATAATTAATAAAACTCATCAATTAAATTAACGATAATTCACATCTATAATAATCGAATAAATCCAATATACACATTTATTCTGCCGAAAATAAACCAACCAATTCAAGGATGTCTCATCGTTATATGGAGATATACTACTTCCGCGAAGTGAGTATTATCTCATCATGTGGAGCACCAGCTCATCCAGTGTGGGGTACAAGACCCATCCGTGTGGAGTTTAAACCCCATCTCATTGTGGAGTTTAAAACTCATCTATATGTGGGGTACAAGATCCATTCATGTGGAGTTTAAACCTCATCTCTTTGTGAAGTTTAAAACTCATCTATATGTGGGGTACAAGACCCATCCGTGTGGAGTTTAAACCTCATCTCTTTGTCAAGTTTAAAACTCATCAATATGTGGAGTACAAGACCCATCTCCAGCACAGACAATCAAAATAATTCATATTTTTAACAATCATATTCATAAGATCATATTTATAATATAATAGTTCATTTGAATATAATAAAAACAATCATTAGGGAAAATATAATAAAAAAATCATTAGGGAAAATATAATAAAATAATCTTTTAAAGAATATATATTTACAACATGATATTTCATTTGAATATATAATAACAACAATCGTTCAAGAAAATATAATAAAACGATCTATTAAAGAATATATATATATATTTATAATATGATATTTTATTTGAATATATAATAATAACAATCATTCAAGAAAATATTATAAACAATCTTTTAAAGAATATATATTCAAACAATCATAAAAACGGTAATTCAACAAACAATAGTAAATAAATCAATTCATAATCTATTATTACAGTTCATAAAATCCCAATTTTAATAGAGTTAGATTCTCAACAAAATATAATTTTATAAGAAAATACCATTCAAAATATCTAACTCTTTTTCCATCCCAAATTCCCAAAATAAATGTACCATGAAACTTTAAAGGGTGTGATTATTCACCTCTTGAAGCGTTTTTTGATAAAAATTCCTTCTTTGACACTCGCTATTAACCTTATCGCAACCGCAAAATACTTTAGCTACTCTTTATTTTGATATAGTCTATCTTTTGAGTTTTTAATTAAGTATTATTTTTATTTTTCTTAGTAGCTATTTATAGTTAAATTCTTAAACAATATCCTACATTTACACAATTAACACGTTACAGCTCCACATTGCTGAATTTGAGTGCTAATGGAGCGTTGTTTTCACGGAATGTAGTTGCAGCAACTTAGCCTATACTTTCTACCACTTAATCAGAGTTGATTGTTATAATCCAAGCGTTGTAGCAACTTAGCCTATTCTTTCTACCACTTAATCGGAATTGATTGTTATAATCCAAGCCACGTCACCTAGATTTTGTAGATTCACTGCCTACCTATAATAACTAGCCATTCCTAACTTAAATTATATTTGTTTCATCTAACAATTTAACATAAAAAATTGTATACTTCATTCATTTGTTAAATAAAACAAACAATAAAAAAAACAAAGCTAAGTTTATCGTATTATTTTATTATTTCATTTGCCTAATCACTACAAAAAAATTTCAGATTCGCGACACTTGGCCTGCGACGGTTCTGAAATAACCGCCCTCAAAAAGACATTGCGACGGTTACTGGGGCGGTTTTTGTCAACCGCCACCGTCGTTTATAGCACACGCGTCCCGTTTTCCACACTCCTGCGACTTTGCGACGGTTCTAGGGGCGGTTTTTGTGAACCGCCGCCGCCTTTTAAAGCATAAACCACGTTTCATTTTCCAGTCCCGCGTGTGTTCCTTTCTCAACCCTAAAATTTCTCACTCCCGCGTTTCCTTTCTCAGTCCCGCGTCAACCCTAAAATTTCTAAAAATCCCCAAATCTTTCAACCTCTGTCAACGCTGAAGGAAACGAAATTGATCTTTGAAGAAAAACACTGAAGGTGATTTATCATCTTGGAATCAAAATCAGCTCTTGCAAAGGTAATCTCTCAATCTATCAATTTCTGAAATTGCTAAAAGTGAAAAACGAAAACTGATAACTCTGATCGCACCGTTTCTCACTTCGATCTTTGACGAAAACTATTAACCCTTTCTTTGTGTTATAATGGCTTGGATTGTAATAATCATGTGTGTGCTTAATATTATGCTTTTGAATTTCTGCATCAACAATCCCTGTTATTTTGCTTAATATTATGGGGTTGACTAACATTATGGTCTAGACAGTGCTTATTATAAGCCAATGCAGTTTACTTGTTGCTTACTTGCTTTATAGAATATGAGCTAAATTTTCAAAGTTGCTGCTTACTTGCTTTAAAGATTCTGATTGTGGGGTTTGGTTACATCTTCTACTTCTGGCATTATAGGTCGGAGATTCAAAGTTTGAGGGCCGTGAGCGTGTGCGATATACTAAAGAATAGCTTTTACTGATTAAAGAGGTAATTGATAATTTGTTATTGCTGCTTAGTGTTTTCTTTTTTGAATTAGTTATACTTTTTCTTAAAGAGTCAAGAACGATCTTCACCTCAAACAGAGAACGATCTTCTCAAGGCTGAAAATGAAATTCTTAAAAATGATTTAACAAACTTCATTAAAACTACTGAGACTTTTCAGAAAATCATGGGATCTCAAGTGGGAATATTTGATAAAGCTGGTCTTGGTTATGATAAAACTCAAGAAACAAAAATACATGAAAACTTTTTTGTTCCAGAAAGAAAAGAGGATAAATGCAAAACCAAATGCTCATATAAGCAAAACGTTTTTTAAAGCGAAGATCGTTCTACAAATAAAGCTGAATCTGTTTTGAAAAATCTGCAAAACGAAGAACGATCTTTAGGTTGTTCTTTAAACGAAGAACGATCTTCAGGTTGTTCTCAAAACGAAGAACGTTCTGGAATAAAAGCAGAACTTTCTCCAGAAAGTCTAAAAAAAGGAGAACGGTTTGGAACTTCTTCAAAATCAAGATTAAAACCCAGATTTTGAAATCAATTCCAAGATCAACAATTAAATGCTCCTATTGTCTCAAAATTGGTCATCATGAATCAACTTGCTATTTTAAAAAGAGATCAAGTTTTAAAATATCTTCTAAAAGAAGATATACTAACCATCAAGGACCCAAACATATATGGGTACCAAAGTCATTACTAACTTATGATGTAGGAACATCATCCAACAATCAAAAAATAACAATGATACATGGACAAGGCATGCTCAATACACATGCATGGAAAAGTATGACGCCTCCTCTCATTACAAAAATTTGGAGTGTCTATAACCTTTGGAAACATTAACAAATCAAAGGTACATGTATCATCTTATTTTTGCTTCCCTATATGCGCTCACTCTCTCTAGTTTTAAAAATGAAAAAATGGATCTATTTTTTACTAGTAAGCATGATCTTGTTCACATTCATCTTATCTTACTTGTGTTTTGGAATTTTGAAGGATATCAATTTCAAAATATTCAGGGAGAGTTTTTAGAAAATGTTATTTTTCTTAAAATTGGAGTCTACTCATTGTTTTCTATGTGTAGAATACATTTCCTTTGTATTGCCCAACCTTTTGTGTTGACAAAGGGGGAGAATTATTTTAGATTTTATGTGTAGATTTTATGTTGATTCAAAAATCTGAAGCAGATTATGAGGGGGAGCTTTCAAGCTCTCTATGATTAAAATTAGAATCAAAATTAACATGTTTGTCATCATCAAAAAGGGGGAGATTGTTGAGACAAAATCTCAATTTAATGTTTTGATGAAAACAAACAAAAAAGTTAATTAAGAATGTTAATTATGATTCTAAATGTTATGTTTAATCTAACTTGTGATTTTGAGTGAAATAATCCAAGATAGGTACAAAGCAAATGCAAGAGAAATCAGTTTACAGAAAGAGCTAAAAATGAACAAAACTGAGCCAAGAACGATCTTGACATAATCTGGAAAACCAAGAACGTTCTCCACGTTTCTATCATTTTCAACAAGCAAGATCAAATCAGTTTTTAATGCAAGGAAAGATCCTGCAAATCGCGAATGGATTTCCAGTTCATATACTAGGAATATACAGCTCTCATATGAGCAAAAGAATCACTCAAAAGGATCAAAGATGAAAGAGCACAACTCAAAGCAAAAGTGACAAATGATCATTCTGGACAGCAGTCTGTAAAACGAAGATCAATCCTACCATATGTCTGTAAAACGAAGATCGATCTTCACTTATGTCGTAATCAAGAATGATCAGTTCTTTGTGAAAGATTGAATCCTGGAAGCATTATTCATCTCATATCTTCATCAAGAATAAGCAAGGATCAATCTAAGTCAGAATTATTCTAGAATTCGAAGGATCAAAGACATACTTCATGAAAAGTATAAAGCAAGATCATTCTCCAAAACAAGCAAGTGCAAGTACAATTAACAGGCTGTAAAGTACACTGCTGATGTACTTTCAATCAAGACCTGCACACTTGACTTAAAGTCAATAATCATCTCAGATAAACTGACAGGATCACAAGTACAAGTAAGTTAATCTCCAACCAATTCGAAGAACGATCTTGGATGTCAAGAACGTTCCTGGATTCAGCATGAACTCTCTTAATTTTTGGCTGATCTTATCCATTCACTTTCTCATGACAGTTGGCCTTCTTCCAACGGTTAAATGAGCTGTCATAAGCCATCTTGAAGCCTATAAATACAGCTTCACGGATTCAGAACAAATCACAGCTTCAAGTACCTAGAAAATTCATTACCCATTTCAATCATACTTGAATTTCTCTCAATCACATACATTGAATCAGTTCTGATTTTTCCCATTCGATTCATAGAATCATTCTCATATATTTCTCTGTCAAAGAATTAGATCTCAAACAAGAGTTGAGACATCTCAGATTCTAACAAAACAATCTAATCATTATTGTAAAAACTCAAACTATAAGAGTTTTAGTATAATTTGGGTAGATTGTAAGAAATCCTATCAAGGTTGATAGGTGACCTGATTGAACTCCTTTCTGGGTGGAAAGGTTTTAACTTTGTAACAGATCAAGGTTGATCTGAGCTAGGTGTTGTAAAACTAAGAAGGTTCTTTGTTTTGAACACTTAGTGGAAAATCTCACGGTTGTGAGGACTGGACGTAACTCGGGTTGGGTGAACCAGGATATATGCTTGTGTGATCTCTCTATCTCCATCTCTATTTATTAGATGCATTACAATCAGCTTTTATATTGATAAAATTGATATTGCTGTTTTTCCACTAACCAAGATCGTTCCTCGTTATAACCAAGGTCAATCTTGAGTAAAACTTTTAGTTTTCAAACAGGAATCTTCAAAAGGGGCAATTATAATTCAAACCCCCTTTCCTTATAATTGACATTGTTACTTCACAAACATGATATTGATGCTGAACTTTTTGGTGAAGATCAAAGTTGGGCCCGTTTAGAAAGCAACGTGAGTGTGTTTTCTGTCTTTTATTTATGTTGTTAGCTTTCTAAGGCCTGAATCCTCTTTCATCCCGTTGGGTAAGTTGACTATTTATGTTGATTTATATTCGGCAGTGAGCATACTAATAGTAGCATATTGCAGGAGCCCATTACATCAATGAATGGAAATTTGTCATGTTTGAATGCGATGCCACTATTTTATTCTTTTGACTGGTGCAATTATGTGTGTCACTATGTACTTGTATGAATTTGTTTACTCTGTTCTTCATAATCTTAAATATGAAATATGAAATATGAAATATTTTCTCTTTGTGGCAACATACATATGCTTTGGTTGGTGCTTCATTTCATTGGGCTTTGTGGTTGTTGCAGCATTCTAGTTTAGAATCTCTTAATAATATATATTGTAGATCAAGATGAAGCTATATGAGCAGCATTCTAGGTTAGCCTTATTATGTGTTGTTTGAACAGCTTTATCAGAGATCAATGCCTTCAATTTACTATGTAACTTAGTTTTTATTGGACTAAAAAAATTTCAGATGGGATAATCACTTCAATTTAAATTACAATTACAATTGCAATTTCTCTCATTTAGCACACCTATTGATCTATTTAAAGCTTGCTTCGCAACATGAGAACCCCAAAACCTTTTCATTTCATTCTCTCTCGGTAACCGTTTTTCTCTCTTCTTCTTTGCTTTGCTTCTAGAATCTTCTCTAGTTCTCACTTCGCTTTCGCAGGTTCTTTTCATCTCTTTGCTTTCTTTTTCTTGATCCTCAAGGCTTTTGGATTATGTTGTTGATTTTGATTTAGTTTATTGTTTCAGCAAGTGATATTTTCTTGCTTTATTTGTTCCAGTGTTATACATTCGATTCAGAATATCAGATACTTATAGATTATTTCGATTTAGAAATTGAATTTTTAGTTCAGGTGTTTGTTTGTTTGAATCATAGCATGTAGCATTTGTGCCTTGTAATAGTGCTTTCCCACTCAAGGTACGGTTTCAAGAATCTTGTTACTGCATTGTTGAATTTTGTTGATTCTAGTCGAGTTTATCCTTTAAGCAAGTGATTTTGTTCGTGCTTAATTTTTTATGTGTTATATAGAACAATATATGGAGAGAATATTAAATACATTCAATTCAGAATATTAGACATATTAAATACTTACAAATAAATTTGATTGAGAATTTAATTTTTAGTTCATGTGTTTGTTTGAACCGTATCATATTTCAAAAAACAATGGTTGTGCTGCTGCAAAATGCTGATTATAACACCATTCTGGTCCCCAATTGTGTTTGCCATAGAATGGTGGAATCATATACTGATTTTGAAAGGCACTTTGGTTATATATTATATATTCTTGAATATTACTATGGTGGCTACAGATTACTATGCCATTTGAAAAATACTCTATAGATAACACCATTGAATCTGCATACCTTATTTATCCCTATTTTATTTTATTTTGTTTTGCTAATCTGCTAAATTTCAGAAATAGCGTTACTTTTAACTCCTTACCCAAATGAGACTTATAGATGTAGTAGAATCTAGCTTAGTACGCAAATCTGAAACAAGCATGCTGCATATGTTGTGTTCCTAAATTGAAATTATTGGCTGATAAGTTATTTCATTGTTGATTTTTTACAGAATGACATTAAGAAGGCATTGGAAAATAATTAACAACAAAATGAATGTATATTTGGTAGATGTTGCTACTTCTATTGATAAATTACTTCCAGTGAACCAATAAAACCAATTAGTAAAGTGTAAATAAATAAAAAAATTGGATGAAAAAAATGCTTATTTTAGTTATTTCGGTTATATATAAATAGTACTAATATCATTATAATGCACTTACAACTGTTGTTTTATATTTTATATTTTTCAATATTTGAATTAGTAGCTTATTTCATCACAAATGTTGTAGGTAGAATACTATTATTTTGAATCTTTGGAAAAACAACTGCTAAAAAGATTTTGTATTCAGTTTAGAAGTGAGTATTGTTGAAGGTTATAAACTTTAAGAGCTTGCTAAGGTTAGTTAATGCTATCATTTTTTATCAGTTTCTTCATTTGATTGGTATTTGAGATAATTTGAAACCATGAAAGAAATTAAAAAAAATGGTTCAAAGCATGAGTATGAGGTTAATTAATGGCTTCCTTTTTTTTGCATTTTTTATGTTTATTTAGACTTGTTCTTCTTTAAGGACATTTGTTTTGTGAATCTGCTTTATGACTCTTTTGCATGTTTTGTTCCTTTATGCATAGTGAATCTATTATATTTAAGGTTAATCTCTTTTTTGTTCTAGTTGAATTATGTTCTTTGTGTGTCAAAATAACATATGTTAATCTTCTTTGAAGCAATGGATAAGTCATGGATTAAGAAGCCACACACATCGGCTGAATATGATCAAGGGATAAAGGGATTTATTACTTTTGCCTTTCGAGATGAATTAGAAAATGGCGAAATAATATGCCCTTGTAAACATTGTGGTTTCAAAAAACCACAGAGTAGAAGTGTAATGTACGATCACTTAAAGTGCAAACCATTTGCAAAGGGATACACCCTTTGGGTACATCATGGAGAGTCCATAGGAGAAACTAGTACTATCTCAACTAGTAGTGTTTCAAATATAGTTCAAGACACAATTATCATTGATGATCATATGCAGAACATGATCAATGATGCTTTTGGAGTCGAATATCATGCAAATGAATTACCCATTCAATCAAATGTAGAGATTGATCAGAATGAAGATATGGTGCCAAATGCAAGTCAACAAAGGTATGAAGAGGCTAAAGAGTACTATAAGTAGAGATGGAGAACAACCTTTGTATGAAGGGTGTGTTAAATATTCAAGACTATCTTTTTTGGTAAAGTTGTATCACATCAAATGTTTATGTGGAATGATTGATAAAGCCATGACAATGATTTTAGAGTTATTAAAAGATGCATTTGAATTTGCAAATATACCAAATTCATTCTATGAAGCCAAGAAAACAATTACCAAGCTTGGTTTAAATTATGAAAAGATCCCTGTTTGTCCGAATAATTGTATGCTTTATTGGGGTAATAAGGAAGATGAAGAGAGGGAGACCTGCAAAATTTGTAACACTTCCAAATGGAAATCAAATGCAAAAGTTGGTGCAATTAGAGTGTTTGGTGATGGCAATAATCGAAAGAAAGTTCTTGCAAAAGTTCTTCGCTATTTTCCATTAAAACCACGGTTACAAATATTATTTTGGTCCTCAAAATCGGTCGAGGATATGAGATGGCATGCAATCGATAGTAAGAATGATGGAATGTTGAGGCATCCTAGAGATTCTGAAGCTTGGAAACATTTTGACTTGACACACACTTGGTTTGCATCGGACCCGCAAAATGTGCGTCTTGCATTGGCTAGTGATGGTTTTAATCCTTTTGGTATGATGAGTACAAATTATAGTATTTGGCCAGTTATTCTCATTCCATACAACACTCCTCCATGGGTGTGCATGAAAGATACATCTTTTATAATGTTAATGATAATTCCCGGTAAAAAAATGCCACGAAATGATATTGATGTCTACTTACAACCTCTAGTCAAAGAATCAAAGGAGTTATGGGCAACAGGTGTCGATACATACGATTCTTTTACAAAAGAGATGTTCACATTACATGCAAATTTGATGTGGACAGTTAGTGATTTTCTGGGGCTGGGTACACTTTCTGGGTGGAACACTTACATCGGACTTGCTTGCCCATCGTGTAACATTAACTCTACTCCTCGTCGTCTTCCTCATAGCAGAAAATGGTGTTTTATGGGTCATCGTCGTTTTCTTGATCAGAGACATAGATTTAGATTGAACAAGGTCCGCTTTGATGGTCAACAAGATATGCGTGGTCCACCTAAAATGTTATCTGGGCTTCAAATTCTTGAACAGGTATAAAACATTGATGTCACATTTGGTAGAAAGCCAGATAAAGAAAGGTCAGGAAAAAGAACACGTGGTGGACGACCTACACAAGGTGTCAATCAACAATGGAAAAAGAAAAGCATATTCTTTGAACTTCCATATTGGAAGGATAATCTTCTGCGCCATAATCTTGACATGATGCATATTGAGAAAAATGTGTGCGATAATATCATTTTTACTTTGCTAAATGATAGCACAAAAAGTAAAGATCATCTTAATGCAAGAAAAGACCTTAAAGCTATGGGCATAAGACCTGACCTTTGGCCCAATGAAAATGGAAGAATTTCTCCAGCCGTCTTTACTCTAACTAGTAAAGGTAAGAAGAGATTTTTAACAACTTTAAAGAATATCACTGTGCCTGATGGTTATTCGAGCAACATTTCTAGATGCATTGACATGGAAAATCTTAAGTTGAACGGAATGTTGAAGAGTCGTGATTGTCACATATTGATGGAACAACTTCTACCGTTAGCCATTCGAACAACATTACCTGATGATGTTTCAACTATATTGATTGAGTTTTGCTCATTCTTTAGACAATTATGTAGTAAAGTATTGAATGTTGATGATTTGGAAAAATTGCAAAATCAGATTGTCCTTACTTTATGCCACATGGAAATGGTATTTCCTCCCTCATTCTTCACTGTTATGGTTCACTTGGTTATTCACCTTGTTGAAAAAGTTAAACTTGGAGGTCCTGTTCATTATCGATGGATGTATCCTATTGAAAGGTAAAATATGCGTGATCTTGTTCCATCAATAATTAGTGGTTGACAATTTTGTTCTAACTAATATTCTTACATTTTGTTCAAGGTACCTACAAAACATTGAGACTAGATGGAATCAACTTGGTCGTGTAGATGATGAGCCTATTAATGAGATACAAACTGACTCACGTGTAGCCGAGTTATTTCCTAGAGTTGAAAAATCAGTTGGTGGATCTTCATAAATTGAAAATTTACAGGCTCAAAGACACGTTTTAACAAACTGCATCATAGTTGACTACTATATAAGGTAAGTAATTTTATTCTATTTGTATTATTTACCACTAAGTTTTTTTTCTTCTATACATCTAATTTGAAATAACCAAATAGGCAATATAGAAGTATTATTCAAAGCCAAATGAGAAGTGGTGCAAGGAGTGCTTCTGAGGTAGACAAGAAGGTTCATTGAGAGTTTCCTCATTGGTTCCACAATCGTGTTAGTGTTCATGACAAAATTGGTGATTGAGTTGCTTTGGTTTTTAATAAGAATGTGACTAATTGTATATTTTATGGTGTTCAGATTTGCAACAATCTCGACAACATTAGTGGATCAGATAAAAATGTTCTCGTTAGTCTTGCTCAAGGTCCTTCTGATAAAGTTAGAAGGTTCACTGGATTTCATGTCAGTGGATTTAAATTTCGAACATTGGCACGAGACAATTTATTAAAAACTCAAAATAATGGAGTTGTTGGCATGTTCGGAACACGAAGTTACGCAAGCAATAGTGATGCACAAATGAGATTTGGAGGGGTGCCTTACTATGGAAGATTGATAGATATTATTGAGCTTTCCTATGATGGCTTCAAAGTGCCCATGTTTAAATGCAAATGGGCGAATACCACAAATCCAAGAGGCATTAAGACGGATAAGCTGGGTTTTACCTCTATAAATTTTGCAAGACTAATACATACTGGAGAGCATGAAGATGATGAGCCATACATTAAAGCGTCTGAAGCTCAAATGGTTTATTATGTGGATGATGAAAAGGAACAAGGATGGAGCATACCTATTCATTTAAAGCCAAGAGACTTGTATGACATGGGTGGAGATGATGAAATTATGGCACCCATTGAACCATACCCATCTCAAAATTTGGAACAAATTTTTTCTAATGATACCACACATATACAATTGGCAAGAATGGCTACAGATGATGATCTTGAAACTTCAACTTTTAATGATGATTTTGATGACAACAATCATGATATGAATTTATGATTGTTTATAATTCTAGTTTGTTGTTTATGATATGGTACTCTTCGATCTATGTTATTTTTTTATTACTTTTTTATCGTGCTCATTTTTGTTATTGTGTTCGTTTTTGTGTTAGGCATAATTATGATTCACATCTTTGAAAATCCTATTTGTTTAGCTATTTGCATCAGTCTAACTTGGTTGTCATCAATGTTTGCAGTGTAAGTGTGTTTGGAGTCTCACTCTTGTGAACAAAATGGAATCATCATATGAGGATATTCGGCGCAAAACAATGGAAGAGAATAAAAAAAGAATGGAGGCTCTCAATCTAACTCATCTCTCTCAATCCCTTCACAAATATTCTTCTACCATTTCAAAAACCTCACCGGTTAGTAATAACTAAAAATACTAACAATATAACATGTTTCTTATTCGTATTAAATGTTGATTTATATTTATTTACATGGATAATAAATGATTGCAGCGTTCCACGAAGGGTTGCTCGAGGCTTATACTACCTGGAGATCTTGAAGTAGCAAAAATGAAGCACCTGCGGAGACATGGTTTACAACCAACAGTCCAAACGACAGCTCTGCCACCTACCCAGGTGACAACACCACCAGTAATGCAAGCGATAGAACCACTACCATCTCCATTAACAACAACACCAATTGCAGTACAACCGACAAATCCACCACCTTCTCAAGCGACATCGACAACAGTGCAAACAATAGAACCACATCCTTCTCCGGTGACAACACCACCAACTACAGTGCAAGCGACAGAAGCAACACCTTTTAAGGTGACAACACCAAGAGCAGTGCAAGCGATAGAAGAAACACCTTTCCAAGACATCTTCTCACTCTGAAGATGTGGTAGAAGATGAGCCAGAAATTTCTCAAAAAAGGAATTCTACATATTGGGATGTAGAAGTTATTAGTATGTTATCTAATGTCTAATTATATTTATAAAATTTAATTGTTTTTCATGATTGTGGTATGACATATTTCGTTGAATTATGTGTTAGATGAGGCGGGACATGTTTCAAAGACACACTTAAGGGTCTCAGACGTGCTTGAAGCTCCTCCAAATGTTAGTAGAATAATAACTAGATGGAATTCAAATGGGCAACCGGTAGGATCAGCTACTGGTTTGTTAGGCAGTTTTTTGGGTGACATTGCAAGGAAGTTTAAGGATTTTCCTATAATGTACGACAATTGGAAACTAGTTCCATCGACAAGAAAAAATAAAATATTTAAGGATAAAATACAAGTATCAATGATAAACAATTGAATATTCTCTATTTATTGTTCTTATTGTAAACTAACTTTTTTTTATGATTATTCTAGTCAAAATTTGTTGTTGATGATGGAGACAACAAAAAATATATCCTTACGAGCCTTGGAAAGAAATGGCGAGATGCACGATGTAGGTTGTTTAAGAAATTTTATAAGTGGGATCTTTCTTTGGAGGAAAACCTACAAAATTATCCCAGTTCTATTAATCAAGACCATTGGACTATTTTTGTCCAATACAGGCGTAAGACAGATACAATGGTAACCATTCTTTTGTTGCGTTGTCATTTGTTTTCTACTATTTAGTTTTCTGATGTCACCAATCCACAAATATCTAAACACTCTTACACACATCACTTCACTCACATCTCAATCTATTTTGATAAAAATATCTACTCTCGTTGCAACTCAATTGACAGATAAAATTTTCAGCAACAAGTGATATTTTAAAAAAACTTCCCGGTATTAAATTTTTCATAAAGTATATCAATTATTCTTCAACAAATAATCTTAATCGGGTCTCAATATATATATATATATATATATATATATATTAAACATGTTACGAACTCTAACAAAATATGTTTTTGGTACTTAATTCACAAAATAAAATAAAATTGGGTTAAATGCCTTAGTAATTCAATACAAAATACACTAAAATTGCATAAATTAGAGTTTAAAATTAAGGGTGTTACACAGAGGGTGACCTAAAGTCACTGCCATTCAAGAAGCTAAAAACCTGAATAATCTGCCCCTATAAGAATTGATAAGCTCCATTCGATCTCATGAATTTGAACTATCATAGGATGAGTCTTAGAAGAAGCAAAAATCTTTGGCTCTTAGAACTAGACCCAAGAAAGCCTTGTAAGCAGAGGATGATTCAGAAGCAGAGGAACTATCCTTCATCTCAAGGAGAATTCAACGCATGTGGCACAAAAAGAGAGCATTTCCCAAAAAGGATTTCAACAACTACCAGAGTAAAGACAAAGGTATTGACAAGAAGAAACCGACTTGTTTTGAATTCAAGGAACCTGGACATTTCAAAGAAAATCATTCTATCTCTTTAAAATTAAAAAACCTAAAGAAAGCTTACAGGGATTTGACTGAGAAACATAACTCTATTCAAACTAATTTTGAAAAATTAAACAAAGAAAACTTAACTCTAAATGAATTTTTGTTGAAACCATCAAAGGATAAGATCTACAACTCTGTTAAATATGAATTGGCATTCCAAGATTTCCTAGAAAATGGCATAGATAGAAGCAAGCAATCTGCAATGATCTATGGTGTTATCAGAAATGGAAATATAGGAATTGGGTTTGTAGAATCTAGACAAAATTCTAGATTAATAACATCTGATTTTGTGTGTGCATCTTGTCATAAAAACGGCCATAATAGATTAACTTGTCCCATGCAAAAAACATGGAAAGACAAGAAGCCTCTTGCAGATGTCCTTCAAAGCAGGATTAAAACATCAATCATGGTACCTGGATAATGGCTGCTCACGACACATGACAGGAGAAACGTCTATGTTCCAAAACCTGATTTTGACGAATGGAGGAACTGTAAGTTTTGGACGAGCGTCTATGGTCATTTTGGTCTGTACTACGTTTATTCTAATCCATTTTGGTTCTTAGGCAAGGTAGTTCTTCCGATAATTGCAAAAGTGTCTATGGATTAAGATTATAGGTCATTTTTTTCTTTAGTAGGTTTATTCTAGTTCTTTTTGATTCTAAGTCAATGCAGGTCATCAAATAAGTGCATAAGTCTCAATGGATTAAGATTTTAGTCAATTTGGTGTTTAATAGGATTATTCTAGTCCCTTTTTTTTCTTAGTCAACAATGTTAGTCCAATAATTGCATAGGTCTCGATGATTTCAGATTTTAAGCATTTTTCTCTTTACTTGGCTTATTCTAGTATGTTTTGGTGTTTAGTCAATGTAGATAAATGCACTAGTTTCAATGGAATAAGATTTTAGGACATTTTGGTCTTTAATAGGTTTTTTTTATTCCACTCTGGTTCTTAGGCAATGATGTTCGTCTAGTAAGTGCGAAAATCTCAATGGAATAAAATTTTGTTTTTTGTAGTCTTCAATTGGCTTATTCTATTCCGTTTTGGTTCTTCGGCCATGTAGTTCGTCCAATTAGTGCATAAGTTGAAGTAGTAATGTCAATTTACAAGGAAGGGGAGCTGGAATTGTAAATTCGCCTATTTAAAATTTCTTGTTAAAACTTAAGAAAATAACTCAAGATTGATCTTGGTTGTAAAAACAGAAAACGGAAAACGTTCTTGGTTCTAAAAATAGAAAACGGAGAACGTTTTTGGTTAGTTCAAATCAACAATTTAGCTTATCTATTTAACTTGATAATCAAAAGGACTGAAAGTAAATAGAGATAAGCGAAGAGATATCACACAACGATATATCCTAGTACACCCAACACGGGCTACGTCTAGTCCTCACAATTGTGAGATTTTCCACTAAGTGTTCAAACGGAGAACGTTCTTGGTTTTACAATGTTGTTGGTTCTTCACAGTTTGTTTAGATCAACCATGATCTGTTACAGCATATCCTTTCCACCTAGAAAGGGATTCAATCAGGTCAACTATCAATCTTTAGAGAGGATTTTATACTTCACCTTTTAACCATAAAAGGATTTTCTACAAACTACTCAAACTATAATCAACACTTATAGTCTTGAGTTTACACAATAATGATTTAAAGTGTTTGGATCTGAGTAATCTCAACACTTGTTTGAGGTTAGATTCTTTGCAAAAGTTTCAGTAAAGTAATAACAAGAGATTCGAATATGAATTGCACTAATTCTTTTGATGGATGAGAGACTTTTGAGTGTATGAATTTAAGAAAGTTATGAATTTCTTGGCACTTGAAGTTCTTATTTTTTTTCCTGAGCTTGGAGTTCCTTTTATAAGCTTCAAGGAGGTTCATGACAGCTAATATGACTGTTGGAAAGGGTCCAGCTGTCATGTGTCAAATTTGACTAAAGACCAGACTTTTTTGAACCCGGAATGTTCTTGACTTGAACATTCTGTGTTTTATTTCTGTGTTAATAATGGTTGATCCATAGCTTCTCATTCTTGACTGTGATTTATGCTCCTTTGTTATGTGCACAAACATATCAGAGATGTGCTTAATGTATTCAGATAAAGACTGTCATTGATTCGTGCTAATAGGCTGGAGAATGATGTTAATATGCTGGAGATTGATTGTTAACATGCTGGAAAATGATGTTAACATTTTGAAGACTGATATTAACATTTTGGAGATTGATGTTAACACTCTAGAGATTGATGTTAACATTCTAAAGATGAATGTTAATATGTTGGAGACTGATCATTGTCATTTTTGCTTTGAGTCATGTCTTTTAACCTTTGAGAGTGTTTCATTTGTTGATGTGAGAGTTGTATATTCCTTGTAGATGTACAGGAAATGCATTTGTAATTTGTAGGAGTTTTCCTTGCATTAACAGATGATTTGAACTTTCTTGATGAAAATGAAAAACGTAGAGAGTTCTTGGTTTTCCAAATATTGTCAAGAACATTTTTGGTTCTGTTTGTTCAGTTTTTGCTTTTTCCATAATCAGATTTTTCTTGCATTGCTTAGTACCTATCTTAGATTATCACACCAAAAACACATGTTAAATTAACACATCATTCAGAATCATAATTAGAGTCTTAATTAACCTTTGTTTGTTTCCTTCAAATCATTAATTTGGGATTTTGTCTCAACATAAGTCTCAACCTATTTAGATT
Organism: Cicer yamashitae; assembly: GCA_037974755.1. Lineage (NCBI taxonomy): Eukaryota > Viridiplantae > Streptophyta > Magnoliopsida > Fabales > Fabaceae > Cicer > Cicer yamashitae. The sequence continues at coordinate 35,735,602 of JBBPBQ010000002.1, read as the reverse complement.
TTAGGTCATTTTGGGTTTTACTAGGTTTATTTTAGTCCCATTAAATTCTTAGGCAATGTAGTTCGTCCAATAAGTTCATAATTCTCAATGGATTAAGATTTTAGGTCATTTTGGTCTTTACTAGGTTTATTCTTGTCCATTTTCATTCTTAGTAAATATAGTTCCAGTAATAAGTTATTTTGTTTCAAAGGATATGATTTTAGGTTATTTTGGTCATTAATAGATCTATTCTAATCCATTTTGGTTCTTAGGCAATGCAGTTCGTCCAATACGTGCATAAGTCTCAGTGGATTAAGATTTTTGTCATTTTAGTCTTCACTAGGTTTATTCTAGTCCATTTTGGTTCTTAAGCAATGTTGTTTGTTCAATAAACGCATAAGTCTCAATGGATTAAGATTTTAGGTCATTTTGGTCTTTAATAGGTTTATTCCAATCCATTTTGGTTCTTTGGCAATGAAGCTTGTGTCATAAGTGCCTTAGTCTCAATGGATTAAGATTTTGGTCATTTGATCTTTCATAGGTTTATTCTAGTCCCTTTTTGTTCTTAGTCAACATAGTTCGTCCCATAAGTGTGTATGTCTCAATGCATTCAGATTTGGGTCATTTTAGTCTTGACTAGGTTTATTCTACTTCGTTTCGATTCTTATCCAACGTAGTTCATCTAATAAGTGTACTAGTTTCAATGGATTAAGATTTTCAAGGCATTATTGTCTTTAATAGGTTTATTCTAATCCATTTTTGTTCTTGGGCAACGAAGTTTGTCCACTTAGTGCATAAGTCTCAATGAATTAAGATTTTGGTAATATTAGTCTTCACTCGGCTTATACTAGTCCATTTTGATTCTTCGGCAATGTAGTTCACCCAATAATTGCATATGTCTAAACGTATTAAGATTTTATGTCATTATGATCTTTACTAGGTTTGTTATAGTCCATTTTAACTATTACGTAATATAGATCGTCCAATAAAAGCATAAGTATCAATGGATTGTGATTTTCGGTCATTATGGTCTTTAATACGTTTATTCTGTTCGATGTTGGTTCTTAGGCAATGTAGCTCGTCCAATAAGTGCATAAGTCTTAATCGATTAAGATTTTTATAATTTTAGTCTTCACTAGGCTTATTCTAATCCATTTTGATTCTTAAGCAATGTAGTTCGTCCAATAATTGCTTTCGTCTTAACGAATTAAGATTTAGGTCATTTTGATCTTTACTAGGTTTATTCTAGTCCAATTTAATTCTTAGCCAATGCAGTTAATCCAATAAGTGGATTAGTCTCAACTGATTAAGATTTTAATTTATATTGGTCTTTACTAGGTTTATCCTAGTACATTTTGGTTCTTAGCTAATGCAGTTCCAGTAATAAGTGCATTAGTTTCAATAGATATGGATATTAAGTTATTTTGGTCTTTAATAGATTTATTCTAATCCATTTTAGTTCCTAGGCAATGTAGTTTGTCTAATAAGCGCATTAGTCACAATGGATTAAGATTTTAGGTCATTTTCCTCTTTAATAGGTTTATTCTAATCCACTTTTGTTCTTAATTAAAGTAGTTCTTCCAATAAGTGCAAAAGTTTCAATGGATTATGATTCAAGGTCATTTTGGTCTTTAGCAGGTTTATTCGAGTCCTTTATAGTTCTTAGTCAATGTAGGTGGTTCAATAATTGCATAAGTCTCAATGGATTAATGTTTTAGTCAATTTGGTGTTTAAAAGGCTTATTCTAGTCACTTTTTGTACTTAGTCAAAACAGTTTGTCCAATAAGTGCATAAGTCTTAATGGATTCAGATATTCCTCATTTTAGTCTTAACTAGGTTTATTCTAGTCTAGTTTGGTTCTTAGTCAATGTAGTTCATCTAATAAGTGCACTGGTTTCAATAGATTAAGGTTTTAGGTCATTTTTTTTGTCTTTAATAGGTATATTCTAGTTCATTTTGGTTCTTGGGCAATGAAGTTCATCCAATAAGTGCATAAGTCTCAACGGATTAAGTATCTTGGTCATTTTGATGTTTACTAGGTTTATTCTTGTCCATGAAGTGCATAAATCTCAATGGATTAAGATTTTGGTCATTTTGGTCTTTAATAGGCTTATTCTAATTCACTTTGGTTCTTTTGTAATCTAGTTTGTCCAATAAAGGCATAAGTCTCAATGGATTAAAATTTTAAGTCATTTTGGTCTTTACTAGCTTTATTCTAATCCATTTTGGTTCTTAGGCAAAGTAGTTTATTAAGACTCTAGTCAATATAGGTCGTCCAATAAGTGCATAAGTCTCAATTGATTAAGATTTTAGTCAATTTGGTGTTTAATAGGTTTATTATAGTCCGTTTTTTTTCTTAGTCAACAATGTTAGTCCAATAATTGCATAGGTCTCAATTATTTCATATTCTAATCATTTTACTCTTTACTTGGTTTATTCTACTCAGTTTTGCTATTTAGTCAATGTAGTTCATTTAATAAGTGCACTAGTTTCAATGGAATATGATTTTAGGACACTTTGGTCCTTAATTGGTTTTTTTTAATCCAATATGGTTCTTAGGCAATGATGTTTGTCCAATAAGTGCAAAAATCTCAATGGATTAATATTTTGTTAATTGTAGTCTTCACTCGGCTTATTCTAGTCCATTTTGATTCTTAGGCCATGTAGTTCCTCCAATTAGTTCATAAATCTCAACATATTTTGATTATAGGTCATTTTGAGTTTTACTAGGTTTATTCTAGTCCCTTTCAATTCTAAGGCAATGTTGTTCGTCCAATAAGTTCATAATTCTCAATGTATTAAGATTTTTGGTCATTTTGGTCTTTACTAGGTTTATTCTTGTCCATTTTTGTTCTTAGCCAATATAGTTCCAATAATAAGTTATTTTGTTTCAATGGATATGATTTTAGGTTATTTTGGTCATTAATAGATTTATTCTAATCCATTTTGGATCTTAGGCAATGCAGTTCGTCCAATACGTGCATAAGTCTCAGTAGATTAAGATTTTTGTCATTTTAGTCTTCACTAGGCTTATTCTAGTCCACTTTGGTTCTTAAGCAATGTTGTTCGTCTGATAAACGCATAAGTCTCAATGGATTAAGATTTTAGGTCATTTTGTTCTTTAATAGCTTTATTCCAATACATTTTACTTCTTTGGCAATGAAGTTTGTTTAATAAGTGCCGTAGTCTTAATGGATTAATATTTTGGTCTTTTGATCTTTTATAGGTTTATTCTAGTCCCTTTTTGTTCTTAGTCAACATAGTTCGTCCAATAAGTGTATAAGTCTCAATGCATTCAGATTTGGGTCATTTTAGTCTTGACTAGGTTTATTCTACATCGTTTTGGTTCTTATCCAATGTAGTTCATCTAATAAGTTTTCAATGGATTAACATTTTTAAGGCATTATTGTCTTTAATAGGTTTATTCTAATCCATTTTTGTGTTTTGGGCAATGAAGTTCCTCCACTAAGTGCATAAGTCTCAATCAATTAAGATTTTGGTAATACCACTCGACTTATACTAGTCCATTTTGATTCCTCGGCAATGTAGTTCATCCAATAATTGCATAAGTCTAAATGTACAAGATTTTATGTCATTATGATCTTTACTAGGTTTGTTCTAGTCCATTTTAACTATTACATAATATAGTTTGTCCAATAAAGGCATAAGTATCAATGGATTGTGATTTTAGGTCATTATGGTCTTTAATAGATTTATTATGTTCCATGTTGGTTCTTAGGCAAAGTAGTTCTTCGAATAAGTGCACAAGTGTCTATGGATTAAGATTCTAGGTCATTTTGGTCTTTAGTAGGTTTATACAAGTCATTTTTAGTTCTTAGTCAATGTAGGTGGTTCAATTAGTGTCGTAGTCTTAATGGATTAATATTTTAGTCAATTTGGTGTTTAATAGGTTTATCCTAGTCCCTTTTTGTTCTTAGTCAAAATAGTTCATCCAATAAGTGCATAAGTCTTAATGGATTCAGATATTCCTCGTTTTAGTCTTAACTAGGCTTATTCTAGTCTAGTTTGGTTCTTAGTCAATGTAGTTTATCTAATAAGTGCACTGGTTTCAATGGATTAAGATTTTAGGTTATTTTTGTCTTTAATAGGTATATTCTAAATTCATTTTGGTTGATGGGCAATGAAGTTCGTCCAATAAGTGCATAAGTTTCAACTGATTATGATTTTTGGTGATTTTAATATTTACTAGGTTTATGCTTGTCCGTTAAGTGCATAATGGATTAAGATTTTGGTCATTTTGGTCTTTAATATGTTTATTCTAATCCATTTTGGTTGTTATGCAATCTGGTTTTTCCAATAAAGGCATAAGTCTCAATGGATTAAGATTTTAAGTCATTTTGATCTTTACTAGGTTTATTCTAATCCATTTTGGTTCGTAGGCAAAGTAGTTCTCCCAATAACTGTAAAAGTGTCAATGGATTAGGATTCTAGGTCATTTTTTTCTTTAGTAGGTTTATTCAAGTTTTTGTCCAATAAGTGCATTGAATTTAGATTTTAGTCAATTTGGTGTTTAATAGGTTTATTCTAGTACCTTTTTGTTCTTAGTCAAAATATTTTGTCTTATAAGTGCAAAAGTCTTAATGGATTCAGATTTTACTCTTTTTAGTCTTGACTAGGTTTATTCTTGTATGTTTTGGTTCTTAGTCAATGTAGTTTATCTAATAAGTGCACTGGTTTCAATGGATTAAGATTTTAGGTCATTTTTGTTTTTCATAGGTATATTCTAATTCACTTTGGTTCGTGGGCAATGAAGTTCGTCCAATATATGCATAAATCTCAATGTATTAAGATTTTTGACATTTTAGTCTTCACTAGCCTTACTCTTGTCCATTTTGATTCTTAAGCAAAGTAGTTCGTCCAACAAAGGCATAAGTCACACTGTATTAAGATTAAAAGTTATTTTTATCTCTACTTAGACAATATATTAAAGGTTTATTCTAGTCCATTTTAATTCTTAGGCAATCTTGTCGTCCAATAAGTGCATAAGTCTCAATATATTTACATTTTAGGTCATTTTGGTCTTTACTAGGTTTATTTTTGTCCATATTAATTCTTAGACAATGTAGTTCGTCCAATATGTTCATTTCTCAATGGATTAAGATTTTAGGTCATTTTTCTCTTTACTATGTTTATTCTAGTCCATTTTGGTTCTTAGGTAATATAATTTAGGTAATAAGTGCATTTGTCTCACTGGATATTGATTGTAGGTTATTTTAATCTTTAATAGGTTAATTCTAATCTATTTTAGTTCTTAAGCAATGAAGTTCGTCTAATAAGTGCATTAGTCTCAATAGATTAAAATTTTGGTCATTTTGGTCTTTAATTTGTTTATTCTAATGCATTTTTGTTCTTAAACAAAGTTGTTTTTCCAATAAGTGCATAAGTCTCAATAAATTAAGATTTTTGTCATTTTAGTCTTCACTAGGCTTATTCTAGTCTATTTTGAGTCTTAAGCAATTAAGTTCCAGTAATAAATGCACTACTTTCAATGGATATTGATTTTGCTCATGTTTGTCTTTAATAGCTTTATTTTAATCCATTTTGGTTCTTAAGCAATAAAGTTCGTCCAAAAAAAAAAGAAGTCACAATGGATTAAGATTTAAGGACATTTTTTTCTTTAATAGGTTTATTCTAATCCATTTTGGTTCTTAGGCAAAGTAGTTCTTCCAATAAGTCCAAAATTGTCAATGGAATGAGATGCTAGGTCATTTTGGTCTACAGTAGGTTTATTCAAGTTATTTTTAGTTCTTAGTGAATGTAGGTTGTCCAATAAGTGCATAAGTCTCAATGGATTAACATTTTAGTCAATTTGGTGTTTAATAGGTTTATTCTAATCCCTTTTTATTCTTAGTCAACAATGTTCGTCCAATAAGTGAATAAGATTCAACGATTTCCGATTTTGGTCTTTGTAGTCTTAACTAGGTTTATTCTAGTCCTATTTTGTTCAAAGATAATGTAGTTCATCTATTAAGTGCACTAGTTTGAATGGATTAATATTTTAGGCAATGTTTGTCTATAATAGATTTATTCTAATCCATTTTGGTTCTTAGGCAATGAAGTTCGTCAAATAAGTGCATTAGTTTCAATGGATTAAGATTTTCGTCATTTTGGTCATTTTCATCTTTCATAAGTTTATTCTAGTCCTTTTTTGTTCTTAGTCAACATAGTTTGTCCAATAAGTGCATAAGTCTCAATGGATTTAAATTTTGGTCATTTTAGTCTTCCCTAGAGTTATTCTAATCCGTTTTGGTTCTTAATCAATGCAGTTCATCTAAGAGGTGCACTAGTTTCAATGGATTAAAATTTTAGGTCATTTTTGTCTTTAAAGGTTTATTCTATTCTATTTTGGTTCTTAGACAATGTAGTTCGTCTAATAGGTGCATTAGTCTCAATGGATTAAGATTTTGGCCATTTCAGGTCTTTCGTAGGTTTATCTTAGTCTCTTTTTGTTTTTAGTGAACATAGTTCGTCCAATAAGTTTATTCTAATTTATTTTTGCTCTTAGGCAATGAAGTTCGTCTAATAAGTGCATTAGTCTCAATGGATTAAGATTTTAGGTAATTTTGGAATTTAATAAGTTTATTCTATTCCACTTTGGTTCTTAGGCAAAGTAGTTCTTCCAAAGAGTGCAAAAGTGTCAATGGATTAAGATTCTATGTCGTTTTTATCTTTAGTAAGTTTATTCACGTCCTTTTTGGTTCTAAGTCAATCTAGACCGTCCAATAAGTGCATAAGTCTCAATGGATTAATATTTTAGTCAATTTGGTGTTTTGTAGGTTTATTTTAGTCCCTTTTAGTTTTTAGTCAACAATGTTTGTCCAATAAGTGCATAAGTCTCAACGGATTTAGATTTTGATCATTTTATTCTAGTCTGCTTTGGATTTTAGTTAATGTAGTTCATCAAATAATTGATCTAGTTTTAATGGAATAAGATTTTAGGTCATTTTTGTCTTTAATAGGTTTTTTTCTATTCGATTTTAATTCTTAGGCAATGAAATTCGTCCAATAATTGCATAAATCTCAATGGATTAAGATTTTGTTTATTTTAGTCTTCACTCGACTTATTCTAGTCCATTATGAGACTTATGCAATGTAGTTCGTCTAGTAAGTGTGTAAGTCTGAATAGATTAAGGTTTTAGGTCATTTTGGTCTTTACTAGGTTTGATTTATTCTAGTCAATTTTGGTTCTTAGCCAATGTAGTTCCTCTAATAAGTGCACTAGTTTCAATGGATATTCATTTTAGGTTATTTTGGTCTATAAAAGGTTTATTCCAATCAATTTTTGTTCTAAGGCAATGTAGTTTGTCTAATAAATCAATTAGTCTCAATGGATTAAGATTTTGGTCATTTTGGTCTTTTATAGGTTTATTCTAGTCCGTTTTTGGCCTTAGTCAACATAGTTCGTCCAATAAGTGCATAAGTCTTAATCGATTCATATTTTGGTTATTTTTTGTCCATTAATCGTCCTATGTAGTTCATCTAATAAGTGCTTTAGTTTCAATGAATTAAGATTTTAGGTCATTTTGTCTTTAATAGATTTAGTCTAATCCATTTTGGTTCTTAGGCAATGTAGTTTGTCAAATAAGTGCATTAGTCTTAATGGATTAAGATTTTTGTCCATTTTGGTCTTTCATAGGTTTATTCTAATCCCTTTTTGTTCTTAGTCAACATAGTTTTCCCAATAAATGCATAAGTCTCAATGGATATAAATTTTTGTCATTTTAGTCTTGACTGGGTTTATTCTAGTCCGTTTTGGTTTTTAGTCAATGTAGTTCATCTAAGAAGTGCACTAGTGTCCATGGATTAAGATTTTAGGTTGTTTTTTTTCTTTAAAGGTATATCCTCAACTATTTTGGTTCTTAGGTACTGTAGTTAGTCTAATATTAGCATTAGTCTCAAAGGATTGTGATTTTGGTGATTTCAGTCTTTTATAGGTTAATTGTAGTCCCTTTTTGTTCTTAGTCAACATAGCTTATCCAATAAGTGCATACGTCTCAATGGATTTAGATTTTGGTCATTATAGTCTTGACTAAATTCATTCGAGTCCGTTTTGGATCGTAGTCAATGTAGTTCATCTATTAAGTGCACTTGTTTCAATAGAATAAAATTTTATGTCATTTTTGTCTTCAATAGGTTTTTTTCTTATCCATTTTAGTTCTTAGGCAATGTAGTTCGTCGAAAAGTGCATAACTTTTAAAAGATTATGATTTTAGGTCGTTTTGGTCTTTACTAGGTTTAATCTAGTCCATTTTGATTTTTAGGCATTACTATTTGTCTAATAAGTTTATAAGTGTCAACGGATTAAAATTTTTAGTAATTTTGGTCTTTACTAGGTTTATTGTAGTTCATTTTTGTTCTTAGCCAATGTACTTCCTCTAATAAGTGCATTAGTTTAAATGGATATTGATTTTATGTTATTTTGGTCTCAATGGATTCAGATTTTGCTCATTTTAGTCTTGACTAGGTTTATTCTAGTTCTTTTTGGATCTTAGCCAATTTAGTTCATCTTATAAGTGCCTTTGTCTCGAAGGATTAAGATTTTGGTCATTTTGGTCTTTCATAGGTACATTCTAGTCCCTTTTTTTTCTTAGTCAACATAGTTCGTCCTATAAGTGCATAAGTCTCAATGGATTCATATTTTTGTCCTTTTAGTCTTGACAAGGTTTCTTCTAGTCCAATTTATTCGTCGAAGAATAATTTATTTATGTTCCGAAGAATTTAATACCGGACAGTTTTGTTAAAATATCTCTGGTTGCTGAAAATTTTTCCTGTCAATTGAGTTGCAACGAGAATAGATATTTTTATCAAAATAGTTGAGAGGTGTGTGTGAGAGTTTTAGATATTTGTTGGTCGGGTTTATATATATATATATATATATATATATATATATATTTATATATATGTATGTGTGTATATATTATTTGGTGAGTAGTAACTTTTATATATATATATATATATTGTTTTGAAAAGTAAGTTAATATATATATATATATGCATAAGTGAAGGAAGGATTGGAATGAGAGAAAAAAACATTTCCCTCTCTGGCCGTGAGATTTCTTCTTCTTTCTTTCTGTTTCGCGAGAAAACCGTGTTGGTGGGTTTCAAAATCGCCAAACACAAAACCTCACTTCTCAACTAGATCTAAGCTCCCATTTGAGAAGTGACAGAAGGGAAAGTTGCTCCTTGCCACGTTGCGCTGCTATTGAGCTAGTTTTCGAAGCGACGTCGCGAGTAAAGTTTTTACCGGAATTAATCGCGGTGCCGTAATCCGTTGTTAGAGCTACCGTTGAGGTAAGGGCTCCTTTCAAATTTTAGCTTGCATATAGGACTCTATATTGGTATTTGTGGAGTTTGATTTTGATGGAGTTTATGTGTGAATTTGGGGAAAAGGAATTTAATGTGATTTATGTGTGTTGTGGAAAAGAAATTTGGTGGTTTATGTTTAACAATTTGGAGTTTTAATTTGGTGTGTTATGGTTGAAAATTTTGGAAAATAAATTCGATGTGTTTGAGGTGTAGTTGTGTGGGAAATGAATTTAATGCATTTTATGGGTAAAAAGGTGGAATTGAATTTAATGGGTTTTGAAGTATGGGTGGTGGTGATTTTTGTTGGTGTGATTGATGTGTTCATGATTGATATTATGAATGTTTGAGATGTGCTTTATGTTTGAAAAGGTGGAGTTTTGAATAAATGCAATTTATGTGTGGCTATTGGTGTAAAATGAATTGATGAGATTGGTTTATATTGTGATTTGAATTCAAGGTGAATGGTGAATTAAATCTCATGTGATTTGAGGAATGTATGTTTGAGAATGCTTTGTGTTGAATTTGAAAATCATTAGTGTTAAATGAGCATTAAAATGGGAAATCTTTTAATGTCTGCATTTACTTAATGATTGTGGTGTTACAAGTCAGAGTATGCTCATGCATTTCATAGTACATGGTGACCGGATGGGCCATGGTGATAATGGTGACCGAATGGGCCATGGTGATAATGGTGACCGGATGGGCCATGGTGGTAATGGTAACCGGATGGGCCATGGTGGTAATGGTGACCGGATGGGCCATAGTGATAATGGTGACCGGATGGGCCATGGTGATAATGGTGACCGGATGGGCCACGGTGACAGTGGTGACCGGATGGGCCACGGGATGATGTCATGTGCATTGGCATATACGCATTGCATTAGGGCGCTTGGCACGCGAGTCATGTTTGATATATTATGATGGTGGTGTATACATACTTGATTGTTGTGTGTGATTGTGTTGTATTTGATGCTGGTGATTGATTGACTTGGTGTTGAAAGTGTTAGAATGATTTTGAAATGTTTCAAAACTGAAAATATGCCATTTTTACAGTTGTATTCGAATACAACAGGGTTGTAGTCGAATAAAGATATGATGTATTTGCTACTGACTTGTGAATTTGCACTTGTATTCAGCTACGGGGATGTCGTAGTCGAATACAAGGTGGTTGTATTCGAATACAAAAAGTGCACGATTTTTCACTGTTTTCGCATTTGTATTCGAATACAAGGAGGATGTATTCGAATACAAGGAGGCTGTATTCGAATACAGTAGTGCTGTTTTTGCTGTTTTCACATCTGTATTCGAATACAGCGGGTCTGTATTCGAATACGACAATGCAGTTTTGTCCAAAACATCATTTTTTTCAACTTGTTTATGCATGGTTGGATTCTCAGTACCCAGTCACCCTCAGTTAGATTAATGATCAGCTTAGGGTTCTATTTAAGAATTTTATTTATTTCTCTTTCTTATTTCAAGGTTGTTGTTGTAAAAACGGAACTTATGTATTTGAAACAAATTATTTTAGCCGATGTATTTTATATTTGAATATTTTGGATTATCGTCTCAAAAACCTTTTTAATTAGTTATTATTATGATGTAATTTAATTATGACTTTTGTCGTTCGTGTTACGACTTAAATATTTTATCCAAAAGTATTTCTTTATTTATGGATTTGATTTTAGTTTATTTAAAAATAAAAATAAAATGCACTCTCGCTGTTAAAAGTCGGGGTGTTACATAGTCAATGCAGTTCATCGAAAAAGTGCACTAGTTTCAATGGATCAAGATTTTATTTGATTTTTGTCTTTAATAGGTTTAGTCTAATCCATTTTGGTTTTTAGGTAATGTAGATCGCCAAATAAGTGCATTAGTCTCAATGGATTAGGATTTTAGTCATTTTGTTCTTTCATAGGTTGATTCTAGTCCCTTTTTATTCATAGTCAACATAGATTGTCCAATAAGTTTATAAGTCTCAATGGATTTAGATTTCGATCATTTTAGTCTTGAGTAGGTTTATTCAAGGCCGTTTTGTTTCTTAGTCAATGTAGTTTATCTAATAAGTTCCCTAGTTTCATGGATCAAGAATTTAGATCATTTTTATCTTTAATAGATTTTTTCTAATCCATTTTGGTTCGAAGACAATGTAGTTCATCTAATAAGTGCATTAGTCTCAAAGGATAAAATTTTGGTCATTTTTGTCTTTCATAGGTTTATTCCAGTCCCTTTTTATACTAGGTCAGCATAGTTTGTCCAATAAGTGCGTAAGTCTTAATGGATTTAAATTTTGGTCATCTTAGTCTTTACTAGGTTTATTCTAGTTTGTCTTAGTTCTTATTCAATGTTGTTCATCTAAGAAGTGCACTATTTTGAAATAATTAAGATTATAGTCAATTTGGTATTTGATAGGTTTATTCTAGTCCCTTTTTGTTCTAAGTCAACAATGTTTGTCTGATAGTCCCTTTTTATTATTATTTTAGTCTTTACTAGGTTTATTCTAGTCTGTTTTGGTTTTTAGTTAATGCAGTTCATCTAATAAGTGCACTAGTTTTAATGGGTTAAGATTTTATGTCATCTGTCTTTAATAGGATTTTTTGAAATCCATTTGTGTTCTTAGGCAATGAAGTTCGTCCAATAAATGCACAAATCTCAATGGATTAATATTTTTTTCATTGTAGTCTTCACTCGGCTTATTCTAGTCCATTTTTATTCTAAAGCAATGTAGTTCGTCCAATAAGTGCAAAAGTCTCAACGGATTCAGATTTTAGGTCATTTTGGTCTTTACTAGGTTTATTCTAGTCCATTTTGGTTCTTAGTCAATGTAGTTCGTAGTTTCAATGGATTAAGATTTTCAATCATTTTCGTATTTAAAAGGTTTATTCTAATCCATTTTATTTCCAAGGCAATGTAGTTCATGCAATAAGTGTCAAGGGATTCGGATTTTAGGTCATTTTTGTCTTTACTAGGTTTATTCTATTCCATTTTGGTTCATAATCAATGTATCTCATCTAATAAGTTTACTAGTTTCAATAGATTAAGAATTTAAGTCTTTCTTTGTCTTTAATAGGTTTATTATCATCCAATTTGGTTCTTAGGCAATGTTGTTTGTCCAATGAGTACACAAGTTTTAATGGATTAAAATTTTGGTCATTTTGGTATTTAATAGGTTTATTCTAATTAATTTTGGTTCTTAGTCAATGTAGTTCGTCTAATAAGTGCACTAGTTTCAATGAATTAAGATTTTACGTTATTTTGGTCTTTAAAAGGTTTATTATAATCCATTTTATTTCCAAGGCAATGTAGTTCGTGCATAAGTGTCAAGGGATTCGGATTTTAGGTCATTTTTGTCTTTACTAGGTTTATTGTATTCCATTTTGGTTCATAGTCAACGTAGCTCATCTAATAAGTTTACTAGTTTCAATAGATTAAGATTTTAAGTCATTCTTTGTCTTTAATAAGTTTATTCTAATCCAATTTGGTTCTTAGGCAATGTTGTTTGTCCAAAGACTACACAAGTTTTAATGGATTAAAATTTTGGTCATTATGGTGTTTAATACGTTTATTCTAATTAGTTTTGGTTCTTTTTCATAGTAGTTCGTCTAATAAGTGCACTAGTTTCAATGGATAAAAATTTTAGGTCTAAGCAATGTAGTTCATCTAATAAGTGCATTAGTGTAAATGGATTAAGATTTTAGGTCATTTTGGTCTTTACTAGGTTTATTCTAGTCTTTTTTTTGTACTTACTAAATGTAGTTCGTCCAATAAGTGCATAAGTCTCAACGGAATAAGATTTTGATCATTTTGGTCTTTAACAGGTTTATTCTAGTCGATTTTGGTTCATACTCCACATTATTTGTCCAATAAGTGCATAAGTTGCAATGGATTCAGATTTTGGTCATTTTAGTCTCTCCTAGATTTGTTCGATTCCACTTTGGTCTTAGTCAATATAGTGTTTCTAATAAGTGCACAAGTTTCAATTGATTAAGATTTTAGGTTATTTTGTTCTTTAATAGGTTTATTCTAATCCATTTTGATTCTTAGGAAATGTAGTTCGTCTAATAAGTTCATAAGTCTATATGGATTAAGATTTTACGTCATTTTTGTCTTTACTATGTTTATTCTAGTCTATTTTTGTTCTTAGTCGATGAAGTTCGTCTAATAAGTGCACTAGTTTCAATGGATTAAGATTTTAGGTCATTTTGGTCTTTAATAGGTTTATTCTATTCCATTTTGATTCTTAGGCAATCAACTTGTCCAATAACTGCATAAGTCTAAATGGATTAAGATTTTAGGTCATTTTGGTTAAATAGGTGTATTCTAATACATTTTGGTTCTTAGCCAATATAATTCATCTAATTAGTCTATAAGTCTTAATGGATTAAGATTTTACGTCATTTTGGTCTTTACTAGGTTTATTCTAGTCCACTTTCGTTCTTAGTCAATGTAGTTTGTCTAATAAGTGCACTAGTTTCAATAAATAGAGATTTTAGGTCATTTTTCTTTAAAGGTATATTCTAATCCATTTTAGTTCTTAGTCAACGTAGTTCGTCCAATAAATGCATAAGTCTTAATCGAATAAGATTTTTATCATTTTGGTCTTTAACAAGTTTATTCTAGTCGATTTTGGTTTGTAATCGAAATTATTCATCCAATAAGTGCATAATTTTGAATATATTCAAGTTTTTGTCATTTTAGTATTTACTAGATTTGTTCGATTCCACTTTGGTTCTTAGTCTATATTATGTGTCTAATAAGTGCATAAGTTTCAATATATTAAGATTTTAGGTCATTTTGGCCTTTTATAGGTTTATTCTAATCCATTTTGATTCTTAATAAATGTAGTTCGTCCAATAAATTCATAAGTCTACATGGATTAAGATTTTAGATCATTTTGGTCTTTACTAGGTTTATTCTAGTCCATTTTGGTTCTTAGTCAATGTAGTTTGTCTAATAAGTGCACTAGTTTCAATGGATTAAGATTTTAGGTCATTTTGGTCTATAATAGGTTTATTCTTATCCATTTTGAATATTAGACAATGTAATTCCTCCAATAAGTGCCTAAGTCTAACGGGATAAAGATTTTAGGTCCTTTTGGTTAAATAGGTGTATTCTAATACATTTTGTTTCTTAGGCAATATATTTCGTCTAATTAGTCCATAAATCTCAATTGATTAAGATTTTAGGTCATTTTGCTCTTTACTAGGTATATTCTACTTAATTTTGGTTCTTAGTCAATATAGTTCGTCTAATAAGTGCACTAGTTTCAACGGATTAACATTTTTGGTCATTTTGGTTTTTAAAAGGTTTATTTTAATCCATTTTATTTCCTAGGCAATGTAGTTCGTGCAATAAGGGCAAAAGTCTCAAGGGATTCAGATTTTAGGTCATTTTAGTCTTTACTAGGTTTATTCTTGTCTATTTTGGTTCTTAGGCAATGTAATTCATCTAATAAGTTTACTAGTTTAAATAGATTAAGATTTTAAGTCATAATTGTATTTAATAGGTTTATTCTAATCCATTTTTGTTCTTAGGCAATGAAGTTCGTCCAATGGGTGCAAAAGTCTCAATGGATTAAGATTTTAGAACATTTTGGTCTTTATTAGGTTTATTCTAATGCTTCTTGATTTTTAGGAATTGTAGTTCATCTAATAAATGCATAAGTTTTAATAGATTAAGATTTTGGCCATTTTATCTTTACTTAGCTTATTCTAGTCAATTTTAGTTTAAGTCAATGTAGTTCATCTAATAAGTACATTAGTCTAAATGGATTAAGATTTTAGGTCAGTTTTGTTATTACCAGGTTTATTCTAGTCCTTTTTTATTTTTAGTCAATGAAGTTTGTCCAATAAGTCTCAAGGGATTCATATTTTAGGTCATTTCGGTCCTCACTTGGTTTGTTCTAGTACATTTTATTTCTTAGGAAATGTAGTTCCTCCAATAAATTCATAAGTTGTAAGTACAGATGTGCACCTAAGAGGGGGGTGAATTAGGTGTTTAGGAAATTTTCTTGTTTTCAGCGATTTGGTGATCGATTTTTACGCTTTAGGATAGTAAGTGATAAAAGTAAATGCAATAATGAAATGAACACAGCAATATTATTCTGGTTCCCCTTATGACCAGGGGTACATCCAGTCCCCTTGCACACCACAAGAGATTTCTCCACTCTTGTCAGAAAATGTACAAGTCCCACCCTAGGATCTCTTCTACAAACTTTTAACAAATCTTCTAAGATAGCACACCACTATCTTAGATAAGACTACTTTAAGAAAGTACTACTTTCTTTAACACACAATGTAATTTGATATGGATATAAGAGTATAAGAGACGTATAATGATATCAATCCAATATTGCTTCAAGTACTTTGAGAACCTTTGTCAAGGATAAGAAAATGAAATGCAAGTACTTGAATTATGAGATATAACTTTGAGAAAAAAAAATTAGAAAAGTTGTTCAAAGTTGTTCAAGTTTTTTGTAGTAGGATTGTTTAAATATTAATCTGAAATTATGGTGTATTTATACTCCATAAACATCTCTTCAGATTTGTGGCCATTGATCCAAGTGGTTTGATGAACAAATGCAATGATCTAGAACCATTTCAGATCTGAAAAATTGCATTGCTTCCAGCTGTATTCGAATACAGGATGTATGTATTCGAATACACCTCTTATAACGTTCAATGTTTTCAAAATTTTCACCTTGTATTCGAATACAAGCTCATGTAGTCAAATACAAATTCGTATGTTTTGTCACTGACTTGCTGTTTGTATTCGACTACAGCAGGTCGTAGTCAAAACAGATGTGTAGTCTGAGCTACTGACTTAGCACTTGTATTCGATTACAGTACGTCGTAGTGGAATTCATATGTTAAGCTTTTGCTACTGACTTAGCATCTGTATTCGAATACACTATGCTATATTCGAATACAACTTTGCTTTTTGTCAAAAATATTAATTTTAAAACTTTGTTAATATAATTTTGACATTTTGAAAATACTTTTTATGCATATGTAAAGATGCATGGTTCTCATGTTCTTGAGGTTTTGATCGTATCATTTACCTTTACATTAAACATCTAATAAGTTTGAATTAAATTTGGTCTTTCAGCTTGTTGCCTTGATCACAATCATTGGTCTTTGTCTTCATCAAAAACATGTATTTTATATAAGTCTTAACAGATTGAGATTTTAGGTTATTTTGGTCTTTACTACGTTTATTCTAGTCAATTTTCAATGTAGTACCTAAAATAAGTGCATTAGTTTCAATGGATATTGATTTTAGATTATTTTGGTTTTTAATAGGTTTATTCTTATCCATTTTGGTTCTTAGGCAATGTAAATCATCTAATAAGCACATTAGTCTCATTTGATTATGATTTATTTTCATTTTCGTCTCTAATAGATTTATTCTAATCCGTTTTGGTTCTGCAATAAATCCATGAGTCTCAATGGATTAAGATTTTGGTCCTTTTGGTCTTTATTAGGTTTATTCTAATCCATTTTTGTTTTTTAAGCAATGTAGTTCGTCCAATAACAGTACTAGTTTCAATGAATTAAATTTTTAGGTCACTTTGGTCATTAATAGGTTTATTCTAATCCATATCGATTCTTAGAAAATAAAGTTCGTCTAATAAGTGCATGAGTCTCAATGGATTCAGATTTTGGTCACTTTGTTCTTTAATAGGTGTATTCGATTTAATTTTGGGTCTTAGTCAATGTAATGCGTCTAATAAGTGCAGTAGTTTCAATGAATTAAGATTTAGGTATATTTGATTATTATTAGGTTTATTCTAATCCATCTTGATTTTAAGTCATTGTAGTTCGTCCGATAAGTGCATAAGTCTTAATGGATTAAGATTTATGTCATTTTATATTTACTCGGCTTATTCTTGTCCATTTTAGTTCTTAGTCAATGTAGTTCGTCTAATAAGTTCAATAGTCTTTACTCGGCTTATTCTTGTCCTTTATGGTTCTAGTCCATTTTAATTTTTAATCCACATAATTCGTCCAATAAGTGCATAAGTTTCAATGATTCAGATTTTGATCATTTTAATCTTTATTGGGTTTATGCTAGTCCATTTTAGTTCTTAGTCAATGTAGTTCATCTATTAAAAGTACTA
Organism: Cicer yamashitae; assembly: GCA_037974755.1. Lineage (NCBI taxonomy): Eukaryota > Viridiplantae > Streptophyta > Magnoliopsida > Fabales > Fabaceae > Cicer > Cicer yamashitae. Next base: position 35,718,180 of record JBBPBQ010000002.1, on the reverse strand, counting down.
GTTTCAATGGATTAAGATTTTAGGTCATTTTTATCTTCAATAGGTTTATTCTAATCCATTGTGTTTCTTAGGCAACGTAGTTCATCGAATAAGTGCATAAACCTCAATGGATTAAAATTTTGGTCATTTTAGTCTTCACTCGGCTTATTCTAGTGCATTTTGATTCTTAGGCAATGTTGTTCCTCCAACAAGTGCATTAGGCTTAACGAATTAAGATTTTAGGTCATTTTTATCTTTACTAGCTTTCTTCTAGTCCATTTTGGTTCTTAGTCAATGTAGTTCCTCTAATAAGTGCATTAGTTTCCATGGATATTTATTTTATGTTTTTAGGTCTTTAATTGGTTTATTCTAATCCATTTTGGATTTTAGGAAATTTTGTTCGTCTAATAAATGCATTAGTCTCAATGGATTAAGATTTTGGTCATTTTAGTCTTTAATATGTTTATTCTAATCCCTTTTGGTTCTAAAGCAATGTAGTTCATCCAATAAAATTATAAATGTCAATGGATTAAGATTTTAGGTCATTTTGGTCTTTAATAGGTTTATTCGAATCCTCCTTGATTGTTAGGCATTGTAATTCGTCAAATAAGTGCATAAGTCTACATGGATTAAGATTTTACAAATGACTTCTTAAACAAGGATCATAATATCACTCTAAAGCTAAAAGATCTAAGGAAAGTAAATGAAAATTGGAATGATAAAATTAACACTTTAAAAAGTAATATTTCTGAACTTAAGACTGAAAACTTAACTCTGAAAAGTAATCATAGGTCAACATCAATTGAAAATGTGCCATGTAATTCTGATAAATATGAAGTAGCATTTCAAATTTTTTTTGCTAATAGTATAGAAAGAAGTAAGTTTGCATCTATGATTTATGGTGTTAGTAGATATGGTAAAAGAGGAATAGGATTTCAAGAAATAGTAACTGAACCTAACTTTACTCACTCTGATAATTTATGTACTGTCTGCTCTAAGAAAGGCCACTCTAAAATAACTTGTCCTATAATAACCACATGGAAAGACAAAAACCTTTCAAGGCTAACAAACCAGGATCCAAATAATTTAGGTACCCAAAGATAAAATTGTTTATGTTGCAGATGTTCTTAGTAGCCAAGTTGAAACACCATTCATGGTACCTAGAAAACGGACGCTCGCGACATATGACGGGAGAAAGGTCTATGATCCAAGATCTAACCAGATCATCAGACACGACACAGTTGGTAAAAATCCCTTAACTTCTATACATAATGCTCTATTAGTATAGGGACTAAAACATAACCTACTTAGAATACGTCAATTAAGTTATACTGGTTATCACATAGTCTTTAATCAAAAGTCCTTTAGACCTATAAGTCAAAATGATGGTTATGTTCTATTTACTGGCCAAAGGCAATGGAACCTTTATAAAACCAATGTTTTTAACGTAGCAGAACAAAAGGTCAGATGTTTTGTGTTTGTGAGAAATGAGCAATGGATTTGACACAAGAGATTAGGAAATGCCAATTTGTGGTTAATTTCAAAATTAAACAAATTCCAACTTGTTAGAGGCTTGCCAAATCTCAAGTTCAAATCAGAAGTCCTTTGTGAGGCCTGCAAACAGGAAAACAAACTAAGAGTTCTTTTACATCAAAGAATATTGTTTCCACAAGCAAACCTTTGGAGCTTTTGCACTTTAAAATTTTTGGTCCAATTTAAACTGCCTCGTTGAATGGTAAAAATGTATGGACTGGTCATTGTTGATGATTACTCTAAAAGGACATAGGTTAAATTCCGTAAACACAAGGACGAGTCTCAAAAGGTGTCACTACCTTTTGCAAACAAGTGCAAAATGAGAAGTAATTCTCTATAGTTACTAACTGTAGTGATCATGGGGGAGGGTTTGAGAACAAACTCTTTGAGCAATTATGTCAAAAGTGGTATATTACACGATTTCTCATCCCCTAGAACACCTCAGCAGAATCACTACAAGAAAAAAATTATTTTGCGGCAATTAAAAAGAGGGTTTGCGGCGGTTGTAAACGCCGCAATTTGAAGTATGTGATAGTTTCCCAACCGTCGCAGATTCATGCGTGGTGAGACTGTTTTGCGACGGTTAAAAAAACAATCGTTCCTACTACCGCAAATGTTTGCGACAATTCTAACCGCCTCCAACAGGGTCTTTAAATGCACCTATATTTTTTTTCCGGGAAGATAGTGTGACGGTTAAGAATTTATTGTATGGTCTTTAATCGTCGCAAACTTTTTTTTTTTTTTGCTTTTTTTCATTAATTTAATTAAAATAAAAAATATTCATAGATCTCATTCATATAACTAAAATACACAAATATAAAATTATAAATAAACCTCATTTATATAATATATTCAAAAGTGACAACCACATATTAAATTTAATTAAAACAATAAATAAATTAGTTTAAATATTCAAAAACCAAAATATTAATAGATTGAATGAACATCCAAAACAACAACATCAAACTTAGTTCATAAATCATCTAGATAGTCTCTAATGATGTTCCATGATTAGACCGACAACTAGAATCAGAAGAACGTCTTCTATCTCTTGATAATTCTAAGTGTGTGTTGCTTGAAAAAACATATAAGTATACATATTCAATTCAACCTCACTTTTTCATACATAATCAAGACTTTAATATTAACATCAAACTAATTCCCCAATTTGATAGTGGTAATAAACAACTCAAATTAAAGATGAAAACAAGATCTATGATTTAATTACAACAATATAAATAAAACAAAATATTTCAAACTAATGGACATTATTATGATTAAGTAATGTCTAAGAGTACTCAAATTCAACAAATGCATTGACATTACAATCACATTTTCAGCAAACAGTCTTGCAAACACGGCACCAATAAACAAACGATTTACAATTTGCAAAGGACTAAAGTAAATACAAATTGGAAAAGGTAAATAAAAAATACCAAGAAGCACCCAATTTACTCTCCACCTTCCAAAACACCCAATTTGCAGCAAAAGGTAAAAAATCATACAACATAGTCAAACACCCTACCATTATGCCCTTCCATTTCTATGACATTCATTATCATCCACATTGAAAAACACATACAAAAACAATATCTCAAATCTTTGAAAGACTAAATAACCAAAATTCAAAACACAAAGAAGTCTTCAAATTAAAACAACAACAATTACCACCACCTCAAAAAAATCAAGTAATCAAACCCAAAACATGCAAGCATTAAAATTGATACAAACACATCATTAGATTTGTCAAAAGTATATATATTAGTCATTGGTCTATGCTATATCACTCAAGAGCTAGAAAAAGAACATTAATTTACATGTGGAGTGATATGGCCTAGTGATTCTTGAAGCAATGAAAACAAATTGAATCTAGCCTAAAAATTTGAATTACATCAACAATCTTACAACAACAACATCAAATGTCTATGGAAATAGGTAACTGATGGTTATTGACCAATACCTTTTAATCATTTTCATAGGTTGTAGCATATTTATTATTCTAGTAGTTTGGTTTTCCTATTTGAAAGGTGTATTGATTCTCTATTAAGGGAAATAACACGTAACTTATAAAATAAGAAAAAGAAAGAGTGATTATGATAATTACCTAGTGGTGACGGTAAGATAGAGAGGCGAATAGGAGAATACCGAGAGAAATTCCTAAAGGGATATAAAATAGAGACAAAGAATTAGAAGAGATGTGAGTAGCTAAACTCGAAAGAATGTTTACCATCTCTTGGTGATTCTAAGTCTATTGCCTAGAAAAACATAAAAGTATATATATTAAATTCAAATTCAACTGACTTCTTCGTACATACTCAAGACTATAATATAAACATCATACTTGTAAGACCCTTAATTTATTAAATTCTAATTTATGCAATTGGGGTATTTTGTATTGAATTTCTAAGGCTTTTTAGCCAATTTTATGGTATTTTATGAGTTAAATACCAAAAAAATATTTTTGGAGACCCGATAAAAATTATTCGTCGATGAATAATTTAGGTTAATTACGGTGAATATTTTGTCGAAGAAAAAAATTTCCGAGATGTAGCGTTTTCAGAAAAATTCATCTGCCGATTGAATTGCGGCGAGAGTAGATATTTTTCTGAAAAAGTAGTTTGAGAGGTGATGTGATGTGACGGGGGTAATGATGATTTTTTTAAAAATTTCTATTTTTAGATATTTGTTATATATATATATATATATATATATATATATATATATAGAAAGAAAGAAAGAAACGAAAAAAGTAAACAGTTTCCCTCTGCCGCCTCACGCATTCATCTTCTTCTTTGTTCTTTCTTTTGTTTCAAAAAGAAAAATACCTAAGTGTTGGAAGAAAAGAAAACCAAAAACTCAAAAACAAACCTCTATTTTTCTTCGACATCTAAGCTTCCTTTCGAGAAGTGACAGAAGGGAAAGTTGCTCATCTCCACGCTACGGTGCTAGTGAGCCAACTTAAGAAGCGACGTCGCAAACAAAGTTTTTACCAGAATTAATCGCGGTGCCGTAATCGTTTGTTTAAGATATCGTTAAGGTAAGGGCTCCTTCCAAACTTTTAGTTTGCATTTAGGACCTTATATGTGAATTTGTGGAAAATAAATTTGATGTGTTTGAGGTGTAGTGGAAAAGGAATTTAATGTGTTTATGGGTGAAATTGTGGAAGTTGAATTTAATTGGTGGTTTATGTTTGGAAATTTGGAGTTTTGAATTTGGTGATTTATGGTTGAAAATTTTGGAGATTTAATATAGGTGGTTTATGTTTAGAAATTTGCAGTTTTGAATTTGGTGATTTATGGTTGAAAATTTTGGAGATTTAATATTTGGAGATTTAATATAGGTGGTTTATGTTTGGAAATGTGGAGTTTTGAGTTAATGTGATTTATGTGTGGTTTGTGGAAAATGAATTGATGAAATTTGGTATGTATGGTGAATTAAATTTAATGTGGATTGTGGATTAAATTTGATGTGGGTTTGCGGAAAATCTGTTTTGAGTGTACTCTGTGAAATGTTTGAAAAACCATTATTGTTAAATGAGTATTAAAAATGGGGAATCTTTTAATAGCTGCATTTACGTAATGGTTGTGGTGATTCATGTTTGGTGTGATTGATGTGTTCATAATTAATATTATGAATTTTTTAGATGTGTTTTATGTGTGAATTTTGTGGAAAAATGAATTGATATGAATTGGTGTGAATTGTGGGATTATGAGTTATATATGTTTGGGTATGCTCTGTGTTGAATTTGAAAATTCATTATTGATAAATGAGTATTAAAAATGGGGAATCTTTTAATAGCTGCATTTACTTAATGGTTGTGGTGAAAAGAGTCAGAGTATGCTCATGCATTTTCATAGTACATGGTGACTGCGATGGGCCATGGTGATAGTGGTGACCGGATGGGCCACGGGATGATGCCATGTGAATTGTTGGTTCATCTTATCCTTACGAGGATTATCGCGTCGTGCTGATCTGTGAGAGATTGCACTCTAGAATATGCTGATCTGTGACCGATTGCACTCTAGAAAACAGTGTAAGGCCTGTGATAGGCTACACTCTAGTAAATCGTGCTAGTTTGTGAGCGACTGCACCTTGATAATTAGTGCTGGCCTGTGAGAGACCGTATAATTATGATTTACCCCCCTTCGATGAGGGTTTTGGTGTGGAATTCCGGAATCATGTGCATTGGCATATACGCATTGCATTAGGGTGCTTGGCACGCGAGTCATGTTTGATATACTGTGATGGTTGTATATACATACTCGATTGATGTTTGTGATTGTGCCGTATTTGATGAGTGTTATTGATTGACTTTATGTGGTAAGTGTTGAATGATTTCGAAACGTTTTCAAAACTGAAAATCTGCAACTTTTACAGTTGTATTCGAATACAACAGGACTGTATTCGAATACAGTTGTGCTATTTTTGTTTCTGACTTTTCAAATAACACTGTATTCGAATACAAGGATGTTGTATTCGAATACGACAGTGCAGTTTTGTCCAAAACTTCATTTTGCAACTTTGATTATGCATGTTTGGCATATGAAAACCCTTTCTAGGTGTATGCTAAGTGGAAAGGTTATTTTGTGCATTTAAATTTTAAATGTTATTTGATATTTGTTAATTTCGGTTGGTGACCCTTCACAATTATTGTGGAAATCTGGGCTTTGCCCTCAAATGATAACCAGGATCGTTCTACTGGTTAGTACCCTGGCGACGGGAACGTAGTTAGTCATACTTGACCGATAGCTGCGTTAGGAGGAACTTGCGGGGCGCGTGGAGATCACCGGGTTGTTATAGTTGTCAGAGTATGATCAGATTAGATTTTGTTGTATAAGGACTTAGTGTCTTTTAAAACGGTTGCACTATTTTATTTTGGGAAGACTATAACTATATCAGATATTGTCAATTGGACTTTTGTTTTGATGGGTCCATGTTCCATTTTTATAACGTCATTGTTTATGACTTTCGTCGTTTTGTGATACGACTTGGTAGGAATAAATTAACAACAAATATTATAAACAATAAATTAACAATTCTACATTGTAACAAACCATTAACAAGAACAATCATTCATACACATTTTTTGTAGGAAAAAACTATTAACAGAGATACAACTACAATTTCCTACAATAATTCAAATTCAATACATACAACCATTACAATTCAATCAACAAAGTGATTAATACTATATATGAATTTGTACCTTCAATTTATGCCTCTAGACCAAGAGTATTTGGTACAAACATGGACTCAAGAGTGTACAAAATGTTGTATACCAAACATGTGAAAGTTGTCTATATGGAGTCAACAAACTAATTTATATGTGGTCTTTGTACTAATTTGTGGTCTTTTTCCATGTGCACGTGAATTATTAGCATTTTAGAGGAAAAGTTTTGGAAATACAATAAGAAAACCATAATGTATTATAACCTCACATCTTTAAGATTCATGCAATTCATTAAAATAGGACAATAGGCAGCCCCTAAAACTAATACAATAATGTGGCTTTCTATCACAAACAACCAACATCACATCAAGAGGATCTCACAATATTACACCCATTAAAAAAAAGAAAAGGTTAAATGCTAACTATAAATACACTCATTCAAGAACACACATGTAATTTTTATAGACATACAATTAGTCCACCACCAATTGCTAGGTGCAACATCTCACCTATTGCCACCTCACCTTCTAATAGAAAATATAAGATCTAAGATTATATAAAAGCTTTGCATGATTGAATTAGGAGTAAAATCTAACAACATTCTTTTCCACTTGCAGTCCTATTTTACTGCTACAATTTAAATAGTAAGTTACTCATCAATTCCCAGTCAAATCCATTAGTAAACCATTTTTCTACAATGATGGTTCATTCTACAGCAAATTTTTATAACATCGCACAATCACTGAATTTGATATCCAAGCAAAAGCAATTTACAAGCAACTTAATTTTGGAATTACAAGAAGACAACGTAGCTAGAATTAGAAATGAGTCAACACTCTTGTTGCAAACAACAAAAGGTTAAGAAAAGTCTTTGGTCCCCTGAAGAGGATGAAAAAATCATCACATGCATTATCACTCATGGCTATGGTTGTTGGAGTGAAGTTCCGGACAAAGCTGGTGAGTTAGGTCCTTTTTTATTTCTTCTTTTCTTTTTCTTTTTCTTTTTCTTGTTCTTTTGCATTCATCAAAATGTGTATTGAAATATACTAATAACCATGTTTACAATTACTTTCTTTTCCTACCTAGTTATCTTCTAGCAATGAGAACGCAAACTACACTTTCTTAAGCATTAGTTACCCACAACAATTAAGCACCACTACTCTTATATCAAACTAATGATCAATTTTGCCATATAACCATAATTAATACTCAACATAGCTAAAGAAGAAAAGTCCTTGTTTTGTAATAATCTCTAACTATCAATTTCATTCATATAGATTTGACAAATTAATACTATTTAGCTAAATAAAAAATAAGATTACAATCCATTTTTTCACTAAACTTGTAACCAAAAGAAGAAAGTTAAAACTATACTAAAACTATTGTTAGGGACCACACTGACATCATAAATTTGAAATGACCTCTTAGATTTGTAGTTTTTTATCCAGATTATCTTGAACCATAATGAATTTTTGGCTGGGTTTTAATTGTCTTGTCTTCATAATTCTGATATATAAGGTTCTATGTGGTAGGCTAATATTGTGTTAAAGAACCTACATTTTGTGCTCTAGTTTAAATTTTGTGTGCACAAAAAGAGAAAGTATACAAGTCCTTTTGATTAAAACTACTTTTTAATAGAGAAAACATAACATAAGTTACTTACTCGAAACAAGTTTTTCTACTTTCTTTCTAGAATATAATTTGCATTAACAATGTTAAAAATTAGTTGACAGGTGATTTATCAATCATTGAATATTATAAACACAATCAGAGAACTGTAGAAACTTCTCACAAGTTTCTATTTTACAGATAAATATAAATTTCAACAAAACCGAATCTTAGACACATACAGAGAGATGCACAATCAAAACGCAGAGGGTACAAAGACATACTTAGGGAGAGAGACTTACGATTCACTGACAGTTTGTGGATTTTGATGACTCATAGTTAATTCAGCGAAAAAGCCATTCAAGAATGCCTTCGTTGTCATCAAGAGTGTGTAGATTTTTTGAACATATATAATAATTTATACTAGATTTTTTGAACAAAATTCGTAGCGGATAAATAAAAACTCTTTCAGAGGAAAAAGAAACTTTTACAAGTTATTTAGGATATCACATTTCTCAAAATTTACAAGGAACACTTTAAACATTATCCTTCTATAAAATAGGGAATTTCCATAAACTTGATTTAACTATAATTTCTTAATTTAATTCCAAAAACTTACTAGTACTTATAAGATTTTCAAACAAAAGGTGGTTTCTAACTAAATAAATAAAATTAAAATACAAATTACAACTCTTATTCCCGGTATCACCTATCAGAGCAGGGTTTCTCCCAAACTTGAACTTCAAGACTCATTAACCTATAATGACTGCAATTTTGCAAACACATGGCCAAGCTATTCAAACACAAACAACAAAGGAGGTGAGTTTTGAAATCATGTTGATAGTATAATATAAGTATGAAGAACACGCAAACAATCATAATAGACCGTATCATAATCACATTATGATATATCAAAATAATCAAGCAAATATTACCATATTATAACATCAAAGTCACTCAAGTAAAATAATTATCTCATTATAAAATGAATCAAATCATCTAAGAGAAACTATTATTACTTTTGAAACACATCAATCACAACAAAACAATCACAAGGAAATGCAATGCTATGCATCAGCTTAGACTCTACTTCACAATATGGTACCATTCTAACTCTGAAGTACTTGGTTAGAAGGATTGATACTATGCCACCACCCGAGTGGACTGATAATTCAAACTGGCCATGTCCTCATAGATCCCCTCAACTCAACCCAAGACACACAAACGCGACAGTCGAGGTAAACGTGTGTTGCATGGTAGCTCCCGACATTTGGAGTGCTACCTCCAAGTCACATAGGAATTCCCCACCTGAATACCATCATGGTCTAACAATCTTTCCTTAAGGCTCAATAGTAGACCACCGCGATCAGGCTCAATTCAGTTGTACTTTCCTGAAATCACTAGGCTTGTTAGGCCCTACCTATATGATAACAAAATAATCTCCACTTCAAAAAATTTCAATATCTATTTTCTCCCCTCGTTGGCTTATGACACTCCATTAAGACCTCCATCTCAAACACAAATTGGAAACACCATTATTTCATCAACTATGGGGTAACTTCAATATTCTCATCACAAATTTATAACATCACTATCATTAATCATACATCATCATCATCATCACATAAACACATCACAAAATTATAGCATCGCTATCATCAATCATACATCATCACATAAACTTATCACAAATTTATAACATCACAATTATTAATCATACATCATCATCATCACATAAAATTATCACAATGCATCCATCTTTTATTATCACATTACATAAACTCATCTAATCAAATATATACATAAAATTCATTCGACACCCAATTTTACAATAATATCAAATACCACACATTTAAAGAAATTAAATCAATCAAAACCTTACAAATATTTCTATTCCATATTTTAATCACACAATTTCCATATTTTCACATTAATTAATTTATCCCTCAAAGGGCTACTGCTTTATGTAGCGAGCCCCAAATGAATCATTGGGAAATACGGTTTTCTCGTTCATCTCACAATATATTATACTCATGAATTCACACGCTCTATCACCCCATACCTTATTTCGACGTTTTCACACGCAAATACAAGTCTACAAACAAAAGCATTTGTTCTTTGACTCATTGTCCTTCAATCGATCTAACTCGACAGTTTATGGGTATACGTCAAAAACAAATTATGATAACACACTCTAAAATGGTCAATTTCGAAATTGAGTCAAATAAGCTTACCCCAAATCAGAAAGTAATCAGTGGACAATATAGCCATTGTTTACACAGTCATTTTGGCGTTGGTTTCACTCAAATCGAACTGGCGGTGAAGAAGAACAGTGCAAAATAAGGAATTCCATTAATGGAGAAGTCGGATATTTTAGAGAGAAATTGGAATTGTTAAAAATCTAAGAAAATGTGTTTAATTGACTAACTAAATGAATGAAATAACATACCGAAATTTGGACGAAAACGGAGAAAGTCTTCTAGAACAGTTATCGATCACCGATGTCAAACGATAATCCTACTTTTCTATTTCCTATTCTTGTACGGCTCATGGTACTTCTCCCCTTCCTTCCTTATATTTTTTTATTTTTATTTTTATTTTTATTTAATTAGGTTTTACTTGCATATGGGCCTAATCCATAAACACATTTTACTCATTTCTTTTTTTTTTTTTTTAAAAAAAAACAACCAATTACCAAAACTAATATTTTTAACACAATTTCATTACTAAAGTATTAGTAATATTTCAAAACTAATATTTTATGAAAAAAATTTAATTAAAGTAATTACTCTTTTAAAATACATTAATAACTAAAACTCTCATATTCAAAATAATAACAAAAATTATTACTATAATATTTTACAAAATAATCACATAAAAATATCATCATCTTCATAGAATAGTCAAAATGATAGAATAAATAAATATAACATCAATAATTTATATTGATTACTAAATCACAATAAATACGTATAAAATCATGATCCCATAGCAACCATAAAAATAAAGGAAATCAACGTCAATATTACTAATATCTCAAGATAATTATTTATAAAATAAATAACTAAAAAAAGTAATAGTTCTAAATAATTAAAATATAACTATGTGCACATTTAACATCAGTCAAACGCACATGAAAATATCACATTAATTACTCACGCGCATATATATGTAAACTCGCCAAAAATCTTATTCTTTAAAATATTACACTAAAATAATATTGTTTTTAGAAAAATATATAAAATAATAAAATATAATATTTGTTATTTCTTTTATTCATGTAGTCCAATATGTATAAAACTAGTCGATCATAGAAGCACCCATATAACAAAATTAATCACAAAATTTATCAACATATATTCTAAAATAATTTTAACGTCAAATTAATTATTTAAAATCCTATTTAATTAATAAAATAGTTTATTATAGAATTTGAGGTGTTACACTACCTCTGTTGATGAAGCACTCGCAGATAATTGTTGGATACTTGCAATGCAAGAAAAGCTTAATGAATTTAAAAGAAATTATTTTTGAGATCTAGTACCCAGACCAGAAGATAAGAGACCCATTGGAACCAAGTGAGTATTCAGGAACAAATTAAATGAAAAAGGAGAAGTTGTTAGGAACAAGGTCAGACTGGTTGTACAAGGTTACAATCAGCAAGAATGTATTGATTACACCGAGACATTTGCTCTAGTGGCAAGGTTATAGGCAATATGTATCTTACTCCCTTTTGCTGCTTAAAATAATATCACTTTATTTCAAATGGATGTTAAAAGTGCATTCTTAAATGGTTACATTAATGAAGAAGTATCTGTAAAACAACACCTAAGGTTTGAAAACCTAGAGTTTCCTAATCACGTCTTTAAGCTTAAGAAATTGATATATGGTCTAAAACAAGCACCTAGAACTTGGTATGATAGGTTAAGTAACTTCTTACTTGAAAACGGTTTTGATAGAGGTCATGTTGACACCACTTTGTTTACGAAATCAATAGAGACTGACATTCTTGTTATTCACATTGATGTTGATGATATTATATTTGGCTTTACTAATAACACTCTTCGTCAAGATTTTGCTAAGTTAATGCAAAAAGAATTTCAAATGAGTATGATGGGAGAACTAAAGTTCTTCTTAGGAATTCAAATTCAACAAAGTCAGAATGGGATATACATTCATCACACCAAATATAGAAAAAAGTTTCTCAAGAAGTTTAAGATGAATGATTGCAAACCTATGGCTACACCAATATATCCCACCTGCTCACTTGATAAAGATCAATAAGGCCAAAAGGTTACCCAAAAAACATACAGAGGAATGATTATGTCACTTCTATATCTTACTGCTTCTAGACCTGATATTTTATTTTGTGTATGTGTGTGTTAGATTTCAGGCTAATCCAAGGGAATCCCACTTAACTGTTGTTAAAAGGATCCTTAGATACCTGAAAGGTACTTCTAACCTTGGTTTGTTCTATAATTTGTCAATTGAGAACAAGTTAGATATTGTGATGCTGACTATGCTGGAGACAAACTTAAAAGAAAAAGCACCAGTGAAAACTGCACTTTCCTAGGTGAAAATTTGATCTCCTGATCAAACAAAAGACAAAGCACAATTGCAATGCCAACATCAGAAGTTAAGTACATTTTAGCAGTAGGATGCAGCTCTCAACTAATATGGATGAAACATCAATTGGAGGACTATAAAATAATTGAGACTAACATTCTCATATTATGTGATAATACATCTGTTATTTAACTTGTATATTTGAGTGAATTATTCAAAGATAGGTGATCAAGTACACTTATACAACGATTAATGATGACACCATGATATAAATCGAAGTAAATCATGTCTTAACTGAACTGGAAATTGATGACTAGATCACTCTGGGCAAATCAAGATCATTCTGATATACAATAGATCATTTTGGTTCATAAGAGTATCAGTCTGGGAAAATCAAGATCATCCTGGTTTATCAAAGTATCATTATGGTCTATCAAGATCATTCTGGATAATTCGTTTTAAGGATAGAAGTAAAATGAATCATTTCCAAAGTCCAGATCTTAAGTGAAACGAATATCAAGGCTACTCAGAACAATGATCAAGGCCAAAAGTATAGCTAAAGGCCCAAAGAAGCAAAACAGCATCAAGAATCATAATCAAATCAATCTCCAAATTGATGAGCTATGAACAAGTACAACTAGGACAACAAGGATGAAAAAGACACTACTGCTGCACCTTTTGCAGAAAGCCCAACATGCGTGCAAGGCAATGAACTGACACCAGGCAACTACTAAGTCCTCAATCACGATGTTCATTCAAACACAAAACCAAGAACGCTCTGGTTGCAAAGGAAGAACGTTCTTGATTAAATAGAACAATGTCTATTACTTATCACTCTGAACAGATGTCTCCCTTAAAGATCAGTAACGGCTATAATGAGCTTTTTCTAACCTTCATCATGTCTATAAAAGGAACATCAAGGTGAAGACAATAGCAAGAGTTTTTAGTGCAATCAATTCATTACTAAAACAATCATACACGACCAAAACTCTTCAATCAAGCAAAATCTCCAGTTCTCTTATACTAGATTCAATGACCTCTCTGTATTGAGTTATTGCTGATAATCAATCTCAAACATGTGTTGAGTAGATTTTGATCCTACAACCTTCTATCATAATTCCATTTGGAACTCAAGTCTATTTCTAAAGATAGTTTGAGTGTAACTAAAAAATCCTTTATGGACTGAAAGGTGACTGTAAAAATCCTTTCAACGTTTAAAGGTGAATGTTGTAACTGATCAAGAAAGATTGTGCAAAAGTAGGAACGTTCTTGTGTGATGCGCATTAGGTGAAAAGTTCACAAATTGTGAGGACTGGACGTAGCCCACTTTGGGTGAATCAGAATACATCATTGTATGATTCTTTTATCCGTATCCTTTATTATTTCTCACTCACTATCACTAATCACGTAGAAATAATATATGTCATTTACTTTTAACTAACCAAGAACGTTATGGATCTTTTATGAGTAACCAAGACTAATCTTGAGTTAGTTTCTAGGCTTGTGTATTTGCATGGTTATTTATTTGCATGTATGTTCTGTTTGCATGTCTGTTTGTTGTTTTACTTTATTTTTGTTTAAATAAATTGTTATCAAAAGGATTGTTTTGTCATCATCAAAAAGGGGGAGATTGTTGGAACCAAGTTGGTCACTCGAACAATTCCTTGTGTGTTTCGATGTTAACACAGGTATTTTGTGAGAACAATTTATTGCACTAATGACTTCATTAAGTATGCATAAATTAGAACAGGAAAACCAAAAGAAATCACCAGAGGTAGTAAAAATTTCAGAGGAAATGAAATCCAATTAGTCAACGAAATCCTAAGAATCGGACAAACGCGCCTCTAAAAAATTTTGTGACTCTAAATATTCAGCGTGCTTCTGGTAGATCAGCGTGCTTCTGGTAGTTCAACGTGTTTTTGGTAGATCAGCGTGTTTATGGTAAATCAACGTACCTCTGAAGAATTTTGTGCCTCTAAATATTCAGCGTGTCTCTGCAGTTTCCATGCCTCTGAGGAACAGTAATTTTAGCATGCCTCTGATGAACAGTAACTTTAGCATGCCTCTAATGAATAGTATTTTTATCATGCCTCTGAAATTTGAAGCCGCTGTTCAAGTCTGTATCTAAAGCATATATTCTACTAACCTTGAAGACGGCAACACGTTCTAGAGTGTTGCCTTTGATACGCAGCACACTTTGAAGTTGCACTAACTCTAATAATGCAACAAATGTGATTTGCCCAAGCAACTACTTCTAAGTCACGCAATATGCATCTGATTATCAAGAAAACAAAGTATACAGCATCAACGCCTCATATGGAAATTCAACGATTTTGATAAAAGCAAAATATTCACAAAACCGAATCAGAATTCCTAAAAGTCCAAGCTCAGGTTTGAATCCATTCCCGCCAAAATCAATCAAGTGTATGAACGAAGTTTCACATTAAGAGTTTTCGAACAAAATCCAGATTTGATACGATAGCAACGTTCGAAAAGCTACAGTTTGGAAACAAAAGATTGCCTAACGGTTACATTATCAAAACATATCCTTCAGAATTAAAAATTGAAGGAAATCTTTGCTAACCAAGATGAATTTGAGATACGATTCAGAAACTTAACAATAAATTCACAAACCCTAATTTCATCTATAAATAGTGGATCAAGGCTGAAGAATAACAACAAAACAAAAAACTTAGAAATCGTAAAAACAAAAGTTATCCAGAAAAACCTCAAGCACTCAACTTTTCTAAGTATTCATAGTTTAAGGTTTTAAAGTTCTAGAAAAGCACTCGTTCAACTTTATATTATTTAGGGCTTAGTGATTCATTGTAAGTGTGTAATCGTTGTAACAAATCTTCTTATAAGAAGCAAAATAGAAACAGTTTCACCCCTTTGTAACCCTGCCCAATAGTGGATTTAGTTTGCCTCTAACAATCTGTAGGTCTCGGGTTATGTAGAGAAGACTTGACTTGTAGGGTCAAGGTGTAGTTTGCCTCTAACAATCTATAGGTCTCAGATTGTGTAGAGAAGGCTTTACTTGTAGGGTCGATGTGTGGTTTGCCTCAAAAAGTCTGTAGATTCAAGTTGTTTTGAGAAGACTGACTTGTAGGGTCAGATGTTGTTGTAATTCAAAGTTTGAATTAGTGGACAAATCCTTCTGTGTGAAGGGACTAGACGTAGCTACCAAGTTGGTGATGAACCAGGATAAAATTTGGTGTGTTATTTTTACTTTCGCTTTGTCTGTTTATTGTTGTGTATGATTAGTCCAAACAATTAAGTCACAAAACCAGAATTTGAATTAAGAAAAGAGTTTTAAAATTAGAGAAACACAATTCAACCCCCCTTCTCGTGTTTACGCACCTTCAAGAACATCCAACATCAATAGTAGTATAACCTCTTCTCACTCCAAATCTTCAAGAATCAATGAGAACGACTCCAAAATGAGTGGGTAATGGAAGATAATGATGGATTGTAGTGAGAGAATATGGAATATGAGTATTAGGGTTGGTGGAGACGCTAAAAATTAGGGTTGCAGTCTTTACCCTTGCTTTTTCACACTTTAGTCCTTATATAAGACAAGGATAGTACATTCTTTTTCCTCTTTTTGGTTCTTTTTTTTCCTTTTTTGATAAAGATTATTTTAGCCCTATCCAAAAATCAATAACACATCATTGATCCAATAAATTTGTCTTTATCCTTAGCTGAAAAGCCTCCAAAATTAGGAATAAAATTCACTCTCAATTAGGCCCACAATTATGCGCTTATTTGATACTCTACAACAACTTGTAGTATATTCTTTTATTTCTCTATTAATTGTTCCCTGCATAGATAAGTACCACTCAACATCAATTTAACTTAAAACTATCATAATTTAATAAAAAGACATTGACACTTAATTAATTAACAAAATTATATCTACTTATGCAAATAACATTTTACATTAACTCAAGAATTTCACAAATTAAAAATAGGTATAATAACTCATAGTTGAAAGATTTATCAATGTGCCACGCTTTGTTGGACATTTGGAATATTTTTTACCATTTGTTGCTAAGACCTATTTGAAATTGGGAAATTTTACCCTATACCCCCTCAATTATCCCTGTACCCTCAAATATAAAGGAAAAGACCAAAATACCCTCATAAATATTAAAAGTGATCATTTTTTCTCATTTCTTCATTTCAACATTTTCGGAACACGAGTTTCAAAAAATTCTTTTTTTCCGGAAAATTTTTTTCAAGTTTTTTGGTACACAACTTCCACTCCGAAAAACTTGAAAAAAAAATTCCGGTACGGAACATCATTTCCGAAAAACTTATTTCAACATTTCGGGAAAAAAAAAACTACCAGGAAACTTCAATATGACATTTCCAGAAGTTACCGAAAAACTTCATCCACAAGTTTTCCGGTAGTTGTTTGATTTTTTTTGTTTTTTTATATTTTTTA
Organism: Cicer yamashitae; assembly: GCA_037974755.1. NCBI lineage: Eukaryota > Viridiplantae > Streptophyta > Magnoliopsida > Fabales > Fabaceae > Cicer > Cicer yamashitae. Next base: position 35,700,877 of record JBBPBQ010000002.1, on the reverse strand, counting down.
AAATAATTTTTTGGTTTTAATTTTTTATTCCATTACTATTTATTTAATTCATTTTATTTGAACTATTTTTTTTTTCAGTGGGTAGGGGTGCGAGAGGTAGAGACGGCAAAATTGTAGGAAGAACATGTGACATTGAATCTTCATCGTTTATGGATGTTGCTCCAAAAAGGATTCGTACAACAGCATCTCATAGAAGACGACGAGTTATAATAGAAGATGATGACCTGGGAGAGCAGGCTCATATATCTATCCCTGAGGAGGATCAGGCGGTACACGAGGTGGATCAGATACACGAGGAGCATGAGGAGTTACCTGTACATGAGGAGGTACCTGTACAACAGGATGGTGAGGGTGAGCTGACACGGTATCCTAGAGGACCGTATGATCTGTCAGTCCTTACACAATACCGGCATCACATGTCTGCAAGACTGTGGTTTGGTCAAGTAAGTTAAATTAATTATTATTTATGGTGTATTAAAATTATTAAAGTTAATTATTATTTATAGTGCATTAAAAATGTTTAAATTAATTATTATTTATAGTGCATTAAAAATATTTAAATTAATTATTATTTATGTTCTATATTTAATTTTAATATCATACATTTTATTTGTATGCAGGAACGACCAATGCTGAAAATTATTGCCCATGGAAAAAAATTGCAACAATTTACTCCACCAGTTCGCCTGCGAAGTATAGAGACATGGGTGAATTTATCTGGATTAGGACCACTACAGTGGAGGAGTCTGAAACTGATTGACAACAACTTGATTTTTTCTTTTGTGGAAAGATGACACCCAGATACGTCGTCATTTCATATGTCATTTGGTGAAATGACGATTACTTTGGACGATGTTGCCAATTTGTCAGGCGTTCCTATTAAGGGTGAGTTCTACACTCCACCACCTGACCTAGATAGACTAATGGCATGTAATCTTGCCATTACTTTATTAGGGGTGCCTCTTGAAGAGATATGGGAGGAAACAAAAAAAAAACAGGGGTGCACATTACAGACTAGATTGGCTGAAAGAGGTATTTAAAAGGCAGTGTGCAACCCAGCGATTTGATTGTGCTGCTCGGGAGTGTTTGCTCGGGGGTAGTGCTGCACTGGTAGTCCTTTATGACTACCTCTCTAATGCTAGCAGTTACGACACCAAATAGTTAGGTGGATACATGTCTCTGCTCCAGGTATTAAATAATTATGATTATTATTAATTGTTATGATTTTTAATATTTTTATGTTTATAATTTATTTATTTATTTTGATTTGCAACAGTGTTGCATATACGAATATTTTCCAGATATTTGTAAAAGAGGTGACCAGGGTGCTCATGTTCAATGCATTGCCCGAATGAATAGATGGAGCTACAAACACGGCAAGCACAAGATCCCAGAGTATAGACATATGATTGACGCACTGACACCTGCTGAAGTCATATGAAAAATAAGATAAACTGATTATTTAAAAAAAAATTAATACGTAAGAAAATAAGATAATTTTACTGGAACCCAGTGATTTCCATCGACAAAACCAATACATATGATACGATCATTTTTTGTCGATCCTGAATGTGAACCCCTCATAGGAAAGAAAGTCGTAGAAAATGTATGACCAAAAGTGACGAGAATAATATTATATGTTGTCGCTATCACGTAACCCATATCAGGTATAGACATCCATTTATCTATGGACATCCAACGAATCTCTTACTTCTCTAGTGCGTCTTGGGAACAATCTATCATATGGACTTATATAAGAAGCAACCTCCTGGTCCAAACTATTGCGGACCAAAGACCAAGACTCATCACCGTGTCCAAGCAATGATGCAATAGCGCGATAACCACAATTTCCATCTGCTATCACATCAAATATGTCATCAATGTATGGTTGAATAACATCAAGAAATTGTCTCCAAAACAAATGCTTTGAGGATTGAGATGATTGAAAGGGTTATTTCTTTGATGAAAGAGAATGTCTCTTCTTTGATGACTGGGATGGTTGGAAACTAGGGTCTTCATAATATGTTGCATTAACATGCTCAAAGTAAGAAGGGTCGCGATATACATCATATCCATCTAGCTTCTTACCCTTACTCTTCTTCACCCGTCCTTTTGTTTTAACTATTTCAAGTGGTGGACACATTGAACTTGTAGTTGGAAAAGCAAGTTCACACACCTTACTCTTCAACACTCTTTTTCCTATAACATCAAGTGATCAAAAGCGTTTCCATAAGGCATTCATCTCAGTAGACATATCCAACTCTGATCCATCTTCTGTGTCTTGGGTGAGTTCACATTCCATGCTTAATTTTCTCCATTAAATATGCACAGAATCTAGAGGAATTGGTTCACCCATCAATTTATATTGTGCCAATTCACAAGCACAAGGTAACCCATATGTTCTTCTGAGAGAGCACCCAAATATAGATTTATCAGTACCCACCCACTCAACTTTCTCATATTCTACAACAATACGTCTTTGAGCTTCTCTTGATAATAATGTATTCAATCTCTGATAAAATGGATTTCTGTGTTCATGCTCTTCATCATAGAAACTTTTCTGAAACGAGCCCCTGATTTTTTTTATGTTGCAACCTTATCATGTTGTTCATAGCCTCCCAACATTTACACATGTCACCCATGTTGTGTTCCAACATTAACTTCAGTTTCCAATGAGCTGACTCAACCTTATCATTACATGTAAATTGCCACCATGGAGTAATCCAACAATATATAATAAAATTACAAAATCGAAGATTTAGAGTGACATGACATACCTGTTAGTCGTTGTGTTCCCCAAATGCATCACTTGATTTGTCCATGTTCCAACAAAACTTTGCTTATGAGGAGTCAACCAAGTTTTTTTCACATAGTTAACAAACACTTTATTATCGACACATGATTGCTCAAACATGTGCAAACGCATGATATACTCTTTTTCATCACTGCAATACATAATGTCTTTCCACATATTCAATACTAACTCTTGTTTATCCTTTAAGACATATTGCTTACATTTTGCTCCAACATTTTTGTCGATATGAAATCGACAAAGCAAATTAACAGCATGTGGAAATACAATACCAGCTGCTTTCATTAACGCAAGATCTTTGTCTGTCACAATTACATGAGGAAATTTGTTTTGTGTAACAAACAGTTCTCTTAGCCTCTCTAATGCCCAACAAAAGTTTTCTTCCCTCTCACATTCCAAATAAGCAAATCCAACTACAAATGTCATCTCTGTTGATGTCTTACCAACAATTTCAAGTAATGGCATTCTGTATTAATTGATTTTGTAGGTGTTGTCCATAATCAACACAATCGAAAACAAATTCAACAACTTCATTGAATCTGGATGCACCCAAAACATATCTCTCATAACATCTGAGTCTTCACGCTTTCTATTCCAACTCACATATTTTGTATCTTCAATTAACTTGAATAAATGTTGCATCTCCGTTCTATTACCTCTCACGTGCAATGGAATCATACTCCTCTGTTTATATATTTGTGAGATCTTAGTAACAATGTTCTTATTTCGGTGCAACATTATATTTTGTTAAGTCATGAACATGTTTTTTTTCTTCTTCATCTAAGCGTCCAACAAAATGCATGTCCCTCCAAAGTATCAGGTAATTATTGGTTGTGAACTCCACAAATTACTTTAATTGTCCATCATGAACCATCTTTTAATGGTTTAGATCTAAGCTTGAAAGGACAACCACACTTTTTTGTTGAACTTCGAGTTGAACAATCAATACACTTGTATTTTTCTCCTTTGTCACAACCTAATATTAATTTATTTCTTCTCCATCTCTCTTATGTCTCTATATCTGATCTTCTAATGATAACAATCACTTTATTTTTTATACCTATTTCTTTAGCCCAATTCACAATAGCGTCCCTTGTATCAAATATTTGAAATAAAATATAAAATAAATTATAATTAATCACAATAATATAATTTTACAATATTAATATTAATTATAATTATTCATACCTGATTTGTGTCAAAAATGTTTGTAGTATCGACACATGTTTTATCCAATAATAGTAGCGATTTATCCATATCTATTAACATTTATAAAAATTAATAAAATTAAAAAAATTGTGTGTACCGGAAATCTTGTCTATGAAGTTTTCCGGAAACCCTTTATGTACCGGAAAACTTGAAGAATGTTTCTAGTAGTACACATTTTTACCCTTCTGTACCGGAAATGATTTTTAAGGTTTTTCGGTAGAAACCTTCTGTATCGGAAAACTTGTAAAACGTTTTCTGGAAATAATGTGTGTACCGAAAATCTTCTAAATAGTTTTCCGGAAGGTACCGGAAATCTTTTATACTTGCTCCGGAAATGATGAAATGGTAAAAAAAAAAAAAGTGATTTCGAATTGGTAAAATATAAAAAATAAAAAAATTTGAGGGTATATTTGGCATTTTCATAAATTTGTGAGGGTATAAGTATAAAAGTGGGGGTATAGGGTAAATTTTTCTTGAAGTTGCCTACTTCTTTCGGAGTTGGCGGACCCACAACAACGTTTCTAGTTGGGAGTGCATTTTGTTACTAAACAGCCGACATTATTTGAAACTACCACTGTCGCAATTCTTACAACACTCAATACACCAGTAATTGGTCGAACGGATCGAGCCGCAAATGAAAGGTATTATCGCTTAGTAAAAATTATCATTATGAGTATTAATCTCTCTTTACTGTGATGATTAACTAAAATGGTAAATGTTGATAATGATTTTTTTATTAAAATTCGCAATAAAAATAAAGTCTTGGGATTGTAGTTTTTCACAATGATGGATACAATAAATCTAACATTCTCTAAGTTATGGGTGTTAAACTCTTAAAAATCAGATAAACAATTATAACTAATGTCTTCTTTCAAAGAGCAAAAGTGTATTTTAAACTAATAATCAACTTATTTTCAGTTAGCAAAATCCTTTAAGAGAATATATTGATTGCAAGACAACGAAAATATATTTTCATTATTTGATTCTCTTGTCCAATCTTAGAGGTTAGATATCAAATCAACCTTTCGGTATATTATTTGATATCCAAGTATGAACATGATTCTTATGAAGATTGGATTAAAATATCAATACCCATGAAAGAAAGAAATAGAAATTGTTAGAGATCCATCATTGAAAATTCTACAATCCCAAGACAAGGAAGATCTACTCACACACGATCATAGCAGAATCAAAGCTTAAATATAAAAATATTGGAAATATAAAATAACACAATAAGGTAACAGAGTAAAAATAGAAAACTGAGTATTGCTAAAACTATAAATTTGCTAAGAGAAAAACAAGAACAAAAGCAAGAGTAACAAGATATTGTGAGTACGAATATCTGTCTAAAACTGAGTATTTTCGTCCTTTTTATAGCTCTAGGTGTCTTCATGAGCTTTAATTACAAGAAACCATTACGCTGTAGAAGATGAGCAGTAATCCTTGCTGCCTTGGAGTGGCAGATTCTTACTCTTTTTCTCATTCAGTCATTAAGTTGTAATGGCCATTACGATCAGACAATAATTCTTGTTGGAACTTGAGTTTCTTTCGTTTTCTTGATTAAGATAGACTATGACTATACCACTTGACTGTAAGGTTTTTTTGCACCAAAAATCTTCACTTATTCCTTCACTTCTCCTTGTAATCTAAACAAAACAAAAAGATAGTAAAATATGATAAAACCGAATTAAAAATATCAAATTAACCTATCAAACAAAATTATAAAAACAGATAAATTCTAACTTATCAGGAAGATGCATATTATTACCACTTTTAGTTTTATATTAAATTTTGATAATTTACTTAATTTTTCACTTCGCAACAACATACACTGAAAAGAAAATAATTGTTAGAAAATCAATATTTTAAAAATTGAACCGATCGTCAAACAAGTGCAAACAACGATTCAAGGTTCAATAGTCCAACCGTAGTTTAATGGTGGTTGAACCAGCAATAAATAAATGAATTGTTTTAGTAACTAGTAGTATAAACATAATTTTTTAAATTTTAATAGTTATATAAAAATGCTAGCATAATATAGTATATTATGAGTTTGATTTCCAATTGTCAAAAGTTTATTAAATCAGAATTTACACAATAGATTTTAAAATAAAGTGCACGGCCTTTTGAATTCAGAAGTCCATCTACATTTATCCTTCCAATACGTAATCACGTGATTCTTTTTGGGGTCTCATTTCAATCTCTTTCAGAAGTCCAGAAGTGCATCTCTCTCATCTTTGTCTCTCTTTTTTTGGTTTATAGAGTAAAACACTTTATCTACTCTTCTATGATTTTGATTCTTCCCCTCCTCTTTTCTTTCTCAGTGAGACGTTACACGCCGGCAGCTTCGGGAGAAAAATAAAAAAAATTTAGCTAGTTTCCGTCAATGGAGAAATCCTTTTTGTTAAACACATTTGTTTTTGAAACCAAAGCTTCAAAGCGCTAAATTGCCTATTTTCACCGGTTTCTCCAATTTAGGATTGGTTCGACTCTTTTTCCCCAGTTTCTCACTATTCCAGTTGCGAGGGAGCTATGGATCGGATTCCAGATCAGTTCCCGGTTCAACAGGTCGAACCGGTCAGTCCGAATATGATTTTCACAACCTTGGTGAAAAGACAAATGATACACACAAAAGTTAAACTAAACTTGTCCCAATAAGCGTACCAACTTCTTTACCATTATTTATGGTTAACTAAGAAGTCTATCAAATTTAATGACATATGAGTTTTAAATAAGTGGCATCATGGACAAGATAATTGGTAATCTGGAAGTCCTTACATCTATATTTAGTTGTTCTTATATTAATTTTTAAATATATGTGACTTTAAGAAATAAAGACCACTAAAAGATCGATTTGAACATAAATGTGGTCAACCAAAATAAAAATTACATCTGAAAAGTAAAGTCAAGTAGAATTTAAATGTGATTATCATAAAGGAAGAAACTTCAAATTTCATAACCTAAATTGCAACAAATGTACATTGAAAATAATTAAAGAGGTAGCAATGAATTTAAATATAGAAGAGTAAAAGACAATTTTAATGTTGAAAAGATTAAAGACTTGAAATTTAAAAGATAGAAAGATTTAAATGCTGTAAATTAAAATGACAAAATTTTAAATGAAGTAAACTGAGAATTAAACGTACTTTAAAAGCAAATAAAATGAAAATACCATCTTAAAGTAAACATTTCACTATTAGAAATCAGCATTTTATCTACGGATTTTTCTACATATTTGGGCTAAATTTCCGCATGAAACAGATACCTACGGATTTTGGTGCGGAATCATGTCCCCATGAAGGTTATTATTTCCATAGGATTTTAAAATGCACAGGTAACTTGTGGATATTTCCGCAGACAAAATGAAGATATCCACAGCAAAATCCTGATGGGTGACCTGCGCATTTTAAAATATGAGTTTTAAATAAGTGGCATCATGGACAAGATAATTGGTAACCTGGAAGTCCTTACATTTATATTTAGTTGTTCTTATATTTATTTTCAAATATATGCGATTTTAAGAAATAAAAACCACTAAAAGATCGATTTGAACATAAATGAGGTCAACCAAAATAAAAATTACATATGAAAAGTAAAGTCAAGTAGAATTTAAATGTGATTATCATAAAGGAAGAAACTTCAAATTTCATAACCTAAATTGCAACAAATGTACATTGAAAATAATTAAAGAGGTAGCAATGAATTTAAATATAGAAGAGTAAAAGACAATTTTAATGTTGAAAAGATTAAAGACTTGAAATTTAAAAGATAGGAAGATTTAAATGTTGTAAATTAAAATGACAAAATCTTAAATGAAGTAAACTGAGAATTTTACTTAGGATTTCCATAGGATTTTAAAATGCGCAGGTAACTTGCGGATATTTCCGCAGACAAAATGAAGATATCACAGCAAAATCCTGATGGGTGATGTGCAACCTAAGGCATTTTCTTCTAAATTTTCCAACAGTTCTTTTCGTAGGTACATTTCCTACTAACATTTTTGACACGTAAATCCGCAGGAAAGTCTACATGAAATTCGTATTTGCAGATACATTAATGAAAGCATTAAAATACTTGCATCTTGCTACATGAGAAAGATATTAAATTAAATTGCAAAATGCATAAAATTGCAAGTATATGAAACAACGCTTGCGGTGTTTCGTTACAATGACATACAAAAACATAAGATATATTTACTATTTTTGACAATCTCTAGTTAGAGATTGCAATTTATTCACAACTCCATAAAAACAAAAACCAAAAACATAAAAGATAAAACTTTCACATTACAGATAAGCTTTGACACATTACTAAAACTTCCTCCTTCAAACAAAATACATTCTGATGTAATTAAACACTCTTTGGTGGTTGATAAGTTTCATGCTTGGCACGATCAATATTTTTTCCTTGACACTTTTTCTTCTTCAGCATCACCTTCACCAACAACAATAACTTTATTTCTATGTGCAATCTCATCATAAGTATAACCGATAAGTTTTTTATACTATTATTAGCTTTTCTATTTGAAATTAGAGTGATTTTTATCACATAGCTCCATTGATTGAATATATCAGCAATACCATCTTTCCATAGAAATGTTAAGGACTTTCAATAGGAATTATATAGGCAAGAGGAAATAAAAAAACTATGATACTTTCACTGACCTCATTTTCTTTATCTCCACTAAAAGAAGCTCCATCACAGTACCTTAATTTGACTAAGTTTCAGTTCAAGAAATCTGTGCATATAATGGAAGATTATGTCCAGAAAAACAATAATAATACATACGCAAGTATACATAAGCTGCAGCCTCAAGGAAGGCATGGTTTAATTGAGCTACACACAACAAATGCATACATGTGTAAGGTAAAGGGAAATACCAGAGTTTTCTTCAGCTTTACTGCTCAATATTCCTATGAATGGTATTTGATTTTCCATGTATTTTGAGGAACCGCGACAAGTCTTTTTTCTATGGACACAGTTTCTGATAGTATTACACCATCCACCTCCCTACAAGTATTCATAAAGTGTCAACAATAGCAACCATGACCACAACTAATATTTAAAACCATATTCACAATGGATATTTAGTATGATAGTATTTTGTACAATGAGGATTGTACAATTACTTACACTGATAAACCCATTGCGCAAAGTTTGGTAATCAACCTTACGAACAGACCTATAAAATTGTCTAAAGAAGCAACTCTGAAATTGGAAATTAGAACAAATAAGAATATGATTAACTATTGATATGAAAAATTTGTATGACCTATAACTTCAAGTACCATCTCTGTTTTTTTATCAAACATTATTTGTAACATGTCCATGATGCTTTGCTAAAATCAAATCTTAGCCTCAAATAAATAAAGAATTAAAAGATGAAAAAAAATAACAGATTAGTAAGATGGAACTCATAATATAGAAGGAGATAGCAATCCTTGTCCAAAAACTGGTATGAGCTCTTACAAATGATGTTTCATGTGTGAGCCTAAATTTTGCAGCATCTACACACATAAAATAGTACTACTAAATAGCCAACATAGACATGATGAAGTTTCATGTAGTTATTACAAATTCAAAGATAAAACATACTAGTAAAACTGAAAAGGTACTAATTTTTTACACTAGAAAATGAATTGGAAAGCACATGCATTGTTGGAAGGAACTCATTTACCATTGGCAAATTGATTACCATGAGTTGAAGTCTCTTCCTCCCATGCCTTCCATCCACGTATCTACAGAAAGAAAACTCTTCATCCATTATATATCTCACCACTATGGACTTGTTAGGATTTGCTGATTTAAGCTTATCAACTAGTATAAGCATTTGTGATATTATTTGAGAGAGTTTACAGAAACAGTTTGTAACATGTTCATAATTTGTTTTTCAACTTCTTTTCATATGTTCTTCAGGATAATTTATGAAAACAAATTATAGCTTGTACGAAAATAGTACGGCTTATTTCATTTTTTATAATAGAAATAGTTTATACATAAGTACTTATATGATAAGAAAAGAAAATTTTTGAAGTTTTCTGTTTCAACAGTTAATTGCATACCATTCCCAATATGTGAAGACTCTTCTCAAGAGCTATGGATATCAAGATGAAAACAGTGCAAACAGAACCAACAGTCCATGCACTGTCACAACAGTATTAAGTCGGTTCAAAAAATTGCCGTAAGTAATTTACTGTAAAAATGGTGGTTTTAGCCGACTGCCCCTAATAAAACCGCACTGACAAAACAAAAGTAGGACAAGTTTTTCCAAGTCTTCAATTGAATGTTCCAATGTTCTAAACAAAGTTATATATGTCAAACTTGTTTAAATATAAAGGAGTATCATCATTGAGATAGATATAAATGTTCAGTGCCAAAATAGTGTAAATCTCTCGATCTAAGTGTCATATACAGGAGGAAACAGAAAAAGAATTAGTTGACACTAGAATTTACGATGTTAGAATTTTACAAGTGCGTAAAAAGAAACCTCAAAAAATGGTTGCTTCAGGATCCATTCAAAAAGTTCCTTACTTTCCATCATTCTGTTCTTGTTTTCATCCTCAAAAAGTGTTTGATCATATACCTGGAAGGTAAATCAAAGTCAACGCTACAGCTTTTCAAATCTCATACGTACAATGCTCTTTGTTTACTCAAGGTCTTAAATTATACCAAATATTAATTTCAAATAATAGGCACATCAACAGGCTTTTTAAGTACAACTAACACCAAACATTGCGTAAAAAAAACATATATAGTTGCAAGAATAGACAGAGCTTATCTTTCACTCCTAATTCAAGTCAAACATGTTTTTGTTCATTGGCAAGCATGTTGAAATGGCTAAGTAAAATTAATTAGAACGTATTTTAAACATAACTTATAAATTTTTGTAGTCCACACTATTTGTATATAGAGTTGTCCAAACAGACTTTATCGTTGTCATTATGAACTACATTTATTAGATATGAAATCAAATGGCAGGCCATACTCTCTAATTGCAGCACAGAATATTACAGCTGTGACTCCTTCAAAAAGATGAATCCATTTTAGCCTCTCATTTCTCTGGCCACCGACATCAAAGAGTCTATAGACTTCACCACTTATTATTTTCTCCAACAGGACTGTCAAATAACAAAAACATAGTAATTAAGTTATCATAAGGTCTCTAGGATAGCTTATGAAAACAATTTATAACTTACATGAAAATAGTTTGACTTCGTTTTATCTTTTGTTTTAGAAATAGTTAGAAATGTGTGTTCCGGAAAACTTTCTCCAACTTTTCCGGTACTAAACGTGTTTTTCAGAAAACTTCATTGGCAAGTTTTCCGATACACACCTTCATTTTTTTAAAAAAATTTAAATTTTTTTAATTTTATTCATTTTTTTAAATGTTTACAGATATGGATAAACCCCTGCTAATATTGGATAAAACATGCGTCGATACTACAGACATTTTTGACACAGATTAAGTATGAATAATTATATTTAATATTAAAATTGTAAAAATATATTATTGTGATTAATTATAATTTATTAAATATTTTATTTCAGATATTTGATACAAGGGACGCTGTTGTGAAATGGGCAAAAGAAATTGGTATAAAAAATAAAGTTATTGTTATCATCAGAAGATCGGATATAGAGACAGGAGAGAAAGGGAGGAGAAATAAAATAATATTTGGTTGTGACAAAGGAGAAAAATACAAGTCTGCTGATAGTTCAACTCGAAGTTCAACAAAAAAGTGTGATTGTCCTTTCAAGCTTAGATCAAAACCATTAAAAGATGGTTCGGGATGGACAATTAAAGTAATTTGTGGAGTTCACAACCATGAATTACCTGCTACTTTGGAGGCGCATGCATTTGTTGGACGCTTAGATGAAGAAGAAAAAAAGCATGTTAATGAGTTAACAAAATATAATGTTGCACTGAGACACATATTACTCTCATTGCAAGACCGAGATAAGAATAATGTTACTAAGATCTCACTAGTATATAAACAGAGGAGTATGATTCGATTGCACGTGAGAGGTAATAGAACAGAGATGCAACATTTATTCAAGTTAATTGAAGATGCAAAATATGTGTGTTGGAATAGAAAGCGTGAAGACTCTGGTGTTATGAGAGATATTTTTTGGGCGCATCCAGATTCAGTGAAGTTGTTGAATTTGTTTCCAATTGTGTTGATTATGGATAGTACCTACAAAACCAATAAATACAGGATGCCATTACTTGAAATTGTTGGTATAACATCAACAGAGATGACATTTGTAGTTGGATTTGCTTATTTGGAATGTGAGTGGGAAGAAAACTTTTGTGGATATTCAATGGAGAAAATTAAGTATGGAATGTGAACTCACCCAAGACACAGAAGATGGATCAGAATTGGATATGTCTATAGAGATGAATGCGTTGTGGAAACGGTTTCGATCACTTGATGTTATTGGAAAACGAGTGTTGAAGGGTAAGGTGTGTGAACTTGCTTTTCCAACTATAAGTTCAATGTGTCCACCACCTGAAAAAGTTAAAACCAAAGGTCGAGTGAAGAAGAGTAAGGGTAAGAAACCGCATGGATATGATGTATATCGAGACCCTTCTTACTTTTAGCATGTTAATGCAACATATTGTGAAGATCTTGGTTCACAACCATCTCAATCATCAAAGAAGAGACAACCCTCCCAATCAAAGAAACAACCCTCTCAATCATCTCAATCCTTAAAGTATAAGTTATGGAAACAATTTCCCGAAGTTATTCTGCCATACATTGATGACATATTTGATGTGGCAGCGGATGGAAATTGTGGTTTTCGCGCTATGCATTATTGCTTGGATACGGTGAGGAGTCTTGGTCTTTGGTCCGCAATAGTTTGGACCAGGAGATTGCTTCGCATGTAACTCCGTATGATAGACTGTTCCCAGGACGCATTAGAGAAGTAAGAGATTCGTTGAAGATATCAAGCTTAGGTGTTCAACCCATAGATAAATGGTTGTCCATACCTGATATGGGTTACGTGATAGCGACAACATATAATATTATTCTCGTCACGTTTGGTCAAACATTTTCAATGACTTTCTTTCCTTTGAAGGGTTCACATTCAGGATCGATAACAAATGATCTTATGATATGTATTGGTTTTGTTAATGGAAATCATTGGGTTCTAGTAAATTTCTCTAATTTTTTTATGTATTAATTTTTTGTTATTTTTTTTATGTATTAATTTTATAATAATCATATGATCTTATTTTGCAGTTAAAGATGAAAGATGGATTTTCAATGCCAGATATTGCACCAGGTTGGAAGAAATATCGCATTGTTGAAGCAACTTCTTGGGCACCAGGATGGATTCTCAAATCTTTGTCTTTAAACACTTAGGACAAAATATTTTCTTAATAAAATCAATCAAAGACAAACATACTCACACAGTTTGAAATTTCGATTAAATCATCCATCAACTTCGTAAATTTCAACACTTTAATATTTGAAAAACTAGCAGAAGGTTTTTATCAAGAAATCTTATAAAAAAAACTCAAATACTACGAGTTCCAATATTCTAAATATTCAAAATCATGATTCTTCCAATTTGACATTTTTCAAACCTTAATCTTTATTAATTATGCTTTGTATATAAACTTTCACATAAAAACCACATTTTTACATCAACACCAAATATTTTCCAAGTTCACAATTTCTTTTAAGTCTCCAACTAAAATCTTCATTCCTAATAAAATCACATATCAAAACCCAAAATTATAATCAATCATTGTTTTTCAGAATACCTAAATACTTTTTCAACCTCGAATATTAGCATAAAGTTGGCATCTTTACTATAAAATTTAAAATTTTTAACTTCAAAACATAAGATTGAAACTTTGTTCATAAAGTGAATATTTCTCTTTTAAACCTTTTTTATATACAAAATTTGATCCCTTATATATATATATATATATATTTTATATAAACTATTCTCAAAGTCATGAAGTTTAAAACTTTGTTTCTCAAAGTTAAATCTCTTCATAAAATTTAAAAATTTAATATCAATGTCTAAAACTTTTTAGTTCAATCTATGAAGGTGAAAACCTTGATTTCACAAAGCCCCAATGATAAAACTTTAACACCTTAATAACAAAGTAAACTTAAAACCAACCTTTAAAAAAAATTTGAACTCTCTTTCTATATATATACCACTCGGTTAAAATCCATTTTACTTATCAAAGTCTTTCAAAAAAAAATCTCCAAATCCAAATCTAGTTTAAAACACCTTAAATAATCAAGGACAACAACCCATATGGTTTCAAACTTTAAACGACTCCAAATTTTAATTTATACCACCATTAAAAATCACAAGAGAACTTTTTCCTAACTTCTTTAAAGTTCAAAAAAATTCTACTACTCAAATACTTTTTAATTAAAACAAACCACAATAGTTCATTTACCACTTTATTTCAAAACTTATTTCAAAAATTTTGCCATGAACTTTTTGTTCCTATCTCTTTTGCTTAAAAATTTCAACCCAACAAACATAAAATATTCAAAGTTCTCCCCACCGCTAACTCGGTGCCAACAATCTCGATTCATTTCTAGACTCAAGAAGCTAACTAAATAAACATAGGGAAAAAACACACTTTCCTCTAATCTCAATTCATTTTGGGGCATTGGTTTCATTTTTTGTTATTCAAGTTATTAACTCCTCTAATTTCAATATTAACAAAGCGCCAAAGCAAAAAAAACACACTTTCCTTTTACTCTCTTACTTAGGGTTTTTGACTTTTGAAAGAAAAAGAGTTGAAAATATTTCCTTTGACTTCCTAAACATTAATAACAACCATAGTAGTGATAAACAAGCAAGATTAAAGCTCAAAACATAAAAATAAAAAATAAAAAACAAAATCATTTTTCCCTATATATGCATGCTTACGGGTTTCAGAGAAAAGATGAAAGAAATGACTACCTCAACTAGTGATCCTTAGCTCTTTGCAATCCTCTCAAGTAGTGAAACAATTTTGTAGTTGGAGGTTTTGTGATCGGAGGCCTCTAAGTTGCTCAAAAATGAAAGAGGAGATTTGGGTTTGGAGAGAAATGAGAGAAGATGTTTTTGAAGAATTAAAGAAAGTGATAGTAAGATGATGATGATGGGCATGAATTGCTTTTATAAGGAGGGGGAAATGTTTTTTTTTTTCATTCCCTTAACTAATCTACTATCTCAATTCCAAATTGATCTCTAAAAATTTCTAACCACAAAAATTAATCACATAAATTTAATCCTAAAATCTCACAATAGCCTTTATGACACTTAGTCATAACCACATCACATCACTCACTTCTAGATCTACTTTAGTAAAAATATCTACTCTCGTCGTAGTCTAATTGACAGATAAATTTAACAGTAATGCGTGACGTCTTAAAATATTTATCGATAATAATCCTCTATAATTCAATAAAATTATTCTCCTACGAATAATTTTGACTGGGTCTCTGAAAATATTTTATTAACCTATCACTTCTCATCTAATCTTTCTTACACAAGTGATTCTAGTCAGCACATAAAAAGAGAGAGTGAAGTGGCTTATTTTGGTACTTACAAAGTCTTACTACATAATAAAGAAATATCTAGATATTTTCATTAACTACAAAAAAATATTAATATCCTAGAAAAATATCTAGATATTTTGTGACTTTAATCACATCATCTCGTTCAGTCTCCGAGCTCGTTCTTAAACGAGTCGCACTTCGCTCACGGATAAATTTATCGGTAACTTAAAATTTTTATAATCAATCTACAAATTAAAGTTTTACAAATTTTCGAGAATAAATTTTTATCCGACGAAATATTTGTTCCTTAGCTTAGAAAAATATAACGAGATCAAATTCTCATTATAGTCGATATATAAAACACCTGGTTAAATTTTGGTGCCATTCGGAGTTAGTCAAAATTTAAACAGCAGGTATATCTTGTCTGTTTTCAAAAAACTCAATAGAAAATTATTTTTGAAATTTCAACAATGCCAAAACATTGACATAGTCATTTAACATCAAGGAAACATCCGAAATTTTTTTCATAGATTAATTTGTAAGTCAGACACTTACAAAAACTTTCATACATACAATGAAAATGGTAAACAAACAAAATAATAAACAACATAAGGCACAATTAGACAGTAAGCCCTAATTCTTGTTATAAATAAATTACGGGGTCTTACAAATTCGGTCTTCAAATTTGGTCTTCAAATTCGATCACAAAATCGGTCACTAAATATCGGTCGCAGATTTGGTCGCAACAACTAACGACTAGTAATTTATCAACGAAATTAAAAAGTCACTAAAAGTCATAGGAACCGATTTTTGAAACAATAGCGACCGATTAATCGGTTGTTAGAAGCGAAATTTCTAATAGTGTTTGCAGAAATATAATCACATGTAAATCACAACAAAAGAAAAACTTGATTTGAGAAACTTCTCTTTGGTCAATGAAGCCTCAAGTGATAACTCTTGGTCATATTATATTCAAAATTTGAATTAAATATATTTTAAATTAAATCAATATATATTTGTTTACTTTTATTTATAAATAAAGACCGAAGAAATAGAAATTTATCAATCAGGTGAGTTGTTGAACATACAACAATATATTGGACTGTGATACAAATTGCATTTCACGAAAATACTTACCAAGCATTTATAAAACAAAACACTGATAAACCTCATATTATACCCTTCTTCAAGATTTTCCCAATCATCATAAAATCAACCAAAAAAGGATGACTTTCATCTCCCCTTTAATATTGTCTTTCATTTTGCTCCTTACTTTCTGCTTTGCTTCATTTGCTCTGAGAGCCACTCTACAAGAAGATGAAGGTACCCCAATATATTTGCATTTTGCTATATATTTATTTATTTATTTATTTATTTATTAATTTGTGTATTTACTAATTTCAGTGGAAGCACTGAAAGACATAGGGAGAACGCTTGGGAAGAAGGATTGGGACTTCAGCGTAGATCCATGTAGTGGAGAGAATTACTGGATATCACCTACTCAATTGCAAGGATCCGAAAATGCTGTTACCTGCAATTGCTCTTTTCTAAACAACACTGTTTGTCATGTTGTTAGCGTGTACGCATACTCTTTCCTTTTCTCTCTCTTCCAACTTGTCTGGCTGCTCTCCTCAATAATGTCACACAGATGTCGATAGATAATTTAATGAATAAATTGACATTAAAGTTTTATTTTTTTTTAATTTTTTTTATCATTTTTTAATTACAATTTATATTTTAAAATTTAAAGGACTAGTTTACTAATTTGTTAATTTGGAGAATTAAATTGAGCACTTTTAGGATGACAAGTATGACAATGGTAGAATAGTTTGTCCTTGTCTTTATACTTTATATTATAGAATATATAATATAACTCGCGGTCTCTTAACTTAATTTCAGATAACACTTTAGTTCTTTATTTATTTATTTTTATTTGACATTTTATTTAATTTTAAATAACAATTTGATCTTTTATGTCTTAAAATATCAATATGTTATCCTTTTTTCACAAAAATTCAAAAAATTCATCAAAATTTTTAAAAAAACCCATAAAATTAATTATCATCTTCAATATAATGCAAATTTCATAAAATTCAAATCTCAAATCTTCAAATAAACTCATTTTTGATTCTTTATATAATGAATTTGATGTTGTTGAAGATGAAAATATGAGTTTTATTTGAATAGTTGAGTTATAAATTTGATGAATATATGAATATTCTTGAAATTGGTATTGAATTTTATGGGTTTTGTTTGAAGATTTTGATAAATTTTCTAAGTTTTTATAAAAAAAGACAACATTGTTGATATTTTAAAACATAAAAGATCAAATTATTATTTAAAATTAAATAAAAGACTAAATTCAAATAAAAAAGAATAAAAGACTGAAGTGTTATTTAAAATTAAGTTAAAGGACCGAAGTAATTATGGTTATTTTAAAATTTAGAGGATTAGTTTACTAATTTGGAGAATTAAATTGACCACTCTTATGATGACAAGTATGACAATAGATAGAATAGTTTGTCTTTCTCATATATATTGGAAAATTATACTGACCACTCTTATGATGACAAGTATGACAATAGATAGAATAGTTTGTCTTCGTGATATATATATATATATATGCATTAATAGAAAATTCAATATCCATATTTGTATTATCTAAGTTTTAGATTTCTAAATACTTTGTACTTATACCCGACATCCACTTTTTAAATAAAAATCTTTCTGCTATTTCTTTAAATCTTTTTAATCAAATTTATATTTTTGTTATCATTTAGAAAATTTATCCTTTAAAATTTGCATAAAATATTCATTTTCCATTCAAAGATGATCATTAGGTACAAAGCAAAATATTATAATAACTCAAACATGATTAAACAATACTCTATCACTCTATTGTCAAGGAAAATCACGAGCATCATCGTTGTGGTAAATATGTTGACAATATGAAAGAATCAATAAATAGATGAAAAAAATTCATGGCAACACAAAAACGACATAAAAAAAGAGAATTTGATTTGAGAAAAATAAAGAATATTATTTTGTATCAATTAAAAAAATAGTTATTATTCAAGGATAGTGTAAACAATTTTATATTATCATTATATATAAATTAATCTATTAGAGATAATTCTAATAAGATTAGATTAATTTAATATTAAAAAAATTATTTATTATATGTATATATATATAAAGACACAAATAAATATTTATTTATATTATGTGGCGGGGTGAGAGGATTTATTCATATTGGTATGGGGCTGTTGCCTCCACAAAGGAAAAAAAGTTAATCCAAAAATGTCTAATAATTTTTATTTTGCCCCTATAAAAATATAGATTTTACCTCTTTATAAAATAATTCTTTTAAGAAAATAAATGTAGAAAAATTATAATAGACTAGTTGCAATTTTTATCATATATTCTTTTAATTTATAGTAATTTTTATCATATATCTTTCTAATTTTATCAAATCTTTAACATTAAACACTTACAATAATAAAAATTACTATCATATCTTAAAAAAGAAAAACTGTCTTACATATTATAAATTATTTTGAGGTATTTTACTGTCATAAAATTTTAATTTGTAAATATTTAAAATATTTCTTTTATAAATAAATTACAAATTATTTTCTTACTACATTATAAAAATTAAAAAGTATCTAAATCCGTCAATAAAATAAGTTGAATATTAATGTATCGATATCTCCACCGATATCTACTTAATTTTACATTCAATTATCTATATTCGTCTATATCCATAGTACCAATTTTTCTACACGTATTAGGTTTTTTTTTTTTTTTTTTTTTGCA
>JBBPBQ010000002.1:35610798-35679313 GCA_037974755.1 Cicer yamashitae | reverse complement strand
GTGGTATCTACTAAGTGTTGCAAACGTATTTGGTAAAATATTTATACAAAATTTCAAACTAAGATACAAATCGAGAATATCCTAAGAGTATGAATAATTCATATGTATTTTAGATACCTCTCTTTTATGTTTAATTTAAATTAGATATATTAATTTTTGTTGACTCATTTTTATTTATAAATACAATCATACTTTAACTTTATAAATAGAAAAAGAAAAAGTATATTTTAAGTTGGAAAA
The DNA here is from genome assembly GCA_037974755.1 of Cicer yamashitae. Lineage (NCBI taxonomy): Eukaryota > Viridiplantae > Streptophyta > Magnoliopsida > Fabales > Fabaceae > Cicer > Cicer yamashitae. The sequence goes on along the minus strand of JBBPBQ010000002.1, from coordinate 35,679,073 downwards.
TCGGAACTATTCTAGAAAACTTAAATAATATACTAAATATTTTTATTTTTATTCTTGTTATTAATTATTGTATTAGATTTTTATCATAATATCTTTAAATCATTTAAACATACTACTCTGTATAAAGACTTGAGAGCCTATAAGTTTTTGTTCGGGAGTTCAAAGCTATGAACAATGAAAGACTAATAACTAGAATTATCAAAGATTTTAATATTACATCTCTTTTCAAAATTTTAAAGATATTGAATACATGAGTCACATCTCTTATATTATTCATTTAGTCTCAAAAATATTTAAGACGATTTTATACTATTTGTTGGTAAGTCAGAACAACATCTAATGACCTAATACCTTAAAATTAGACTTATTTTCAGTGAACTCAAACTTATATCTTAAATTTTAAAAATAGAACAGGTTAAAGGCAAATATTAACAAATGCTTCAAAGATGTTTTTAATATTTTGAAAAGCTTAAATTTTGTTTTATCAATCTAAAAATTGTAATTTTAGATTCATAACAAGTGTCTTTATACACTTGTTGTCGAGACCCAACGTTAACACACCTGAATGGAACTAACATATTTTTACCTGATCAGCTGCAGTTATGTGCGTCTATGAATATTGAATATCATATCCATATGAATCCAACATAGAGTATAAAAAAAAAATTTATCAAAACACTTACTATGTGATTCTTTTTGATGTCTTGACTTGTAACAACTTTTATGGTGTGATGGCCTTACAGTGTTCTAAAAGCACAAAATCTTTCTGGTACTCTTCCACCTGAGCTTGTCAGGTTACCTTTTCTCCAAGAAATGTATGTTACAATATAAAAACTTACAGCCTCACTATTAAATTATATATATAGTTTTTGTTAACTCATATCTTATTGATTATTTTTATTTGGTTTTGGTACAGTGACCTAACCCTCAACTATCTTAATGGTACAATTCCAAAACAATGGGCCACATTAAATCTTGTAAACATGTAATATATATGTATCCTTAACTCTTATGGTTGTTTATTGTTGAACCATTTTTTATTTTGTTCATTATTTTCTAATGGTTTATTTATATTGAAACATGAAAAATTGTACAATGTTTCTTTTGGTTAAGTTCTTTCTATGGAAATCGTCTATCTGGTCCAATTCCAAAGGAATTTGGAAACATCGCCACACTCAAGAGCTTGTAAGTTTGTGGCTTTAAGAATTTGTCCAATTTCAATTATTTGTTGTAAGATTTTGAGGAATTTTAGTTTGAATGCGCAGGGTATTGGAGTTCAACCAATTTTCTGGAAATCTTCCTCCAGAACTTGGGAGTCTTTCCCAAATTGAAAGACTGTAAGCCTTTCATATGATTTTTGTTAAAGAGACACCGACCTAGTGATCTCTTAATAGCAGTGAACGATATTTGATTTGATGCATGTTATTTTTCCTTCAATTTATTCTTTTGTGTTGCTGTAGGCTTCTTTCCTCCAACAATTTCACTGGAGTGTTACCTGCAACATTTGCTAAGCTCACTGCATTGAAGCAATTGCAAGTATCTTACTTCTATTAATGCTAGGCTAAATTTCTATGTAGCATTGACACTTCAAGTTGAAAGCATGTTTGAGTATCTGTTACGTGTTTGTTTCCGACACTCGTACGACATCGACACATGTGGTTATGTTCTATCACTTTTTTTTCTCAAATTATTTTCGATGTCTACTGTCAGCATCGGTGTCATGTTCGGTATTTGTGCTTGTATTACTGCTTCGTAGCTGCATTGATATTTAACTTACAAGTTGATAATTACTAATATTTGTTTCTTGATGCAGTCGAATTGGCGACAATCAATTCTCTGGAGCAATACCCAACTTTATACAGAACTGGATAAATCTTGACTTTCTGTGTGATTCTTTTTCTCTTCTCTTGTTACAAAATTTATTTGTTTTGCTAAATGTCATTTTATTATTGCCATTTTATTTGAAGCAATTTTCTCCTCCTAAATGTTTTCGCAGCGTGATCCAAGGGAGTGGTTTGAGTGGACCGATTCCTTCTGGAATTTCACTTTTGAAAAACCTCAGTTACTTGTAAGTATGACGAGTGCGTGTACGCACGCACTATACACAAACATATGTTTAAACCTTTCTTCTTCATTATGATTAACTAAACTTTAAAATGTGATACCCAGGACTATTACTGACTTGAATGGATCTGATTCACCTTTTCCACATCTTGAAAACATGTCAAACTTGTCCACATTGTAAGTTAACTACTGAGAAATTGCTGCAAAATACTGTAGTGTCTTATCATAAAACAAAATAAGGAGAAACTGCTGCAAAATATTTATATATGGTCTAACCGGTTCCAGAGTATTGAGAAGTTGCAATATCATTGGAACAGTGCCTGAATATCTTGGAAAGTTAACTAATCTGAAAGTGATGTAAGTGTTATTATACTTTTTTCCATTTTGTTTGATTAATGTAATGATAACTTTCAATTTTTTGTTTAGACACATTTATGAGCATATATTTAGTATCCTTGTTTCTTTATACTGGTTGATTTGATGAAGGACTATGACTATATTTTTTAGCATCCTTATTAGTTAGTATCCCTGATTTGATGTAGGACTATATTTTATGTAAAATTCTATATTTTAACTGTTTCTTTGAAAAAGTACTTATTCTGAATATCCTTTACAGAGACTTCAGCAACAACAAATTAAGTGGACAAATCCCCATGAGCTTCGATGGTCTAAAGAACATATATGTGCTGTAAGAATTTTTCTGCAGCTTATCCTATGATGACTTAATTGAGGACATATTTTAGTTTTTCTTAGTATTTGTCCCTTCGAGGACATCAGATAAAATTGGAATGATACAAAGAAGATTAGCATGGCCCCTGCACAAGGATGACATGCACAAATCGAGAAATAGTTTTTCTTAGTATCTCTGGGTGTTAAATTGATTTTATTCAATGGCAATGATTTCTAGAAAGGTTCAAATTTGGATGCTTTCCTGGGAGATATAGGATTGTGATGTAACAACTATTAATCCGTCTGTTTGAAGTTTAAATCTTTGATTGGTTGTTATACAAGTTATGTATGTTAATTTTCCCATTTGAAATTCACATGCACATTCTGCATTTGATTTTCTTATGATGTTCCAAGCAATATACAAGTTATGTACCTTAACTTTCGGTGAATCATGTTCCTGCGTATTTGAGAAAAAATATACTTTTAAAAATGTAGATGAAAAATTTTGAAATTGAAATATTTTTGTTCATTTGGTGAGTAGACTAAAACAAACTAATGCTACAAATTATTTGGGATAGGGTTTACTAGCCTATCTACTATTTTTCTAGTTCAACAATATCTTGAATTCAATGAATTGACTTTTTGATGTTGATTTCACTAGATTTTTATCTGGGAATCATTTGTCTGGATCGTTGCCTGAATGGATAGATAAACCAGACTTTGTGTAAGTTGTCTTTTATGGATTGCTCCTGATTGTTGTCATATCTTGTTTACTAACTGTTTTAGTTATTAATGACTTATCTTGACTGTGAAAGAAATAGACTTATTTTGATTTTGTCACTGTCCGTTGGTGGAAATATTGAGCGGATACAATCAAATTAATCTTCATCTGCTTCACATGGTTGACTTATGCTCCCTGTTCTCATATTGACCAAGGACTGAGTAGTTAGGTGTATCTTTGTTCAACTGAGATAGATTTTCCTGATACAGAGTTTCACTATATATCCCGAAGATTTAATCTGTTTTGTTTGCAAAAAAGAAAAACTATATATCCCAAGATGACCAAGGAGACAAAATTGCATGTTATGCTAATCATATTCTTTGAATTCTCCTGAGCAATCAATTGATCCATGAAGTTGATCATCTAAGATTATGGATCAGATTTTGTTAGGAACATGCAATTCCTAACATACAAACAACCAACTAACCATCCTAAACTCATTAAGAGTTTAAAATATTACCCCTTCTCTTATCTCTAGTCGAGCGCTCATTTGAGTTCATGACAGATTCTATACTCTTTATGCAGAGACCTGTCGTATAACAACTTCACTATAACAAACTTTGAGCAGCTGACTTGTCGACAAGGAAGTGTGTAAGAGTCCCAGCATATGTAGTTTTTCACTTTTAGTTTATTTCTGTTTTCTTGTTTTGTAATTTTATGAAGCAACCTGAGCCTCAGTCAATTCCCATATGCGACAGGAACTTGTTTGCATCCTCTTTGAAGGGAAACAGCTTGTAAGTTTTTTTTTTTCTTTCTCATGATAAATAATTATGGCAAAATGCCTCCCACGGTCTCATGATAAACAACTTGTTTGCATCATCCTTCTCCTCCTCTAAATCAAATCCCTAACCTAAATCTTAAAATTTGAGTTCTTTATATGATGGATTTGATTTTGTTGTTGTTGATGGAGATAAAAATATGAATTTGATGAACATATGAATTTTGGTAAAGATGATTACTAATTTTCTGAGTTTTGTGTGAAAATGATGATGAATTTTTTGGATTTCTATAAAAAAAGGATAATATTGTTGATATTTTAAGACATAAATGATCAAATTGTTACTTAAAATTAAATAGAGGATTAAATTGGGAAGAAAAAAAAGAGAAAGAGCTAAATTATTACAAGTTAAGAGACCACGGTAAGTATTTTGCTAATAATTATCTACTTAGTTGTATAAAACTTGTATATGTTACTAACTGCTTATTTGTTCTCTCCTTTCATTTTTAATTTTCTCAGAGGAAATATTTCATGTTTGGAAAACTATCATTGTCCTAAAAGTAAGTTTATTTTCACGGATGTCCTATATACTGTTGACCATTATTTTAACAATTGAAGTGATTTTTTTTAATGTGTTTATGTTAGAACTGGTGAGTACATAATTGAAATGGGGAAACTGACGTGTTACAAGAATACCCACTCCAAGAATTTGAGAGCTTGGCCTCTCCCTTCTCAATAACCACTCAATATTTTCCTGCCTTTCCTTTTCCTAATTTCCTACTTTTATTTGCCCCTAGAGCAGTTACTGCACTTACTTACAACCCAAACTGACACAATAAACTGCTTACATAAAAAATAACTGCCATACAAATTCAGTTCCCACTTAAAATTCTAACTGACTTCAGTTTATTTGTGTCTTTTTCATGTTTGATCTTCAGTAAACTAATTTATAATACTGATTGATTCCCTCTAGTAGTTGCTAACCTATTTCTGCTTTCCAAGCTTGGTACTCTCTCAATATAAATTGTGGTGGAAAGAGCACAACAATCGATGGAAATAAGACATATGAAGATGATTCAAGTGAGATGGGACCAGCAAGGTATCATCAAAATGGAACAAACTGGGCAGTTATAACTTCTGGTCACTTCTTTGGCAGTGGACGCCCTGACTACTACCTATGGTCTAATACAACAAAGCTCGCTGTGGAAAAAGATGTTCAACTGTACATGGATGCACGTGTTGCTCCAAATTACCTAACTTATTATGCATTCTGCCTTGGAAATGGAAACTACACTGTGAATCTCCATTTTGCAGAAATAATGTTCAGCGATGATAATACTTTTAGCAGCATTGGCAGGCGTGTATTTGACATCTACATCCAGGTTCATGTTTTATCATTCTACCACCTTTTCTAACCACATGTTAAATACTTAAAAAGGCCTTTATAGAGTAGGCACTAGTCTTTTTAATTATATCATGCCACCAGATTCAAATACTTTAGCAAACCATTTTTTCTTATAACCAAACTTGAGAATGGAATTCAATTCAGTGCTATACATTTCAAAATTGTATTAGTAACCATTATCATGTGCATTTACGTATGGCAGAGAAACTTGGTGGTGAAGGATTTTGACATTGTAAAATCGGCAGGTGGTGTTGGTAAGGCAGTCATTAAAACTTTTACTGCTAGTGTGACTAGTAATGCCTTGGAGATTCGCTTATATTGGGCTGGGAAAGGAACAACCACTATTCCATTTGGATCAGTATATGGTCCTCTTATATCAGCTATATCAGTTGATTCTGGTTAGTTGTATTTCTCTGAGATTTCCTATTATCTTACATCATTTTTATTGTCCACAAAAAATCTAATGTGCAAAATAATCATGCAGATTTTACACCCCCGTCGGAAAATAATAGCAGCATACCTGTAGGTTCTGTGGCTGCGATTGTGGTTTCAGGAGCAATTGTTATCATCTTAATAATTGGCATAATGTGGTGGAAAGGATGTTTAAGACTGAAGCGTTTAGGTGCAAGAGGTAATCACTGAGAAATTACTTCAATTATCCTGATTACCGACCTTTTGAATAAAATTCAGTGCATAGTAATGAGATTTAGAGCGTGAAGGATATGGATTTATTTTGTCACTTAATGTTGTGAAGGATATGGATTTATTTTGTCACTTAATGTTTGGTAGTGAATTATTTGATCTTTCTTCCTACGTAAACACTTTACTTACTTCCCTTGAATAAAGAAATAGGATTTAGATAATGAACTCAGTGATACCATTTATTTCGAAATGGTGCTAGTTTTCCTTATACAAGATATCTCTGATATAGCTTTCTTTTATTGCCAGAGAAAAAGGATCTCGCTTCACAAACTGGTTTATTCACCTTAAGGAAAATCAAAGCAGCAACAAACAACTTTGATGAATCTTTCAAGATTGGAGAAGGAGGATTTGGTCCAGTTTACAAGGTAGGTATATTCTGCACAATTTGATATTATTGTCCGATCATCATGTATTATGACTTCGATAATAAGTTGTAATTAGGTTAATCATAAGTTGTATATTGTTTCCCAAACTGCAGGGTGTTCTATCTGATGGCACAATAGTAGCGATTAAGCAGCTTTCTTCTAAATCAACACAAGGATCTCGTGAATTTATTAATGAGATAGGCATGATTTCTACTTTACAACACCATAATCTTGTTAAGCTCTATGGCTTCTGTATGGAGGATGATCAGTTGTTGTTGATATATGAATACATGGAAAACAATAGCCTTGCTCATGCTTTATTTGGTAACTACTTTACTCTATGTTCAAGTTTCGTTCTGGTATCTGTAATCATTTACAATCTTGAAAATTTAACTTATGTTCATATGAATAAATGGTATTGTTGTCTAATTTCTATCAGCCAAGAAAGAAGACCTAGAAAATCGGCAATTGGGACTGGATTGGAAAACAAGAAAGAGGATTTGTGTTGGTATTGCTAAAGGTTTAGCTTACTTACATGGAGAGTCAAAACTTAAGATCATTCATAGGGACATCAAGGCCACCAATGTATTGTTAGATAAAGACCTCAATCCCAAGATATCTGATTTTGGTTTGGCAAAGCTCAATGAAGAGGACAAAACCCACGTGAACACCAGAATAGCCGGCACTTAGTGAGTTCCCATACTTGATACTATTTCGTTATGACCTTTATTGAGTTTTCATACTTTGAAGATACAAAAGTGTAGAGGTCAAATATTGAAATATGTGTCACATCATCTACATTTTATTAATATTGTAAACAATTTAATATGATATATAACTATTGTGTTTGATTTATTTTAATGCTGAAGTGGATATATGGCTCCTGAGTATGCTATGCATGGTTATTTGACGGACAAGGCAGATGTTTATAGTTTTGGAATTGTTGTGTTGGAAATTGTTAGTGGAACCAACAACACCAATCACCATCTTCAGGAGGAATGCTTCTCTCTTCTTGATTGGGTAACTTATGTTCTTATGCTCTCCTTGATTCATGTCAATCTTGTTGTTCCTTAGAGTATTTGACATGGTTGTGTACATTGTCTAGAAAGTAGAAAATTTGTTGCAAATTTCATTACACTAAAATATATTAAAACTATCTCATAATATATGGGTTGTATTTTCAAGTAATTTAGAATATCTTATCCTTTGTCGACATTTTATAGCATTTTTTCTTTTCTTTCATGATATGTTTTCTTATTTAATTTACATTAGGAGTCTAACAATTAACCAACTTAGGTTGTACTTAGGGGTAGGGCTCGAGCCCTTTAAGCAAGTGGTCAAGAAGTTTGAGTCCTGATTCTTGTGAATGAAAAAAAAAATGGTTCGGAGGGTACTATCCACTTTTTGTGCCTTTAGGTTTCGTGATAGAGATTAGTCACTGGTAATGCGGTGGATACTTCACAACTATCACATAGCTACAGAAAAAGAGAGAGTTAAGCATTTATAATTATTAGTTTTCTTGTTTTATTAGGAGTACAAGTCTAGTATATTATAAATATGGTTCATCACTTAGTCTTTTAATCAAACCATCATCACAATTTTAAGTCTATTGTTTTTCTTTCTTTCTTCCTTCCTTATCTAGAATCACGTAACTTCAACACACTCTATTTTCATCTTTTGACACCATTGAATGGAAGAGTTTTAAAAAAAAAATTCAACATGCCAATTATGAAAATTGCTATGATGTCTAAAATTGAATATATCATTTAATTTCTTGCTCTTGTGAAATTACGGTATTTGGCTAGGAAAATGTGAGGAAATCTTCCTTTGCAAAATCCACAAGGTAGTGAACATAGTGAATTGCCATTTAAGTCGATAATATTGTAGGGACTGGGCAATTTGGCCTCCTAGAACTAACAAAATTTCAAAATTACCCATGAAACTGAAATTCCTAGATAAAATTAGTCATTTTAGTCAGTTCTTGAGATTGGTCCTTGAGATTGTTCCTTAAATAACTAATACACTTGTCAATTGTTCCTTAAATAACTAATCATTTTAAATTTTCATTAATTTCATAGACCAAATTGACAGACTTAGATTAGTGATTTTTATTACATTATATTGTTTTGAATAACTTGTCTCGTGCTTATAAAAACACCTTATAGATTTTATATCTTGTTGTCCTCGAAGGTATAGCCTAGTGGTAAGGGTTGAGACATTGAAGGTGTTTCATGAAGCAGGTCCGGAGTTTGATCTCTAACGCTAACAATTTCCTTCTCTTCTAACTAATTACTAATCTCTAACATTTGCCTATTTAAGAAAACATTTAATATCTTGTTATTGTGAATGACCGTGTAATCAAACCTTTATTAGAAACTTTGAATTGTACATTTACAGGTGCACCTGTTGAAGGAAAAAGACAATCTAATGGAGCTCGTTGATCGGAGGTTGGGCGAAGACTTCAAGAAAGAGGAGGCAACAATGTTGATCAATGTGGCTCTTTTATGCACCAGTTTTTCTCCATCACTCAGGCCTTCCATGTCTTCCGTTGTAAGCATGCTTGAAGGAAGAACTCATGTTCAAGAGGTGGTGTCTGAATCAACTGAGGTGTTGGATGACAAGAAATATAAGGTGATGCAAGAATACTATCAACAAAGAGGAGAAAATAGTATAAGTGAGGTTCAGAGCCAAAGCATCCCAACTGATGAATCTCGTGCCTTTATGTATGATACAGATTCTTCTTGCTGGGAACCAAGAAATTAGAAAAACTATATAACTTGCATTCATTAATACATCTGTTTCTCCTAATTACGTAACATTCATTTTTGTTTGGAGAGGGTGTAAAAGAGAACCTGGGTATTGAACTTGTGAACTTAATTTACACCCTAGTCTAGAGAATTTGGGCTTGTGCCAATTCTGTCATAATGAAGTAAGGTATTTGTTATACGAAAAATTGAAGTTTCCAGATTCGAGTGAGATGGATAGTTCGATGAAGTTTATACACACATCAGTCAATTCAAGTCTTCTATTTGCTATGTGTTTGTCAGTGCAAACCTACAAATTGAATATTAAGCGAAGACTAGAAAAGAAAAATCTCAAAAAGGTGATAATTGCGCTCGGAAATAAGCGAGATGCTCGAGTTCGAAAAGAAAACAAATGCAGTTGGAAAACTTATAGAAGAATTTTCAAGTTTATTAAGGAAGTGTCAAGTTGACAAATAGTAAATAAGACCTGCCAAACATGCATGAGGTTAACCCTTGTTCTTGTCTATAAATAGGGGGATTAGGTTCCCATTAGAAAAAAGACATTCATTTTTTAGAAATTGCCTACAAGATACAATATATGCCATCATAGGATTATTAAATCTGTTTGGCTATTCGAAGAATGTATGTACTCATGTTTAATCAATAAAATCATACTTTTACCTAGTCTTGCATTTAGTTTAATTTCGTACTTTGTTTTACTTAACGCTCTTGCTTAGCGTATTTAGTATAGTTTTGCACATCTGCATTAAAAATTGCATGTTTCTGCTCATTAAATCAAACTTTGATTAGCAAACATATCAACTTAGAACCCTTCAAGAATCTAATTTGAATCTTAGATTGATCACTGAATTCCTTTCTTGGGGTGATAAAATTTACTATGAAATGTATTTTTTGTTTGTATATACAATGGTGTATCTTCTATTGTTAAAGAGGTTGCTAACATCAAATACAAATACGTGGAATTTTCTTTCATTGGGTTGTTAATAGATTGCAGACAGAAACATTTTGTAGCTGTTTTCGTTGTCAGTTTCCATTTTAATTGAAAATAAATAAATAAATAATTGGTTAGATACATATTTCTGTTTGATAAGAAATATTTCTTCAGCGAATGTGTTTACTAAAGAAGTTTTGAAACTTTACATAAACAAAATTGAAATAGTCTAAAAATAACAATGGAAACGTTAAATAAGCAAAATAGTCCAAAAGTGAAAACATTGTATAGAGTTATTCAAACAATAATTTAGAGGATGAAGTGGTTGGATTTTTTTTGGGTTTGAGGAACCCTAAAAATTTAATGTGTAGTATTGTATTTTTTTTAAAAGTAAATTTATTAATAATAATTCTACATGACTTTCCACCTCAATGTTTTTTAAGATACACCAGCACTTTTTTCAACAAAATGATAACTTTGTGCATGTTTAAAAAAATAAATATTCTAAACAGAAAAAAGCATATAAAGGACCCCAAAAGGATTTTGCATGTTTTTTAATTTAACTAATAGATTTTATAGTAACAATGCATATATTAATCTAGTTGTACTAGTAAAGATATAGAATAATGAGTCATGTGAAAATAAAAGAATGAGCTATCAAATGATGATATTACCAATAATCACCACAGGAACATGATCCATCTTTAAAATGATGAAATCTATTAATATCTCTAACAATGATTTGCCTTGAAACAATTTTAGATACGAATTTAAGAAAAGTGTGGCAGTCAACACAAACTCTCAAATTCTTCTTTACTCTTATTGGGGCTCCATGTGGTGTAGCAATTAATCCAAAAGCTACAGCAAGTTTCTCACTATGATGATATAAGAGCTTTTCCTTTTCACTTTGATTCACATTATGTATATCAATCTCTGTGATGGGACTATATCCAGCTTTACTTAAAAGGTCACTTAACTCTTCCAATTTAGCATATATTTCATCACTTCTAGAATGACTTCTATCTCCAACAATGAAAGTGTGTATCTTGTCTTTGACCTCAATCCAACTCATTCCAGGTTCCTTCTTCACCATGCTCTCTTTCATAACCTTTCTAACCTTAGCAACATTTTCCCACATCCCTGCTGATGCATAGATGTTTGCAAGGAGAACATGAGTACCAGATTTGTCTGGTTCAAGAGTGAAAAGCATCTCTGCAGCTTTCTCACCGAGTTCGACATTTTTATGGATTCTTGCAGCTCCAAGAAGTGCTCCCCAAACTGAGCCATCACCTTCAAATGGAATGGAATTTACAAGCTCCACTGCTTCATTAAGTTTTCCTGATCTTCCAAGGAGATCAATCATGCAAGCATAATGCTCTTGTGTAGGTTTGATTCCAAACTTTTCCTCCATTGTTTCAAAATATTGTTTCCCTTCACTTACCAAACCGGCGTGATTACAGGCACATAGAACACTAACTAATGTAATATGGTTCGGTGTCACACCGTCTTTAAGCATTTGATTGAACAACTTAAGAGCCTCTTTACCATGACCATGTTGAGCCAACCCTCCAATCATTGCAGACCATAAGACTATTCCTCTCTGCGGTATCTCAGAAAAGGCACGATGAGCATCCTCTATGCTTCCACATTTTGCATACATATTGACTAGAGAACTGCTGGCAAAAATATCAGACATAAATCCAAACTTAATGGCATGGACATGTAACTGTTTCCCTTGCTCATATGCAGACAAGTTTGCACAAGCATTTAAAAGAGAACTGCAGACAAACGAATCCGGCTTAATGTCTGAAACTTGCATTTGCAAATATAGCTTTAGAGCCTCCTCTCCATCCCCATATTGAGAATATGCAGTTATCATGGACGTGTAAGCCACCAAGTCTTCCCAAGTGCGCTCGTCAAATATTTTTGAAGCTTCATCTATATGACTACATTTTCCATAAGTGTCAAGAAGACTGTTTATAACATAGAAATCTGAACAAATTCCTGATTTGATGGAAAGTGTATGAATTTGCTTGCATATCTTAATTTCCTGCAAACTGGCCACAGATTTAAGAACAGTTGACAAAGTAGTTTGGTTGAAATCTATAATTTCATGGTGCATTTCAGAAAAAAGTGAGACTGCTTGTAAGTCATCACCACACTGCGAGTAACCGGTGATCAAAGCATTACATGCAATAATATCCTTCTTTGGCATCAAATCGTAAGCTCTTCTTGCATCATCCATCATCTCGCACTTGGAATACAAATCAATTAGTCCTACAGCCACAAACAAATCTGAATCACTATCAATCTTTACCAGACAAGAATGTAATTGTCTACCCAACTCCTTCAACCCCATTGCAGCACAGGCCTTTAAGGCACTTGATAAGGTAAACACATTGGGACAAGTTCCTGAATTTCTCATCTCATTCAACAGTATCAAAGCCAAATCGTTATACTCATGAAGAACACAACCAGCAATAACTGCGTTCCAAGAAACAGTATCAGGGTGTATAATTTCTCGAAAAACAGAAACTGCATCTTCAATCCTCCCTGCTTTTGCATACATATCAACCAAGGCATTTGTAGAAAATTGATCGTAACTGTGACCAAGCTTCATTAAAAGGCCATGAACCATCCTTCCGAGACCTCCATCCCGCAATCCAGCACAAGCATTCAATATAATTGAAAGGCTGAACTCATTAGGCCTTACATCAGCATCAACCATTCCTTTAAACAAATCAACAGCTTCGGCTAAGAAATCACTCTGCACATAACAAGAAACCAAGGTATTCCACAAAACAACACTCCGCTCCACAATCATACCAAACAATTTCCTAGAATCACCAAACTTCCCACATTTAGCATACATAACAACCAAAGTGGTAGCAACAAAACTATCAGACTCATACCCTGAGACCAAAGCCATGGCGTGAACCTTCTTCCCCATATTCAAATCGTTCTTTATTGAGCATGCTTTGAGAACACTTGGGAAAGTAAACTCATTACACTTAACACCCAGCATACACATCTCATTAAATGCTAACAGGGCCTCTTTATCAAACCCATTTTGCACATAACCAGATATCAAAGCAGACCAAGAAACAACCATACTTGGTTCAGTACTTTGATCAAACAGCTTGCGGGCATACCCAAAACGCCGAGACTTGGAATAAAGTGTTACCAAATGGTTTCTGAGACTTGGGTGGTAGGAAAATCCAAACTTGATCATGTGGGCATGAATTTCCATGCCTGAATTGAGGGACTTGGAAGCAACACAGTGTGATAATAGGTTGTTGTAGGATATGGGGAAATTTGTGAAACATTGTGAGGTTGAATTTGACACAACTGTGGTTTGGGAATCTATGAAGCAACGACAAGTGGTTTGTATGGTTGGGTGTTTGATGCGACAAAATTGTAGACTGGTTTTGTTGAAAGACAACAACATGCTCTTAATATTGCACTAATGAGATTTGTTCCTTACATGACTACAAATGGCACGGTTTATTAAACTATCAGGATCAGCCTAATACTTACTAGAGAAATATTATTTAAATATTAAACACACATTTTTACATAAAATATAAGACACTATAAATGTATTTAAGTGTTAGTTAAACTAACAAATGCCGATATTGTTAAGTTGAACGTCTTTTTTTAGGTTCAAACTTGGATTTCGCAGTGTGAGTTAATTACGGTGATATTTACCATTATTTTAAGAAAAAAAGACATGTGTATGTATTCTCTTATAGGAATAGAGTTTTTTTTATAGGAAGTATCCTTTTCTTTTTGACTAATTGTAAGAAATATCTTATTAAAACTACTTTTTTTTAATCTTATAGAAGATGGTAAATTTCATTATAATTAACTCACACAACTGAGGTCTCGGATTCGAACCCAGGATAAGACGTCCAACCTAACAATATCGGCATTTTTCAGTTGAGCTATGACTTAGAACATCTTATTAAAACTACTTTAACAACTTTATTAACTACTCTTTACACCTAAAAATAATGTGAGATGTTAGCCGAAGGCGACCAACAACCGAATTGGATTTAGCTTATGTTCAAGTAGCCGATTGAAGGCTAAGTGAAGTAAGAATAGCTGAGCACGAGCTAAGCGAAACTTTCTCAAGTTTAAAGGACCCACAATCGTGGGAATGTCATATCAATCAAAAGCACGTAGAACTTGATCATCTAGTTGTAAGACTCATTTTCCTTATTTTTAGTCTCCATGAATTGATATGGCTATTTTTATGGAGTACAAACATGAGTAATAATGAATGCACAAATAGTGGAAACCGTATTGCAGCAAACAAAGGAAAATCAAGCCAAAGGTGGGGCACCATATACACTTAATAACTGGCAAAAACATGCATTATCTGTTAGATTAGCCGGATAAGACGAGTCATGGCTAGATTTTGTAGGCTACGATGTTTTGGGTAGTAAGATTAGTTTTGTCTATAAATACCAATTGTATATTTCATTTTAGGGAGATAATTTATCAAACTTATCACAATTTATCGTTTATCTTTCTGCTTTACTTTTTTCGTTGTGTTTTTTTTGTTTAGTAGCTCACAAAAAATTCAACTTCGTATTTAACACTCTTTGAAAGAGTTATGGAATCTATAATCGAACCATAACGTTTCTTCACTGGCGTAATTTTTTGAAGCAAAAAGAGAATCATAATTGATAGCTATTAGTTGAATCCTCATATAACTTTCAAATTCGACAACAACTACTAAAATGCAAATTATTAACCACTTTTTTAACTTGTCATGGATTTAGTGAAATTACATTAACCAGTTAGAGTACTGCCTCTGGTCTCAAATATAATAAAAAATGAGTTAAAAAAATTAATATATTCAAATTTGGACCAAATACAAGTTATTAGCCACTTATTTAACATAATTATAAAATAATGAAGTATTCAGATATTACATAACCAACTTAAAGACAACTCATTAATATACAAATATTATTGTTATTTATGATAATTTACATCTCAAAATTATTCATAACTTGAAAAAATTGAGGGGTTTAGGATTGTTTGAGGATAGAGATACTTGCGAAGCACATCAGTCTACGGCCAGTTAAAAGCCTTTTACGGAGGTGAGGGGAGCAAAACCCCTTCTAAAGATGTTTTTGCTCTACATAACCAACTTAAAGACAACTCATTAATATCCAAATATTATTGTTACTTATGATAACTTACATCTCAAAATTGTTCATAACTTGAAAAAATTGAGGGGTTTAGGATTGTTTGAGGATAAAGATACTAGCGAAGCACATCAGTCTACTGTTAGTGAAAAGCCTTTTACGGAGGTGAGGGGAGCAAAACCCTTTCTAAAGATGTTTTTGCTCTCCCTACATTTTGGAGGGATTTGGGTTTGGGGAAGAGCTCTATATAATTAAAAAAACCGTTTAAAATTTCTCACTTCTTTGAACCAAACATGTCTCTACTTCCCTTCCCTCCATTAAAATCTCTCTCTTGTGTTGAACCAAACACATCCTTAATGACTTATATTTTAGTGGTAAATTAAATACTCTAAATGATTAATGAGATATATGTATACTTCATTTATTTTATAACTATGTTAAATAAGTGGCTAATACGTAATAACTTACATTTTAGTTGTTAATTAAGTATTGTAATTAGTTAATGAAGTTTTTTTTTTTAATTTAACACGGTAAATAGTAGATACGTATATACGAGGTGTTGAGACAAAATCTCTCAAATGATTTTAATGATAACAAAATTATTTAAAGATTATGATTGTGGTTTATGACTAATATGTGCTTTTGAGTGAATTATTATAAGAAAACAGGTTAATCTTCAATTAGATCAAAAGGGAGAAAAATCTGGGTTAATCCATTAAGTGTTAGAGCTGGAGGATAGGACAGAACTTTGAAAGGATGGGTCTTCAAGTATAAACTTCTCATCCTCGCTGAAATAATGTTTATAATTCATCAAAAGAAGTCAAAACAGCATGAATAAATGAATATACAAAGCATCTGATCAAAAGAAATCAGAAGGCCAGTTGTACAAGGTACGAGGATGGCATAAAGCATGGATTTTCAAATAGTCACATGTTGCAAACTACCTTCCTATGTGCAAAGGCTAATGTGCAGACCTATATATCATTCTTGTATGATTGAAAAATTAAAGCAAAGTCAATCTACAGAAAGGCAACTACAAACAAACTCAAAATAGAAGGTCTACAGGTCTTGAAGAATGAGAAAAGAAAAAGACAACACAAGACCAAGGTCCAATGCAAGTCATTTTCCAGGCTGAGGATGGACTGCTTATGTCCAAGGACAGCTGGATGGCATTTTCGTAAATATGATGAAAGACCTTGGATTGTTTTGATTTGATTTCCAACGGTCACAAGAGCTTGTCACATGGAAAGAACATCACAAGACCTCTATAAAAGGCAGCAAACTATTCATCATTAAAAACACAACAATATTGCAGAAAAAGATCAAGAATCTTAAGTTTATCATAAGCAATATTCATCTTCTCTTTATACTTTCTACATTCATACACTAGATCTTTGAAATATCTTTTTAGAAAGTGTTTAAGTAAAGAGAAAGAAATCATATTCATATCACTCTGTAATTTTCAAGTAAGTTGTACTTGAAAATATTTGATACTTGGTTGTAAGCTTGATGAAGCTTGAGAATACACAAAGTGTAATCATTCTCTGCAAGAGGCTGATCTGATCTTTAGTGAAATCTCACAAGGGTGTGAGGACTGGACGTAGCCATCTTTGGGTGAACCAGTATAAACATTGTGTGTCTCTCTCTTTATACTTCCCTTGCATTTATTCTGTTCTTATTTAATAAGGTTGAAAATCTATTTTCCAGTTCGTATCCCCTCAGAGAGGACAGAAACTCAAAAACTCTTTAAACTATTTTTAAACGCCAAAATCCCAATTCAACCCCCCTTCTAGTGATATTTAGCTCCATCATTTGGCATCTGAGCAAGGTTCTCTAGAAAAATTACATCTAACCGTGTAAGAGAAAAAGATCAAAAGAAAAATGTAAAAAGCTAAGTATGTCCCTGAAGGAGGATCCTCCACCAGACCTCCCTACTTTGATGGTACAGATTACTACCACTGGAAAGGTAAGATGAGATTGTTTCTCATATCACAAGATAACAACATGTGGTCTGTTGTTGAAAACGGGGATCATGTCATCAGAATCAACAACACAGATGCAACCTCCGACGAGAAACCTCAAGCACAATGGCTGGCTGATGAAAATGCTAAGGTACTCCTAAACTCTAAAGCTCATTTATTTCTAACGTGTGCTTTGAGCAGGGAAGAATATGATAGAGTTGAAGAATGCAAAGACGCCAAGGAACTATGGGACACTCTAAAGATTCATCATGAAGGATCAAGCCACGTAAAGGAAGCAAGGATTGACATGGGAGTAAGAGAATTCGAGTTATTTGAGATGAAGGAGGAAGAAACAATTGATGAAATGTTCTCAAGGCTGACAATCATACTAAACAACTTGAGATCTCTTGGAAAGGTATATTCTGTTCAAGAGAGGATAAGAAAAATCTTGAGGAGATTACCAAAAGAATGGAGACCAATGGTAACTGCCATCACAGAAGCAAGAGATTTGGCCAACATGAAACTAGAGGACCTGGTTGGAACTCTAAGAGCTCATGAACCACTGTTGATGGCTAACACACCAAGTAAAAAAGGAAAAATGATAGCTCTAAAATCAAGCCAAACAGAAAGCTCATCTTCCAAAAGGACTGAAGAAGTCACAAAGAAAGAAAGTGCAGAGTATCCTCTATCTGAGGAAGAAGATGAACTTGCTTTAATTTCCAGAAGAATCCAGAGGATGATAAATCGTAGAGGATAGGACAAAAGATCTCCTCAAAAAGAAAAAACTAACAAAAGTCAGATTACTTGTTTTGGATGCAACAAGTTGGGTCACTACAAAACTGAGTGTTCTCTAAACAAAAAGGGATCAAGAAGATTTCCCTACAAAAACAAATCTATGATGATCACGTGGGATGACAGTGATGATTCATCCTCTGAGCAAGAAAAGGAAGAAGAGGCCAACCTCTGTCTTACTTGTCCTACAAGCTAAGAATACAGAATCTGAAAAGATAAGCATATACAGAATCTGAAAAGATAAGCATATCTGAACTTTGTCCTACTTGTGAACAATTAGAAATAGAATTTGACAATATTTTAAATGACTCAAACACTTTGTCTAAAAAATGTGGGCTTCTTAAAAACCAATTTTATGAAATAAAGAAGCTAAATGAGGAACTACAAGCTAAGAATAAAAATTGTGAACAAACTATTCGAGACTTGCAGTTATCTCATGAAAAGTTGTCTGAGCAACATTCTATTTTGAACAAAAGGATTGTCAAAACCAAACCTCCAGAAGAGGATGCAGAAAAGGAAATTTTGAAAATAGAAGTTGAAGAACTCAAAAATCATCTTACCAACTTTGTTAAATCCACTGATACTTTTCAAAAAATTATGGGATCACAATCTGGAATTTTTGACAAAGCTGGTATTGGATTTAAAAGTTCTCAAAAACAAAAACTATATGAAATTTTTTTTGTTCCAAAGAAACAAGAGGATAGGCCAAGATGTACTTTTTGCAAAAGACTTGGACATACCTTCAAAAGATGTTATGCCAAGAAAATGGCTGACAACATTAAGAAGGGATGTTCATTCTGTGGTAAACATGGGCATCACGATTCCGTTTGTTATCATAAAAGAAAATTCCTCTCAAGAGGAAGAACTAACCAACAAGGACCCAACTCTATATGGGTACCTAAGTCACTACTAAACTCAAACACAGGTACATCCTCTGATCAACAAAAGAAAGCCTTGGTTCTTGGATAGTGGCTGCTCAAGGCATATGACAGGGGATAGGCATTGCTTTATTTCCTTGGAAATAAAGGATGGAGGATCGGTCACATTCAGAAACAATGACAAAGCTCAAATAAAAGGTACCGGTATCATTGGTAATAAAAATTCTGCCAAAAGTGAAAATGTTCAATATGTGGATGGTTTAAAACATAACTTGCTTAGCATTAGTCAACTTTGTGATAGTAGTTTTGAAGTTATTTTTAAGCCCAATCTATGTGAGGTTAAACAGTCATCCTCGGGTAGATTTTTCTTTTCCGGTTTTAGAAAAAAGAATTTATATGAGATATATCTTGATGATTTGCCTACTGAATCTTGTTTTGTATCCATTGAAAAGGATAAATGGATATGGCACAAACGAGCTGGTCATACAAGTTTAAACACTATTTCTAAATTGTCTAAATTAGAATTAGTTAAAGGCCTTCCAAAAATTGATTTTGAAAAGGACAAAATTTGTGAAGCTTGTGCCAAAGGAAAACAAGTTAAAAGTAGCTTTCATTCTAAAAATGTTGTTTCCACAAACCATCCTCTTGAGCTACTTCATATTGACCTTTTTGGTCCTATTAAAACTCCAAGCCTTAGTGGAAAAAGGTATGGATTTGTAATTGTTGATGACTTTTCACGTTTTACTTGGGTCTTATTTTTAAAACATAAAAATGAAGCCTTTGAGGCTTTTCATTATTTTTGTAAAAAGATCCAAAATGAAAAGGGATAAAAAATTATCTCCGTAAGAAGTGACCACGGAGGAGAATTTGAAAATGAATCTTTCAAAAATCTTTTTGATGAAAATGATATTTCTTACAATTTTTCTTGCCCAAGAACCCCTCAACAAAATGGAGTTGTTGAAAGGAAAAATAGAACTTTGCAAGAAATGGCTAGAACCATCTTGAATGAAGCCAACATTGAAAAATATTTTTGGGCTGAAGCAATCAATATCGCTTGTTATGTTTTAAATCGTGTATCCATTAGAAAGATTTTAAACAAAACTCCATATGAGCTATGGAAAGGAAGAAAATCAAATATCTCATATTTTCATATATTTGGGTGTTATTGTTACATCTTGAATAATAAAGAAAATTTGGGAAAGTTTGATTCAAAATCTGACAAAGGATTATTTTTGGGATACTACACTTCGTCAAAAGGTTATTGAATATATAATCTTAGGACTCAAACTGTGGAGGAATCCATGCATGTTATTTTTGATGAGTTTGATGACTTGTGCTTAGAAAAAATTGATAAATCTGAGGAAGATGAACCTTCATCCTCCAACGCACCCAGTCCAAACGAAGAGGATGAATCTGATCAAACCTCTCAGCAACCTCCACGAGGATGGAAGACAGTCACTTATCATCCTCCAGATCTAATTATTGGAGACATGGCTGACGATGTAAGAACCAGACAGTCTCTACGAGGAAATGCAGCTAACATGGCCATGATTTCACAAATTGAACCCAAAAATATTGATCAAGCTATTTGTGACAAATCATGGGTTGAAGCCATGATGGAGGAACTCTCACAGTTTGAAAGAAACAAGGTATGGAACCTTGTACCTCTTCCACATGAAAAATCCATCATTGGAACAAAATGGATATTCAGAAACAAACTGAATGAGGATGGAGAAGTAATAAGAAACAAAGCAAGGCTAGTTGCTCAAGGCTACAACCAATAGGAAGGAATTGACTACGATGAAACATTCTCACCGGTTGCTAGACTTGAAGCTATACGAATCCTCCTAGCATATGCCACCCATAAAGGTATCAAACTATACCAAATGAATGTCAAAAGTGCTTTTCTGAATGGTTTTCTGAATGAGGAGGTGTATGTTAAACAACCTCCTGGATTTGTGGATGAAAAGAAGCCCAACCACGTGTTCAAACTCTCAAAATCCCTTTACGGATTAAAGCAAGCTCCTTGAGCTTGGTATGAGAGGTTGAGTTCTTTTCTTAAGGAAAATGGATTCGTAAGAGGACAGATTGACACCACTCTTTTCAAGAAATCATCTAAAGAAGATTTGTTAATTGTCCAAATATATGTGGATGACATAATTTTTGGATCCACTAATGAAAAGATGTGTGAAGAATTCTCCAATCTTATGCAAAGTGAATTTGAGATGAGTATGATGGGTGAACTAAAATTTTTTCTTGGATTACAAATCAAACAACTCAAAGATGGTATTTTCATCTCACAAGAAAAATACACTAAAGATCTTCTCAACAAATACAACATGAGTTCAGCCAAGAGTATGGGAACTCCTATGCACCCATCCTCCATGCTTCATAAAGATGATGAAGGAACTCAAATTTTTGAGAAAGAGTATAGAGGGATGATTGGATCCCTATTATACTTGACAGCAAGTAGACCGGACATAGTCTTTGCTGTAGGTCTTTGTGCAAGATTTCAATCCTCTCCCAAAGAATCTCATCTTACAACAGTTAAGAGGATTCTGAGATACCTTGTTGGAACAATAAATCTGGGAATCTGGTATGAGAAAAGTTCAGATCTTGACCTCATAGCCTATTGTGATGCTGACTATGCGGGAGACAAAGTTGAAAGGAAGAGCACAAATGGAGCTTGCCAATTTCTTGGTAAATCTCTAATCAGTTGGTCATGCAAAAAACAATGCACCATTGCTCTATCAACTACAGAGGCTGAATATGTATCAGCTGCACAATGCAGCTCACAGTTGCTGTGGATAAAGAATCAACTAGAGGATTACTCTCTAAGGTATGCAAAAATTCCCATCCTCTGTGATAATACAAGTGCTATAAATCTTTCAAAAAATCCAATTCAACATTCTAGATCTAAACACATTGAAATTAAACACCATTTTATAAGAGATCATGTTCAAAAAGGTGACATTGAATTAATTTTCATTGACATTGAAAATCAATTGGCAGATATTTTTACCAAACCTCTCCAGGAGGATCGGTTCAAAAATTTTTTGGAAAAACTTTTCATCATTAATATTTCTAAAATTAAATGATTAATTGTTTTATCCATTGTATCTTGCTGTAATTCTCTTATTTTGATTATTTTCTTATTGTCAAAACTTGCTGTGTGATTAAACATTCTTTTTAAGTTAAAAAGTTGAGAGGATGGTAATAACCCAGAGGATATAGTTTCCTCATTTGTGAAACTCCTCGTATCACGCATGCACGCGCCTCCCTTTTTATTGGTTAGTTTGCGTGGCGTGGTCTCCTTGGCTGTCATTGCATTAAATGCCCAGACGGCTACACCTGTCCGTTCTGCCACGCCCCTAGCCTAGCGCCTCCATCATCATCATGACTACCTAGGGAAACGTCTAACGCCTCCTCCCTTGAACAGTCACTTCTGTTTCAACTACCATACTCCTCTACTTAATCCCTCAATCATCTCTCCTCTTCATCCTTCAACCTTCTTTTCCAAAAATCAGAATCCATCTTCCTTCTACGTTTCTGTTCCAGAATCAAAACTCAAATGGCTCGCACCAAAGTAACAGCTAAACGCAAATCCCCCACTCAAGATAATGAATCTGTCCAAGATCATTACTCCAGCACGGAGTCTGATCATCATGAAGAAGGCCACTCTGATGCAACTACGCCTCAACAACCCCTATCCATGTCTCATCCTCTTGAACCATGTGCAACCATTTCCTCTCCCTCCATTAATCCTAAAAAACGCTCCACCAAACACTCATCCTCTACAACATCCTCTACACCTAAAAGACGATCCTCTAGGATCATGTCTGGAGCTGTTTCATCCAGGAGGTCAGTGTCTCAAGACAACACTGTACACGTGATTAATTCAGATGACTCTGAACAAACCATCTCTGCTGAGTCTATACAACCTCCACCACCTGCCAAAAACACCACAATTGCTTCCACTCCCAAAAAGCCTAAACAACCTTTCTCCAAAAAACCTCGATCCTCACCATCCAAAATCTCTGTCAAACTGTTTGATTCACCTATCCTGGAAACGAATTACGTTTCTAAATGGCAAAATAAATCTGTTGTAAATGGAAAAATTATTTGCCTCGCTGATTTGAAAGAGGGTGGTTTCAACATTGAATAAATGTTTGATCAGTTAGGCTGGACTTCCTTCCTCCGTATCAATGAACCACAATATCCACGCCTTGTTAGGGCGTTTTATGCTTCTTCAAATGGCTCACGAGGCCTTACAAGCTTCAGTATTGTTCTGAAGGGTGTCCACATGGAGATCAACCCTGCCACCTTGTGCCAAATCTTAGACATTCGCGATGAAGGTATCTGCTGTTTTTCTGAGAATTGGTATTCTCAATGTATGGTCACCCGTAACTCCATCCTTAACAACACTCTGATATCTACGTCCAAACCCCATGTAGCCTCCAACCTGCTTCCTATTTGCCATATCCTTCACAACATTTGTGTCCACTGTATTGTACCTAGAGCTGGCAGTTTCGAGAAGGTTACTGAACTAGACCTTCTCCTCATCCACCACCTTATGTCTGGAACTCCCCTACATTTAGGCTACATCATATTCAGCTTTATGTTGAATGCCTCAATTTTAGGAAGGTCAGCCCCTTATGGCATGGTCTTAACCAAAATCTTCAAATTTTTCAAACTGCCATTGGATGATGAACCCTCACTTCATTTTAACAACACATTCTCAATGAAAAATGTGAAACAAATGAAGCTCACCTCTTCTGCCTCCATCACCCCACCTTCTCCAAAAAATAGAAAAACTCGCAAGTCATCCTCTACCACTCCACCACGTGAACCCATCACTGTTCAACCTCCTTTAGAGGATACTCCCTCCAAAACCACTCAAGAACCTATCTTGACATTTGATCCTCCTCCATCTTCACCAAATGACTTTGTCATTCCTTCACCACCTCACTCCCCATTGTTGCCAGACCTTTCCTTACCACTTATAGAGGCACCTCCTCCTAAGGATAAAGTCCCAAAAGCTCCCCTTCAACTAATGGAGGATGGAGAAGAGCTGTACTTTGATCTGAATCTAACCTATCATCAATTCTCTCCTTTGAGCCCTCCTGAGACTTTGCCTGAGGATTTTCCTCCTGATTTGCAAGAATATGTTTTGATACCTCCTAATTCTGCTCCTCCTTCAACAACCCATGTTGCTGCAATTGTTCCTGAACAACCTCAACCTCTACCTGAGGTTCCTGTTATGTTCTGTTTTCTTGACTCCTTTTTAGCCCCAACAAAGGATCACCCTTCTAAGGATAATGTTGGGAGTTCGCAGAATAAGAGCTCCAACGTCAACAATCAGCCCAAGGACTCTTGCACCGGCAAACGTACTGAGGAACGGAAACTCACCAAGCAAATGAGGCTTCTAAAGACCATCAGGAAGGATCAACAGAAACTGATTCGATGTTTCGATCTCTTCCAGAACTCGTTTGCATAGTTTGGGCTCATTCTTGAATGGGTTACCAAACATCTGGTTACTACGGCTGCTCCATATGTTCCTCTTCCTGAGCTCCCTGCCATGCCTTCGTTTGTTGTTCCTGTTTCCTCCCCTTCGTCCTCCTCTGATGAGCCGTCCTCTTCAGAGAAGCATTTTAACTCTTATTTTTTGCTGCTGCCACAATTCAGGGGGAGAATGATTATGATGTTTTGCTGCTATGATTATGATGTTTTGATGTTTGTTTAGTTGATGTTTGTTGATTAATTTTTGCTGTTCTATGTTTTGAAAAGACTATGTTTAAAGTTTATGCCATTAAAATATTATTGGCTTTATCTTACAATATCATTTTAGTCTTTCTATACTATCTAAGAGTCATATTTCTAGCATACATTCAGGGAGAGTAATATTTTTTTTAGCACTTAAAATTTTTTTAAAAAATTACTCACTTGATTTAGGGGGAGCATAAACTTTTAACATCATCATATTTAAAAAACATAATCTAAAGAATTTTGTCATCATCAAAAAGGGGGAGATTGTTGAGACAAAATCTCTCAAATGATTTTAATGATATCAAAATTATTTAAAGATTATGATTGTGGTTTATGACTAATATGTGCTTTTGAGTGAATTATTATAAGAAAACAAGTTAATCTTCAATTAGATCAAAAGGGAGAAAAATCTGGGTTAATCCATTAAGTGTTCAAGCTGGAGGATAGGACAAAACTTTGAGAGGATGGGTCTTCAAGTATAAACTTCTCATCCTCGCTGAAATAATGTTTATAATTCATCAAAAGAAGTCAAAACAACATGAATAAATGAATATATAAAGCATCTGATCAAAAGAAATCAGAAGGCCAGCTGTACAAGGTACGAGGATGGCATAAAGCATGGATTTTCAAATAGTCACATGTTGCAAACTACCTTCCTATGTGCAAAGGCTAATGTGCAGACCTATATATCATTCTTGTATGATTGAAAAATTAAAGCAAAGTCAATCTACAGAAAGGCAACTACAAACAAACTCAAAATAGAAGGTCTACAGGTCTTGAAGAATGAGAAAAGAAAAACAAGACCAAGGTCAATGCAAGTCAATTTTTCAGGCTGAGGATGGACTGTTTATGTCCAAGGACAACTGGATGGCATTTCCGTAAATATGATGAAAGACCTTGGATTGTTTTGATTTGATTTCCAACGGTCACAAGAGCTTGTCACATGGAAAGAACATCACAAGACCTCTATAAAAGGCAACAAGCTATTTATCATTAAAAACACAACAATATTGCAGAAAAAGATCTAGAATCTTAAGTTTATAATAAGCAATATTCATCCTCTCTTTATACTTTCTACATTCATACACTAGATCTTTGAAATATCTTTTTAGAAAGTGTTTAAGTAAAGAGAAAGAAATCATATTCATATCACTCTGTAATTTTCAAGTAAGTTGTACTTGAAAATATTTGAAACTTGGTTGTAAGCTTGGTGAAGTTTGAGAATACACAAAGTGTAATCATCCTCTACAAGAGGCTGATTGATCTTTAGTGAAATCTCACAAGGGTGTGAGGACTGGACGTAGCCATCTTTGGGTGAACCAGTATAAACGTTGTGTGTCTCTCTCTTTATACTTCCCTTGCATTTATTCTGTTCTTATTTAAAAAGGTTGAAAATCTATTTTCCAGTTCGTATCCTCTCAGAGAGGACAAAAACTCAAAAACTCTTTAAACTATTTTTAAACGCCAAAATCCCTATTCAACCCCCCTTCTAGTGATATTTAGCTCCATCATGATGCCCAATATTTATGTCAAAAGTTGTGTCTAAATAAAACAACTCCACTTACTAGACCTAAAGTGAATAAGACTAAAACATATTTACATTTAATTAAAATTGGTTTTAACATTAAAATAATTTATTTCATAAAATCATTTACTTCATAAAATCGTTTATTTGAGATATAAAATTATTTATTTAATCATTTTATTATAAAAATAATAGATATTTTTAGAGGTAATTGAACAACAAACTTAACAAAATATCATAGTGTAATTTAATTGGATGTACATGTAAATCAATTAATCTCTAAGTAATATGGCTGACGTTACTCCCACTTCGGATTCTCTCAAATATAGTTTTGTATTTTGTTAGAATTTAGGTTCAGCTTAACTCAATTCCTGCAAAATCGTTTCTAAGGTGAGACTTTCATCCACTTATCTTTTTTGAAAATTTAAATTCAAGTAAAAGATAAGGCCATCAAGGATGAAAAATGTATTCTTGCAAGCATATATAATACTGTTACATGTCTTAAAGGTACCCAAAACAAAAGTTCTTACAAACATTCGACAAAGGACCTTGGCCGAAAGAAAAAAATACAATAATGAGAGACCTCTACAGACAACATGGATAAAGCAAGAATCTCGATTTTCAGTGAAATGGATAAGAATGATCAGTGTTTGTCATATATTTGATTCCATGCTCTATTCACACCTATGACCTTATCTCTGCAACTGTATTCTCTTATCCCTCAGGGGCAAGTCAACCGGCTTCTGCGCCTCATGTGGATGATCTGGGCCGCTATAAACCTTCAGGCGTGTGAATAGACTCCTGCCAAGCTGCATACACCAACCCTTCATTACTGAAGATTCAACTCAATGAAGCCCTTTTTTTATATAAAAAAATAGTATTCAAAAAACAAGATTATAAAGAGATAAGGAACCATCCTTAGAAAATACAATCACCAACAGAGAACAGCATGTTCAATAAGGAACCATCCTTACCCTCCCTTTTGGAAGCATGCCACGAACAGCATGTTCAATAATTCTTTCAGGAATTCTGTTCTGCAGCTGGTCAAATGTCTCAACTGTCATACCACCAGGTCGACCTGAGTGCCTCCGATAAAGCTTTTGGGTTCTCTTTTTCCCACTTACAGCAACCTTTTCTGCATTTATCTACACAACCCAATTTAAAGAATAGAGTTTAGAACATTATTGACAATAATCCTAGCATA
The DNA here is from genome assembly GCA_037974755.1 of Cicer yamashitae. Classification (NCBI taxonomy): domain Eukaryota; kingdom Viridiplantae; phylum Streptophyta; class Magnoliopsida; order Fabales; family Fabaceae; genus Cicer; species Cicer yamashitae. Next base: position 35,651,388 of record JBBPBQ010000002.1, on the reverse strand, counting down.
AGTCTTCAAGAGAAGGATAGGGCTGCTAAAATAGACATTCATGTGAAAAGCGAGTATTATCACAAATTCAAGCATTTTAAAGGAGATTCTGTTTTCTTTATCGATATATTTACTTTCTTTAAGGAAAATTCAAAGCTGTCCTCTGATTGTATGTCGTCATCATGGCTATATTTAAAACTAAACTTCAAATGCATAATAAACTTCCTTAAAATCTATAATAAGTAAAAACCGGAAGAGTCCTTAACATCAGATTAACGTAACAAAAAGAACAATGTTTCGTGCACCTTCCCATTATGATCGAAAAAACATGACAAACATTCACACATGACAAGGTTAGAGCTGCTTCGTTTAGACTTTTCAGGATATGCTATAAAGCAGTACATTAACTACAGATTAAGTTGAGAATCAACATACAAAAATGTGAAATGTGATCAAAATTTATTTATCAAATATGACATTATAATAGAATAGAAAATGGCTAAGAATGTGTTAGTAAACCATTCATTAAGAGTATTTAGGATAAGAAGAGGAAGAATGGTAACAAGATATTAGAATTACAAGGAATCTTCAGTAACAGTAACTATACAAACAATGTAATATAATAGGCACCAAACAGTATGATAAAACTAAATCTGATGGAAACAGAATTAATGACAAGCTAAGAGGATGAATCCTCTATACAAGATGAATATAACAGTAAAGTAATTAACAATGGATGGAGAGAACAATCTCCTTGCAGAATGATAAAAGCTAAATGACACTCTCAATGAGATAGAGGCCCCTACTGAGATGAGAATCAACTCTCAATACTCAGCCCGTGAATTCCCACTTCACACTCATCATGCCCTCCCCCTTTCAGTTAATTACCTTTTTATAGGGGACTCTTTTATTTCCCCACATAATATAGGGGGCAGGTAATAATAGGGAAGAAATATCTTGACAATTTAATACGTGCCGAGGACTTTGGGCAAACGAAGATGCATTCCCTTGAAGTTCTGCAGCACTATATCTTTGCAAATGGGGTTTATCTCTATTCTTTTACAAATAAAATACCAATTTCAATAAAAAAAATAATGACAATTTGAGGGAATATGATAGTGCCATTTTAGGGTGACCTACCACAAAAAAGAAAAGGCTAAAATGCAAGAAACTCCCTTTAAAGCTTCAGCTATAGGTCAATTTGAAAAAACTCCTTTAGTTTTAAATCACCCTGACTGCTTTGAATTACAAAATAGTCCATCGTGCATAGAGGGTTAACTTTATATTACGCTGCACACTATGCGAAGTTTGAGAAAACACCTTATTGACTCTTGCACCACAGAGTTTTCTCTTTTAAAACTTGGCTAAATGTATTGCATAAGTTCCATCCATTTTAAACCAAAAGAAAAGTAAACAAGAAAGATGTTCAAGTAGAAAATGACTTCTATAACATAAAAAAAGCACTTGCATTGCCAATTGCAAATAGACAGAGACAACACCAACTATATGTTTTTCTATAAATTTGGTAGACTGCATGACAAATAATTTATGCAAAAATACATACCACAATTACAAATGCACCCATGTCCACACTGGGTGTATAGGTCAATAGATTTTTCCCTCGAATGTGATTAGCAATTGTTGATGCTAGTCTTCCAAGAACTTTATCTGTAGCATCAACAATGTACCATGTTTTCTCTGTATTAACATGATCCGAAGCTTTTGGATACCATGTCGTGTTCCAAATGTCCTGCAATTATTAGTTTTTTTGGTTAGGCAGTTTCAAGTTTAATAAAACGAAAAAAAAAATCTACAAAGTTTATAAGCATTAAAAATAATACCAGACATTTATAAATATCGGATTCAGATGCAACTAGGGTTTTTATTTATTTAAAATCTCCACAAAAACCGACATAGTTTTCAGATCAATTTACTTAATATGAACACTGAAGTAAAGATTTCAAGCACTTTAAACTTTCAATAATGCCAAAAAAAAAAAAAACTGAAAAATTGAAATAGAAAAAAGGAAGAATACATTTCCAAGCTAATTAACCTAATTAGATGTAAGAAATGTGAGCATAATTACTAGTAGTCATGGAAATCTACAGTTAATTTACTTCAATTACAAGAAATGAATAACGTTAAAGTGGTAATTCCAGACGAGAAGATAACAAGGCTTAATTACCGTAAAATCACATTCTATTCTAGTTTCATTCCTTCATAACAAAATTCAGAAAAGATGGAATCAGAGAAGATTATGGAGAGACGAAACTTGGTTACGAAACATTTTTAAATAAACAATCCAAAGCATATTCTGGGTAAAGCAAATAAACAAAAAGAGAGTAGTGGGACGGGGGGTTATACCGGGCCTTTAAAACGGGGTTCAGGTTCAACACAGATGAATCGTGGATCTTGTTCTGCGACGAAGGAAGAGTCTTGCTGAGAATGAACAAGGAAAGATGGAGGGAAATGGGTACGAATTGAATAAGAAGAAGATGAAGATAATGAAAGGGTTGGAAGTGGGAATTGGGATGTTTTAGATGTTAAAGAATTCTTGTGATGAGGGAATGAAGATGATGAAGGGAACATGAGTGATGATGGTGAAGCACATAGCAAGGCCATTGTTGCTGACGATGTTTGTCTCTCACTCTCTCACGCCGCGATGTTTTATCTATCTATCCTTTTGTTCCGTTATTATTAACTGGAAAGGAGGGATAATGTAGAACGAGAGCGAGGATGAGTGAAATATGATAAGCGAACTTATTTTTTCCTTTTTTTTTTTTTTTGGTTATAGATAAAATGATATAAATACTATTCAAGATCTGAATTTAAATTTACAAGTCCAACTTAACAAATATCAATATTTGAGACTGACCAAACTTGATTAGTAAAAAACTTTCTTTTTAATAAAACCTTAATTATCCAAATTAGTTAAATCATCTTATAAATGCCGGTTAAATTGTCTCAACTAATTTAAGGGCAAAATTGTCTTACAAATTATCTATGTCTACAACGGTCCAACTAACTATAAAATTCTCTTTTTATGAAATTAAAAAAAATTCTTTTTGGATGTTGAATTTCAATGGATTTCAGTGTATTTTCCCATAATATAATTTAATTGATATATATCATCAATGTAAATAGTTTTTAGATTGTCAATCAATTGTCACCGTTAAATCATTAATAATATTTGACTTTTTCAAAACTACTTTTAAAGTCACACAAATGATTAGTCATGATTTTTCGCCTGTGTAAAACTTTTTACATTGTCAGTGTTTGAAAATTAAATTCATAAATAATACCCAAGACAACTCCTTGTCATTGGTTACTTCATATACGACACAAATGCAAATATGTATTTTATTAGTAGTGTATTTCTTAAAAATCTATTTACAGTATCAATCATACACGATATAAATGTTTATTAATGATTAATTATTTGAAAAATGTCTTTGAAGGATGAATATTTATTTATAAATAGTTTATCTCTTGAATGTTTTCTGTGTGAAAAATTAAAAATATCATAATAAACTAATTATAATTTTTTTCATATATCATACACGACACAAATTAAAGTTTTTACTAATCAATTAGCTAAATGATGGTCTTTCATGAATCAATTATTTAAAAGAGAAATTTGTATTTCATTATCAATGTGTCTCTTTAATATGTTTTGAATCAGTCTTCGCAAACAGCCTGACAACCCTAGACTTTTGAAGAACTAACCACCTTGACCCTACAAGCCAAGTCTTCTCCTAACAACCTGACAACCCCAGATTAAAGAAGGAACTAAACCACTGTTGGGTTGGATAAAAAAGATTGAAACTTGAGTAGTTGCTTCTAACAAAGCTGATAATAATAACTCTCACATTCTAAGAAAAGAACACTCAGAAAATATTTCTAACTTGAACAAGTGTTTCTCTCTTTGAACTCTAAGACTACTCTTTTCTACTTTTCGATGATTTTCTTCTTCAGCCTTGAGTATCTATTTATAGTTTTCTGAATTGTTTTTTGTTCAGATTGCATTTGTAAATTCTTCAAATTGATTATGTTCCTATTTTTTTTAGATTGAGATTGTAAATTCTTCACATTGATTATGTTCGTATTTTGTTCAGATTGCGTTTGTAAGTTCTTTAGATTGATTCCATTCATATTATATTGTAGATAAATCTTGATCAAATATTCTACAAATCTTGACCATATCTTCTTTCATACTCTTCGAAGTCAAATATATTGTTCTCATAAAAACTCTAAGTATAAAATCAACTTTGTTCCAAAAAAAAGTGGCACATGGTGGCTTCGTTTTTGAGAGAAAATTTCTCTATGTTTTGTTTCAATTTAGGAGAGAGAAACAAGGTCTGCAAATGAGTGACTATGTAGATTGAGAGGGTTGTGAAGGTGCAAACACGAGAAGAGGGGTTGAAATGTGTTTGTCTAAGTTGAATTCTTTTTAATTATTTATTCAAGAACTGTTTCGGGATTGGTGATTTTAACTAAAATAGAGAGAATAGTAATCAGGCTTAAGTAATCAAAGACATTAGTAAAGTATAAAGTGCAAAAGTAATGTGACACAAGCAGATTTATCCTAGTTCACCACCAACTCAAATCCTTTCACATCCAATCCATTCACTTAGAAGGATTTAACCACCAATTCAAATCCTTGAATTACACAACACCTAATCCTACAAGTCAGTCTTATCAAAACAACCTAACACCTACAAAATTTTTGAGGCAAACAAACACCTTGACCCTACAAGTCAAGTCTTCTCCACACAACCTGAAAACCACAGATGGTTGAAGGCAACTACACCTTGACCCTAGAAGTCAAGTCTTCTCAACAAAACTTGAAAATCACAGATTGCTTGAGAAACACTAAAGCCACTATCGGGTTGGGTTACACAAGTTTGGAACAAATTATGTTTTGCTCCTACTAAGTACATATAGTTCATACGGAAATCAATGTTTCAACTATTCACATAAAACAAGAATGCAAAAATTATAGTTTGATAGACAAGCAACAAGCAACAAGATAATTCAACAAGTAACTAACTTAATCTTGTCAACAATTAAAGTTAACTCAAATTTTAACAAGTAATTTCAAGGTTTATTTACTCACTTAGGTAGGAAATTAGAATCCATAACACAATCAGGGTAAGCAAATAATAAATAGTTAATTAGTAACTTCAAAAATATGTATAATAACACAAAAGCATATAACACTTAACACAATAATATAACGGGAAAACCACGATAGTGAAAATAATTATGACACAAGAAAACACAATTGACATGACTGACATTCATTCGACTAACACTGAATCGACATTCGACCCACTCGATCTGATTGGACAAACCTGCTCTGATACCACTAATGTGACACCCGAAACCCCAAAATAATATATATAATAATTTATCTAATATTTCTATAAAATTTGCAGCAGATAAATCAAGATATGTTTCCAAGAAAATAAAAGCTTTTATATCTATTTTAGGATATCACGTTTCTCAAAAATCAAAAGGAACACTTTAAACTTCTTTACTCCTACAAAATAGTGCAATCTCAATAAGCTTGATTTAAGTATAATTACTTGATTTAATTCTAAAAACTTATTAGTACTTATAAGGTTTACATACAAAAAGTCGTTTTAAATTAAATGAGTAAAATACAAATTACAACCCTTATTCCCGGTATCACCTATCAGAGCGAGGTTTCTCCCAAACTTGAACTTCAAGACTCATTAACTTGTAATATCTGCGATTTCGCAAACGCATGGCCAAGCCAGTCAAACACAAACAACGAAGGAGGTGAGTTTTGAAATCATGTTGATAGTATAATATAAGTAAAAAGAACACGCAATTAATTATCAATAAACCGTATCATTACACAAACCTCCTTCAAGGAAAAACATCACATTATATAGTCAAAATCAAAGAAAATCAATACACTTCACTATAACATCAAATCATCGCAGAAAGTATTATCGCACACGATACATATTAATCACAACAAAACAATCATAAGAAAATGCATGAGCTTAGACTCTACTTCACAATGTGGTACCATTCTAACTCTGAAGTACTTGGCTAGGAGGCTTGATACTATGCCACCATCCCGGTGGACGGACAATTCAAATTGGCCCTGTCCTCATAGATCCCCTCAACTCAACCTGACACACATATTCGCGACAGTCGAGGTAAACGTGTGTTGCATGGTAGCTCCCGACATTTGGAGTGCTACCTCCAAGTCACCTAGGAATTCCCCACCCGAATACCTTCAAGGTCTAACAATCTTGCCTTAAGGCTCAACAGTAGACCGCCACGATCAGGCTCAATTCAGTTGTACTTCCCCGAAATCACTAGGCTTGTCAGGCCCTACCTATATGATGAAAAAATAATCTCCACTTCACAAATTCTCAATATTTATTTTCTTCCCTCGTTGGCCTATGATACTCCATTAAGACCGTCATCTCAAACACAACTTAGAGTCATCATTATGTCATCAACTATTAGGTTACTTCAATATTCTCATCACAATTTTATAACATCGTAAATCATACATAATCATTGTCATCCTATAAACTCATCACAAATTTACAACATCACTATCATCAATCAAACATCTTCACATAAACTTATCATAGATTTATATCATAAATCACACATCATCATCAAATAAACTTACATCATACACTGCATTCATATTTTATTATCACTTCACATAAACTCATCTAATCAAACATATGCACCAAATTCATTTGAAATCAAATATCACGATAGTATCAAATATCACACATTTATCGAAATTAAATCAATCAACACCTTATAAACATTTCTATTCCACATTTTAATCTCACAATTTCCATATTTGCACATTAGTTCATTTATCACTCAAATGACTACTGCCGTACGTAGCGAGCCCCGGATAATTCGTTGGGAAATATGGTTTTCCCATTCATCTCACAATATATTATACTCATGAATTCAAACACTCTCTCACCCCTTACCTTATTTCGACGCTTTCCCACAAGAATATGATTCCACGAGCAAACAGTCTTTGTTCGTTGACTTCTTGTCCTTCAATCGATCTAACTCGACAATTTATGGGTAAAACGTTTAAAATAAATTATGAGGAGGCACTCTAAAATTAATTTCGAAATTCGGTCAAGGAATCTTAGCATAAATCAGAAAACCAATCAGTGGATAATATAGCCACTTTTCACACGATCGTTTTGGCGTTGGTTTCACTCAAATCGGACTTACGGTGAAGAAGAACGGTGCAAAATAACGAATTCTACAAGCGGAGAAGTCGGGTATTTTAGAGAGAAATTGGGATGGTTAAAAATCTGAGAAAGTGTGTTTAATTGACCAACTAAATAAGTGAAAGAACATATTGAAATTTGGGTGAAAACGGAGAAAATTTTCTAGGACAGCTATCGATCACCGGTATGGATTTTCTATTTTTTTTTTCCAAGTGCGGTTGGTTCTTCATTGTTATGCGGCTGCCTTCAGCTTTTGTACTGCAGCTCTATTTGGGTTATATTTGACCTTTTTTATATATATTAGTTATTATTAACCTTGAACCCCATTTTATTTTTTATTTCAATTTTTTTATTCGTTATTTTTTTTCTCAAGACCCAACTAATTACATAGTTATTTTAATTTATTTACTTGCCACTAAAATAACATCTTCCAAATAATTAAATTAAAAGATTATTACATGATGAGAATAGTTAAAATGACAAAATAAATAAATATAACATTACTATTTTATATAAGTCACTAAATCAATTAAATATGTATAAAACTAATACATCATGGAAAACACACATATGAAGAGAATTAATCATAAAGTTGATCAACATATATTCTAAAATAATATAAACACCAAATTAATTATTTAAAATATTATTTCATTTATAAAACAGTTTATTATAAAATTTGGGGTGTCACAATAACTATGATTTCGCAAACGCAGGGCCAAGCCAGTCAAACACAAACAACGAAGGAGGTGAGTTTTGAAATCATGTTAATAGTATAATATAAGTAAGGAGAACACGCAATTAATCATAAATAAAACCGTATCATTACACAAACATTTCTCAACAAAAATATCACATTAAAAGTCAAAATCACTCAAGGAAAATCAATACCTTTCACTATAACATTAAATCATCTAAGAGAAATTATTATCACATGCGATACACATTAATCACAACAAAACAATCACAAGAAAATGCAATGCTATGCATGAGCTTAGACTCTACTTCACAATGTGGTACCATTCTAACTCTGAAGTATTTGGTTAACAGGCTTGGTACTTTGCCACCATCCCAGTGGATGGAGAATTCAATTTGGCCATGTCCTCATAAATCCCCTCAACTCAACCCGAGACACATATACGCGACAGTTGAGGTAAACGTGTGTTGCATGGTAGCTCCCGACATTTGGAGTGCTACCTCCAAGTCACCTAGGAATTCCCCACCCGTATACCTCCAAGGTCTAACAATCTTGCCGTAAGGCTCAACAACAGACCGCCACGATCAGGCTCAATTCAGTTGTACTTCCCCAGAATCACTAGGCTTGTCACGCCCTACCTATATGATGACAAAATAATCTCCACTTCACAAATTCTCAATATTTATTTTCTCCCCTCGTTGGCCTATGATACTCCATTAAGACCGTCATCTCAAACACAAATTGGAATCACAATTATTTCATCAACTATGGAGTTACTTCAATATTCTCATCACAGATTTATAACATCGCTATCATTAATCACACATCATCATCATCACATAAACTCATCACAAATTTATAGCATCACTATCATCAATCATACCTCATCACATAAACTGATCACAAATTTATAACATCACAATTATTAATCATACATCATCATCATCACATAAACTCATTACAAATTTATAGCATCACTATCATCAATCATACCTCATAACATAAACGCATCTAATCAAACATATGCACCAAATTCATTTGAAATCAAATATCACAATAGTATCAAATATCACACATTTAACGAAATTAAATCAATCAGCACCTTATAAATATTTCTATTCCATATTTTAATCTCACAATTTCCATATTTGCATATTAATTTATCACTCAAAGGGCTACTGCCGTACGTAGCAAGCCCCAGATGAATCGTTGGGAAATACGGTTTTCTCGTTCATCTCACAATATATTACACTCATGAATTCAAACGCTCTCTCACCCCTTACCTTATTTCGATGCTTTCACACACGAATATGATTCCACGAGAAAACAACCTTTATTCTCCGACTCTTTGTCCTTCAATCGATCTAACTCGATAGTTTATGGGTAAACGTTAAAAATAAATTATGAGAAGACACTCTAAAAACTAAATTTCGAAATTCGGTCAAGGAAACTTACCATAAATCAGAAAATCAATTAGTGGATAATATAGATATTTTTCACACGGTCGTTTTGGCGTTGGTTTCATTCAAATCGGAGTTACGGTGAATAAGAACGATACAAAATAAGGAATTTTATAAACGGAGAAGTCTGATATTTTAGAGAGAAATTGGGATGGTTAAAAATCTGAGGAAGTATGTTTATTTGACTACCTAAATGAATAAAACAATGGACGAGAACGGAGAAAATTTTCTGGAACAGTTATCGATCAACGTTCCAAACGATTGTGTTTCCTCTTTGGTTTTACGGCTGCCCAACTCCCTTCCCTTCTTTTTTATTTTTTATTTTTTTTAATTAACAATTAGAGTTCACACATGGGTCAAACCCATTGGTCTCTTTATTTACTTTTTTTTATTACTATTATTATTTTTATTTTGCTAAAACAAAATTAATAGTTACTTAATCTCATTTTTCTCATTTTTAATACTCCTCCAAACATCATTTAATTTTCAAAACATTACTAATATTTCATAAATAATATATGATAAATTATACTAATTAAAATAATTAACCTTTTAAAAAACTACATATTACTAACAATTGAAACTCTCATATCAAAAATAGTCACTATAATTATACTTATTTTTCAAAATACTCATATTAAAATATTACCATCATTAGAGAATAGTCAAAATCACAAAATAAATAAATATAACATTGCTACTTTATAAATAACTAAAGGAAATCAAACACAATGTTATTACTATCCCAAAATAAATAACTAAAATATGAGATACTTAGAATTAATTAAAATATAAATATGTGCATATTTAACATTAGTCAAACATACAAGGAAATATCACATTAATTACGAACGCACATATACACGTAAAATCACATAAAATCTTATTCTTTAAAATATATAAACTAAAATACTATTATTTTTACCAAAATATATAAGATAATAAAATATAGTATTTATTATTTGTATCACTCATTTAGTCAAATGTGTACAAGATTAGCATGTCATAGAAAATACACATATAGAGAAAATTAATCAATATATATTCTAAAATAACTTTAACGCCAAATTAATTATTTAAAATTCTATTTTATTAATAAAATAATTTATTATAAAATTTAGGGTGTTACAATACCCATGTGTGATCATATACATCTAAGGTTGAGAGTATTTCTCTATGTGACTCAAACAATAATATATGTACTTATATAAGTTGTGAATATGATTAGCAAATTAGAAACAATGGGAAATGAAGACTTGTAAAATATGAATGCACAACTTTCTTCTTTGTGTGTTATATATCTAAAATAAAGTGAAACATATAAAGTACGGTCAAAATTGCATCGATAAACTTGTCTCGTGTATGATAGTTAATTTGATTTTTTATTGGTGAGAAATTGTCCTGTGTATGATAGTTCAATGTCATAAGTGATAAATTGTCTTTTGGATTACAATTATTTTGAAATTTTTATGAGTAAGAACTTGTCTAATGTAAGTATGATAGTGAAATTTTTATGAGTAAGAACTTGTCTAATGTATTTTAAATTTTAATCAATTAGAACCTTTATTGTTTATGTTTTTTAATCTCATAAGTGACAATTTTTCCGCTGTATTATAATTAATTTCATTTTTACGTCGACAATATTAAAAAAAAACCTAATTTTTACAAATTCTTTTTTGAAAAATATTTGTGCCGTGCATGACATTTATAATAAATTATCAATAGTATATTATAATTATTTTCTATTTTATTTACAAGATATAAATAAATAACAATTTTAACTAATGGATTTAAAACAAATTTATGTTTAGTGAATGAATTGTATATTCCAAAATCTTCTTCGATTACTAATTTTTTTAAAAACAAAGTGAAAAATTTGAAGTGTGAAAAAACAAAAGTTATTTTATTTATAATCGTTCTCATTTTTACGTTAATATTGAAAAAATTCTAATTTTAACAAGTTCTTAAGTGACCATTATTTGTTTCGTGTACAGTTTTATAATAATTATCATGATTCTCATTTTATTTAGAAGATATTAAAATAATACTGATTTTAACTAATTAGTTATCGACAAACATTTATCCTATGAAATTATTTTTGTTTAGATGCAAGATTTGTTGTCTCTTTTTTTTTTTCCTCTTCATTTTTCTGAATATTTCGATTTTTTAGGTTCATTGTTTATGCTCTGTCATGGAATTTTTTTTACCTAAATATTTATATTTTTGAGGTTCATTGTTTATGCCCTATCGTGGAATTTTTTAACCTAAAAATTTATTGTTTTATATCACTCATATCCAGAAGTTTCACGATGGTATTAGTTACTTTTGTGCTATTTTTCTTAGAAGATGAAATAAATATTTAATATATGTTTAAAAACAATGTAAATTGAAATTCAAGAAGATGAAAAGGTAAATGGTTTAGAAGAAATAATATAATTGGGAGAGACACGTGTGTTTTTAAAATTGATTTTTTAATCTTAAAATTGAGAAGTATTCCTCTTATTTTCACATAAAAAGTGCATTATCACTAGATATCCTCTATATATATATATATATATATATTGAGTGATAATATTAAGAAGATTGAATAAGATGTAGATTACATTGAGTTCTTAATACCCTCAAATACAATATTTATGTAGATAAACAAATGTGTAACACATTATTAATTACTTATTCCACTGATAGCAAACTGTACCCTTGTCAATACTACATGGTCCATTTTGCTTTATAAACCACTTGCAATTATTACATACATCTCTACCTTCAATGAATATGTCAAACCATTTAAGTTCACCATTCCACTGAAAGGAACAATAGAATTGTGTTGTGCCAAAAAAGCTGTTGTGAAAATCCCAGTAAAAGCTATGGTCAAAATTAAGAACACGAACTCCAAGATCATCATCACCAGATTTACAATGAACAGTTAACTCCATACCGGTTTCCAATCTGTTAGCAATACTCACTCGTATTCCAAGAACACTGTGTTCGAATAGCAACGTCAACGCACACATCAAAAGAAATTTTTGGATAAACAAAGCCATTGCACCTTCAATTAATCTTTTCTTTGAAAATAGATGAAAGTTTAAATAATTGATTGAAGAAAATCATATATTTATAGAAGAATTTTAGAAAGAATGCAAATATATATATAAAAAAAAAGTTTAAGGTAGTATTTTATGAGAATAAAATAATCAATAACCGTTTATTAAAAATAGTAAGAAATAATCATGCTATTTGAATCTTCCTATCAAGTCAATCAAACTAATCTATTCAAATATGTTAATTATAACTTTTAACCAGTATGAAACTTATCGAAAATCCTAAATAAACTGGTAAATATTGATATAGTTAGTATATAAATTATGTCTCTGGTTCGAATCCATAATCTTATTGTTGTGTCTGTGAGTTTTAAGTAGTATTATTATTTACCATTTTGTTCCGTACAAATAAAACTTATCAAGTATAGTATCGGTCCATATTTAACATTTGAAGGGTGTAAATATTTTATATTGTAAAAATAATATTTATCTAAAGATTGTATAAAAATAATAAATATATTTTTAACGCTAACTAAAATTTAAATTTTTTTAAGCGTAAAACCTATATTATTAAACATTATAAAAGTAGAATTTTCACATTCATAAAATTTAATTTATTTAATAATTTAGATATTTTAACACATTTTAAATATTATTGATATTTACAATTTTTTAATAGATAAAGTTTTGACTAAATGTTTAGTCAAACAAATTATTGAATGGGGATATTCAACCAAGTAAATTCAAAAAGAGTCAAGGTTTTATTAAATAGAATATTGTATTTTTACTAAATATAGAATAGTAAATTTAGGGAAAAACTAATCTTAATTTACTGCATTTAATTTAATTAATTTTAGAAATAAACCTATTATAGAATCAAAATAGATGGGAATAAACATATTAAAGACCAAAATTCACCTAAATTCTTAATCCATTGAGAATAAACCTTTTAAAGAACAAAATGACCTAAGAATCAAAAGGGATGAGAATAAACCTTTTAAAGAACAAAATGACCTAAATTTTTAACCCTCTAGATTTATGCATTTATTGGACGATCTACATTGCCTAATAACTAAAGTGGATTAAAATAAAACACAAAACTCACCTCGAATCAAAATGGACTACAATAAACCTGTTATGAACCAAAAAGAACTAAAATCCCATTGACACAAGTGCACTTAATACATGAACTACAATGACTAAGAACCTAAAATCTTAATCCGTTGAGACCTATGCAGTCATTGGACGAACTACATTTGCTTAATAATAAAAATGGATTTAAATAAACCTAATAAAGACAAAATTTGACCTAAATTGTTAATCCATTGAGACTTATGCCCTAATTTGACAAACTTTGTTCCCTAACAATCGAAACGGATTGGAATAAACCTACTAAAGAACAAAAAAACGTAAATTGTTAACCCATTGAGACATATGCACTTATTGGACGTTCTACAACTCAAAATAACCAAATTGAATTAAAATAAACCTATTATAGACAAAAATGACTTAAATTCTTAATCCGTTTGATTATTCTTATTATTGAATAGTAGGTTTGCAACATTTAGGTACACCTTTTCAACAATCTGACCAGCGAAACTACGTCTGGAGATGGAGGAACAGTGCTAGCATAGTAGCAGGTTTTTTGGGTGTTTTTTCTTCTTCTTACTTTTCGTTTGTAAGCTTTAGTGTTTTGTTTTCCCTATATTGTTAAACATTATAAAAGAAAACTTTTCACATTCATAAAATTTAATTTATATAATAATTTAGATATTTAAATACATTTTAAATATTATTAATATTTATGATTTTTTAATAGATAAATTTTTAACTAAATATTTAGTCAAACAAATTATCGACTAAATAAAGTTTTAATTAATGGTATAAATATTTATAAAACAAAGTATTGATTGATGATATTCAACAAAGTAAATTCAAAGTGAGTCAAGGTTTTATTAAATAGAATATCATAGTTTTACTCAATATAGAATAGTCAATTTAGGGAAAAACTAATCTTGATTTACTGTATTTAATTTAATTAAATTTACAAATATTGTAGTTTTGATTAGAGATAAAAAAAAGGTTAAGATGAGCTAATTTCTTTATTATATTAAACTAGTACAATACCCATGTGTGATCATATACATATAAGGTTGAGAGTATTTCTCTATGTGACTCAAACAATAATATATGTACTTATATAAGTTGTGAATATGATTAGAAATTAGAAACAGTGGGAAATGAAGACTTGTAAAATATGAATGCACAACTTTCTTCTTTGTGGGTTATATATCTAAAATAAAGTGAAACGTATAAAGTACGGTCATAATTGCATGGATAAACTTGTCTCGTGTATGATAGTTAGTTTGATTTTTTATTGGTGAGAACTTGTCATGTGTATGACAGTTCAATGTCATAAGTGATAAATTGTCTTCTGGATTACAATTATTTTGAAATTTTTATGAGTAAGAACTTGTCTAATGTAAGTATGATAGTGAAATTTTTATGAGTAAGAACTTGTCTAATGTATTTTATAATTTTAATCAATTAGAACCTTTATTGTTTATGTTTTTTAATCTCATAAGTGACAATTTTTCCGGTCTATTATAATTGATTTCATTTTTACGTCGACAATATTAAAAAAAAAAACCTAATTTTTACAAATTCTTTTTTGAAAAATATTTGTGCCGTGCATGACATTTATAATAAATTATCAATAGTATATTATATTTGTTTTCTATTTTATTTACAAGATATAAAGAAATAACAATTTTAACTAATGGATTTAAAACAAATTTATGTTTAGTGTAGGAATTGTATATTCCAAAATCTTCTTCGATTACTAATTTTTTTAAAAACAAAGTGAAAAGTTTGAAGTGTGAAAAAACAAAAGTTATTTTATTTATAACGGTTCTCATTTTTACGTTGATATTGAAAAAATTCTAATTTTAACAAGTTCTTAAGTGACCATTATTTGTTCCGTGTACACTTTTATAATAATTATCATTATTATCATTTTATTGAGAAGATATTAAAATTATACTAATTTTAACTAATTAGTTATCGACAAACATTTATCCTATCGAATTATTTTTGTTTAGATGCAAGATTTGTTGTCTCTTTTTTTTCTCTTCATTTTTCTGAATATTTGGATTTTTTAGGTTCATTGTTTATGCTCTGTCATGGAATTTTGTTCACCTAAATATTTAGATTTTTGAGGTTCATTGTTTGTGCCCTATCGTGGAATTTTTTAACCAAAAAATTTATTGTTTTATATCACTCAGATCCAGAAGTTTCACGATGTTATTAATTACTTTTGTGCTATTTTTCTTAGAAAATGAAATAAATATTTAATATATGTTTAAAATCAATGTAAATTGAAATTCAAGAAGATGAAAAGGTAAATGGTTTAGATGAAATAATATAATTGGGAGAGACACGTGTGTTTTTAAAATTGATTTTTTAATCTTAACCATCAATTTTAATCTTAAAATTGAGAAGTATTCTTCTTATTTTCACATAAAAAGTGCATTATCACTAGATATCGTCTATATATATATATATTGAGTGATAATATTAAGAAGATTGAATAAGATGTAGATTACATTGAGTTCTCAATACTCTCAAATACAATATTTATGTAGATAAACAAATATGTAACACATTATCAATTACTTATTCCACTGATAGCAAACTGTACCCTTGTCAATACTACATGGTCCATTTTGCTTTATAATCCACTTGCAATTATTACATATATCTCTACCTTCAATGAATATGTCAAACCATTTAAGTTCACCATTCCACTGAAAGGAACAATAGAATTGTGTTGTGCCAAAAAAGTTGTTGTGAAAATCCCAGTAAAAGCTATGATCAAAATTAAGAACACGAACTCCAAGATCATCATCACCAGATTTACAATGAACAGTTAAGTCCATACCGGTTTCCAGTCTGTTAACAATACTCACTCGTATTCCAAGAACACTGTGTTCGAATAGCAACGTCAACGCACACATCAAAAGAAATTTTTGGATAAACAAAGCCATTGCACCTTCAATTAATCTTTTCTTTGAAAATAGATGAAAGTTTAAATAATTGATTGAAGAAAATCATATATTTATTGAAGGATTTTAGGAAAGAATGCAAATATATATAAAAAAATAATTTAAGGTAGAGTTTTATGATAATAAAATAATTAATAACCGTTTATTAAAAATAGTAAGAAATAATCATGCTATTTGAATCTTCCTATCAAGTCAATCAAACTAATCTATTCAAATATGTTAATTATAACTTTTAACCAGTATGAAACTTATCGAAAATCCTAAATAAACTGGTAAATATTGATATAGTTAGTATATAAATTATGTCTCTGGTTCGAATCCATAATCTTATTGTTGTGTCTGTGAGTTTTAAGTAGTATTATTGTAACACCCTAAATTATATAATAAACTATTTTATTAGTTAAATATGATTTTAAATAATTAATTTGAAGTTAAAATTATTTTAGAATATATGATGATAAATTTTCTTACTAATTTTCGTTATATGGGTGTTTTCTATGATGTGCTAGTTTTATAAATATTAGATTAAATGAGCGATATAAATAATAAATATTATATTTTATTATTTGATATATTTTTTAAATATAATATTATTTTTGTGTAATATTTTAAAGAAAAAGATTTTATGCGATTCTACATGTATATACGCGTACCCAATTAATGTAATATTTTTCTGTGTGCTTGACCGACGTTAAGTATGCACGTAGTTATATTTCAATTAATTATAATTATTTTCTATTTTAAGTTATTTATTTTATAAATAGTTATCTTGAGATATTAATAATATTGTGATTGATTTCCTTTACTTTTATATATTTCCTATGACATGATGATTTTATAAATATTTATTGTGATTTAGTAATTAATAAAAATTGTTGATGTTATATTTATTTATTTTATCGTTTTGACTATTCTATAAAGATGGTAGTATTTTTATGAGTGTATTTTGAAAATTTTTATAGTAATAATTATAATTACTATTTTGAATGAGAGAGTTTTAGTTATTAATGTATTTTAAAAAAATTAATTACTTTATTTTATAAATTATTAATTTTGAAATATTAGTAAGGTTTCAATAAAGTGTTAACAAAAATTAGTTTTGATAATTGTTGATTTTATTTAAATAAATAAATAAATAAATAATGATAGATTAAAATATATAGGACACGCTAACTTGTAGAAGCTGATTGATATAGGAAGGCACGGTCTCATAACAAATCTTAGGCTTATTAGGTTTTGCTGCTTGATTTCTTATCTGCCGCCTGCCAGAACAAAAATCCTCGTTCCCAGCTAACTATAATACAAGCCTAAAGTAATAAGAACATCTCGCCGCTCATTGGAGGAATTGAAGGAAAAATTGAAGAAATCGATACAGGCGATCAATAACTGTCAAAAAAAATTTTCTCAGTTTTCATCCATATTTCAGTATGTTGTTTTACTCATTTAACTATTCAATTAAACACTCATTCTCAGATTTTTAATCATCCTAATTCTTCTCTAAAATACCCGACTTCTACGTTAATAGGATTCCTTATTTTGCACCGTTCTTCCTCACCGTAAGTCCGATTTGAGTGAAACCAACGCCAAAACGATCGCGTGAAAAATGGCTATATTATCCAATTATTGGTTCTCTGATTTATGGTAAGTTTCCTTGACCGAATTTCGAAATTAGTTTTTAGAGTGTCTTCTCATAATTTATTTTTACCGTTTACCCATAAATTGTCGAGTTAGATCGATTGAAGGACAAAGAGTCAATGAACAAAGGCTATTTGCTCGTGGAATCGTATTCGTGTGTGAAAGCGTCGAAATAAGGTAAGGGGTGAGAGAGCGTTTGAATTCATGAGTATAATATATTGCGAGATGAACGGGAAAACCGTATTTCCCAACGATTCATCCGGGGCTTGCTACGTACGGCAGTAGCCCTTTGAGTGATAAATTAATTAATGTGCAAATATGGAAATTGTGAGATTAAAATGCGGAATAGAAATATTTATAAGGTGTTGATTGATTTAATTTCGTTGAATGTGTGTTATTTGATATTATTGTGATATTTGATTTATTTTCGTTAAATGTGTTATATTTGATATTATCGTGATATTGAATGTCGAATGAATTTGGTGCATATGTTGGATTAGATGAGTTTATGTGATGTGATAATAAAAGATGGGTGCATTGTGATAATCTTATGTGATGATGATGATGTATGAATAATAATTGTTATTTTATAAATTTGTGATGAAAATATTGAAGTAACCCCTGATGAAATAATTGTGATTTCAATTTGTGTTTGAGATGACGATCTTAATGGAGTATCGTAGGCCAACGAGGGGAGAAAATAAATATTGTGAATTTGTGAAGTGGAGATTATTTTGTCATCATATAGGTAGGGCCTGACAAGCCTAGTGATTTCGGGGAAGTACAACTAAATTGAGCCTGATCGTGGCGGTCTGCTGTTGAGCCTTAAGGCAAGATTGTTAGACCTTGGAGGTATTCGGGTGGGGAATTCCTAGGTGACTTGGAGGTAGCACTCCAAATGTCGGGAGCTACCATGCAACACACGTTTACCTCGACTGTCGCGTATATGTGTCTCGGGTTGAGTTGAGGGGATCTATGAGGACATGGCCAATTTGAATTGTCCGTCCACCGGGATGGTGGCATAGTATCATGGCCTCCTAACTAAGTACTTCAGAGTTAGAATGGTACCATATTGAGAAGTAGAGTTTAAGCTCATGCATACCATTGCATTTTTGTGTGATAGTTTGTTGTGATTAATATGTATCGTGTGCAATGATAATTTCTTAGATGATTTGATGTTATTGTGAAATGTATTGATTTTCCTTGGTTTTGACTTTATAATGTTATGTTTTTCCTTGAAGAATGTTTGTCTAATGATACGGTTTATTTATGATTAATTGTGTGTTCTCCTTGCTTGTATTATACTATTAACATGATTTCAAAACTCATCTCCTTCGTTGTTTGTGTTTGACTGGCTTGGCCCTGCGTTTGCGAAATCGCAATTATTACAGGTTAATGAGTCTTGAAGTTCAAATTTGGGAGAAGCCCCGCTCTGATAGGTGATACCGGGAATGAGAGTCATAAGTTGTATTTTTATTTGTTTAATTAGAAACAACTCTTTGTATGAAACCTTATAACTAGTAAATTTTTGGAATTAAATTAAGAAATTCTAGTTAAATCAAATTTTATGGAGATTCTACTATTTTATAGGAGGAAAAAGTTTAAAGTGTTCATTTTGAATTTTGAGGGATGTGATATCTCAAATTAATTATAAATTTTTTTATTCCCTTGAAAACGTATTTGCTTTACCCGTTGCGAATTAAAGTTAAAAATTCTATTATAAATTATTATATATTATTTTGGGGTTTAGGGTGTCACAATTATTATTTACCACTTTGTTACGTACAAATAAAACTTATCAAGTATAGTATCGGTCCATGTTTTACATTTGAAGGGTGTAAATATTTTATATTGTAAAAATAATATTTATCTAAAGATTGTATAAAAATAATAAATATATTTTTAACGCTAACTAAAATTTAAATTTTTTTAAGCGTAAAACCTATATTATTAAACATTATAAAAGTAGAATTTTCACATTCATAAAATTTAATTTATTTAATAATTTAGATATTTTAACACATTTTAAATATTATTGATATTTACAATTTTTTAATAGATAAAGTTTTGACTAAATATTTAGTCAACCAAACTATTGAATGGGGATATTCAACCAAGTAAATTCAAAAAGAGTCAAGGTTTTATTAAATAGAATATTGTATTTTTACTAAATATAGAATAGTAAATTTAGGGAAAAACTAATCTTGATTTACTGCATTTAATTTAATTAATTTTAGAAATAAACCTATTATAGAATCAAAATAGATGGAAATAAACATATTAAAGACCAAAATTCACCTAAATTGTTAATCCATTTAGAATAAACCTTTTAAAGAACAAAATGACCTAAGAATCAAAAGGGATGAGAATAAACCTTTTAAAGAACAAAATGACCTAAATTCTTAACCGTCTAGATTTATGCATTTATTGGACGATCTACATTGCCTAATAACCAAAGTGGATTAAAATAAAACACAAAACTCACCTCAAATCAAAATGGGCTACAATAAACCTGTTATGAACCAAAAAGAACTAAAATCCCATTGACATAAGTGCACTTAATACACGAACTACAATGACTAAGAACCTAAAATCTTAATCCGTTGAGACCTATGCAGTCATTGGACGAACTACATTTGCTTAATAATAAAAATGGATTTAAGTAAACCTAATAAAGACAAAAATTGACCTAAATTGTTAATCCATTGAGACTTATGCCCTAATGTGACAAACTTTGTTCCCTAACAATCGAAACGGATTGGAATAAACCTACTAAAGAACAAGAAAACGTAAATTGTTAACCCATTGAGACGTATGCACTTATTGGACGTTCTACAACTCAAAATAACCAAATTGGATTAAAATAAACCTATTATAGACAAAAATGACCTAAATTCTTAATCCGTTTGATTATTCTTATTTTTGGACAGTAGGTTCGCAACATTTAGGTACACCTTTTCAACAATCTGATCGGCGAAACTACGTCTGGAGATGAAGGAACAGTGCTAGCATAGTAGCAGGTTTTTTGGGTATTTTTTCTTCTTCTTGCTTTTCGTTTGTAAGCTTTTGTGTTTTGTTTACCCTATATTGTTAAACATTATAAAAGAAAAATTTTCACATTCATAAAATTTAATTTATATAATAATTTAGATATTTAAATAAATTATAAATATTATTAACATTTATGATTTTTTAATAGATACATTTTTAACTAAATATTTAGTCAAACAAATTATCGACTAAATAAAGTTTTAATTAATGGTATAAATATTTATAAAACAAAGTATAGATTGATGATATTCAATAAAGTAAATTCAAAGTGAGTCAAGGTTTTATTAAATAGAATATCATAGTTTTACCCAATATAGAATAGTCGATTTAGGAAAAAACTAATCTTGATTTACTGCATTTAATTTAATTAAATTTACAAATATTGTAGTTTTGACTAGAGATAAAAAAAGGTTGAGCTAATTTCTTTATTATATTAAACTAGTACAATACCCATGTGTGATCATGTATATCTAAGGTTGAGAGTATTTCTCTATCTGAATCAAACAATAATATATGTACTTATATAAGTTGTGAATATGATTAGAAAATTAGAAATTGTGGGAAATGAAGACTTGTAAAATATGAATGCACAACTTTCTTCTTTGTGTGTTATATATCTAAAATAAAGTGAAACATATAAAGTACGGCCATAATTGCATGGATAAACTTGTCTTGTGTATGATAGTTAGTTTGATTTTTTATCGGTGAGAACTTGTCATGTGTATGATAGTTGAATGTCATAAGTGATAAATTGTCTTTTGGCTTAAAATTATTTTGAAATTTTTATGAGTAAGAACTTGTCTAATGTAAGTATGATAGTGAAATTTTTATGAGTAAGAACTTGTCTAATGTATTTTAAAATTTTAATCAATTAGAACCTTTATTGTTTATGTTTTTTAATCTCATAAGTGACAATTTTTCCGGTCTATTATAATTGATTTCATTTTTACGTCGACAATATTAAAAAAAAAAAAAACCTAATTTTTACAAATTCTTTTTTGAAAAATATTTGTGCCGTGCATGACATTTATAATAAGTTATCAATAGTATATTATTATTATTTTCTATTTTATTTACAAGATATAAATAAATAACAATTGTAACTAATGGATTTAAAACAAATTTATGTTTAGTGTATGAATTGTATATTCCAAAATCTTCTTCGATTACTAATTTTTTTAAAAACAAAGTGAAAAATTTGAAGTGTGAAAAAACAAAAGTTATTTTATTTATAATCGTTCTCATTTTTATGTTGATATTGAAAAAATTCTAATTTTAACAAGTTCTTAAGTGACCATTATTTGTTCCGTGTACGGTTTTTTAATATATCATCATTATTCTCATTTTATTTAAAAGATATTAAAATTATTCTGATTTTAACTAATTAGTTATCGACATACATTTATCCTACGAAATTATTTTTGTTTAGATGCAAGATTTGTTGTCTCTTTTTTTTTACCTCTTCATTTTTCTGAATATTTGGATTTTTTAGGTTCACTGTTTATGCTCTGTCATGGAATTTTTTTCACCTAAATATTGAGATTTTTGTAGTTCATTGTTTATGCCCTATCGTGGAATTTTTTAACCTAATTTTACAAACTACGTTCCCTAACAATCGAAATGGATTGGAATAAACCTATTAAAGAACAAAAAAACGTAAATTCTTAACCCATTGAGACATATGAACTTATTGCACGTTCTATAACATAAAAAAAACCAAATTGGATTTAAATAAACCTATTATATACAAAAATGACCTAAATTCTT
Source organism: Cicer yamashitae (assembly GCA_037974755.1). Lineage (NCBI taxonomy): Eukaryota > Viridiplantae > Streptophyta > Magnoliopsida > Fabales > Fabaceae > Cicer > Cicer yamashitae. Next base: position 35,628,435 of record JBBPBQ010000002.1, on the reverse strand, counting down.
AATCCGTTGGGACTTGTGCACTAATTGGACAAACGAAATTGCCTAAGATTTAAAATGGATTAGAATAAACCTATTAAAGACCAAATTGACCTAAAATCTTAATCCATTGACACCTCTACACTTATTGTAATAAAGTACGTTGTCAAGAATCAAAATGGATTAGAATAAACTTATTAAAGATAAAAAATGACCTAAAATCTTAATGTTCGAACTACATTGCATAAGAATTAAAATGCTTTAGAATAAACCTATAAGGAACTAAATGACCTAAATTCCTATTCCAATGAGACTTATGCACTTATTGGACGAACTTCATTGCGTAAGAATCAAAATGGATTAGAATAAACATCTTAATGAAAAAAAATGACCTAAAATCTTAATCCATTGAGACTTATTCTCTTGTTGGGCGAATGATATTGCTAAGAATCGAAAGGGATTAGAATAAACCTATTAAAGATCAAAATGTCCTAAATTCGTAATCCATTGAGACTTGTGCACTTATTGGACGAATTAAATTGCCTAAGAATCAAAATAGATTACAATAAACCTATTATAGACCAAAAAGAACTAAAATCCTAATCCATTGAAACTAGCGCACTTAATAGATCAACTGCATTGCCTAAGAATGAAAATGGATTGGAATAAACCTATTTAAGACCAAATTTTGACCTAAATTCTTAATCCATTGAGACTTATGCACTAATTCGAAAATCTACATTACCTATGAATCAAAAGGGATTAGAATAAACCTATTACAAATAAAAATGAACTAAAATCTTACTCCATTGAGACTTGTGCACTTATTGGACGAACTACATTGCCTAAGAATCAAAAAGCATTACAATAATCCAATTATAGACCAAAGAGAAGTAAATTCCTACTCCTTTGAGACTAGTGCACTTAATACATGAACTACATTGAGTAAGAACACAAATGGACTAGAATAACAGACAAAAATGACACAAAATCTTAATCGATTCAAACTTATGCACTAATTGGACGAACTACATTGCCTAAGAATCGAAAAGGATTGGAATAAACTTATTAAGAACAAAATGAGCTAAAATCTTAATCCATTGAGACCTATGCCCATTTTGGACGAACTACATTGCAATAGAATCAAAATGGATTAGAATAAACCTATTAAAGAAAAAAACATACCTAAAATCTTAATCCACTGAGACTTATGCACTAATATAGAACTACAATGCCTAAGAATCAAATTGGATTCCAATAAACCTATTATAGACTAAAGAGAAATAAATTCCTAATCCATTGAAACTAGCGTACTTAATAGATAAACTACATTGACAAAGAAGCAAAATGGACTAGCATTTACATTGAAAAGACCAAAAGTACCTAAAATCTCAATCCATTGAACTACATTGACCTAAAATAAACCTATTATAGACAAAAATGACCTAAAACCTTAATCGATTCAAACTTATGCACTAATTGGACGAACTATATTGCCTAAGAATCGAAACAGATTAGAATAAACTTATTAAAGAGCAAAATGAGATAAAATCTTAATCCATTGAGACCTATGCACTTATTGGACGAACTACATTACCATAGAATCAAAATGGATTAGAATAAACCTTTTGAAGTCCAAAATGACCTAAAATCTTACTCCATTGAGAGCGTTACACTAATTGCACGAACAACATTGCCAAAGAATCAAAATGGATTAAAAAAAACTTATTAAAGACCAAAAAAGACCTAAAATCTTAATCCATTGAGACTTATGCATGAATGTTCGAACTACATTGCATCAGAATTAAAATGCATTAGAATAAACCTCTTAAAGAACAATATGACTTAAATTCCTAATCCATTGAGACTTATGCACTTATTGGACAATCTTCATTGCCTAAGTATCAAAATGTATTCGAATAAACGTATTAATGAAAAAAATGACCTAAAATCTTAATCCATTGAGACTTATTCTCTTGTAGGGTGAATTATATTGCCTAAGAATCAAAAGGGATTAGAATAAACCCATTGAGACTAATTGGACGAACTATATTGCCTAAGAATCAAAATATCCTAAATTCGTAATCCATTGAGACTTACGCACTTATTGGACGAACTACATTGCCTAAGAGTCAAATTGGATTCTTATAAACCTATTATAGACCAAAAAGATATAAAATCCTTATCCATTGAAACTAGTACACTTAATAGATAAACTACATTGACTAAGAACCAAAATGGACTAGAATTTACATTGAAAGGACCTAAATTACCTAAAATCTCAATCCATTGAGACCTATGAAGTTATTGGACAAACTACATTGCCTAAGAATGAAAATGGTTTGGAATAAACCTATTAAAACCAATTTTTCACCTAAATTCTTAATCCATTAAGACTTAAGCACTAATTAGACAATCTACATTACCTAAGAATCAAAAGGGATTCTAATAAAACTTTTAAAGAACAAAATGACCTAAATTCTTAACCCATTGAGACTTATCCAGTTATTGGATGATGTACTTTGCCTAAGAACCAAAAAGGATTAAAATAAACCTATTATAGATAAAAATGACCTCAAAACTTACTCCATAGAGACTTATGCACTTATTGGACAAATTACATTGCCTAAGAATCAAAATGGATTACAATAATCCAATTATAGACCAAAGAGAAGTAAATTCCTACTCCATTGGCACTAGTGCTCTTAATACACAAACTACATTGACTAAAAACCCAAATGGACTAGAACAAACATTGAAAACACCAAAATGACCAAAATCTTAATCCGTTGAGACCTAAAATAAACCTATTATAGACAAAAATGACATAAAATCTTAATTGATTCAAACTTATGCCCTAATTAGACGAACTATATTGCCTACGAATCGAAACGGATTAGAATAAACTTATTAAGAAAAAAATGACCTAAAATCTTAATCCATTGAGACTTATTCTCTTTTAGGGCGAATTATTATGCCTAAGAATCAAAAGGGATTAGAATAAACCCAGTGAGACTAATTGGTCGAACTATATTGCCTAAGAATCAAAATTTCCTAAATTCGTAATCCATTGAGACTTATGCACTTATTGGACGAACTACATTGCCTAAGAATCAAATTGGATTCCAATTAACCTATTATAGACCAAAAAGATATAAAATCGTTATCCATTGAAACTAGTTCACTTAATAGATAAACTACATTGACAAAGAACCAAAATGGACCAGAATTTACATTGAAAAGACCAAAAGTACCTAAAATCTCAATCCATTGACCTAAATTAAACCTAATATAGACAAAAATGACCTAAAACCTTAATCGATTCAAACTTATGCACTAATTGGACGAAATATATTGCCTAACAATCGAAACGGATTAGAATAAACTTATTAAAGAGCAAAATGAGTTAAAATCTTAATCGATTGAGACCTATGCACTTATTGGACGAACTACATTACCATAGAATCAAAATGGATTAGAATAAACCTTTTGAAGTCCAAAATGACCTAAAATCTTACTCCATTGAGAGCTTTACACTAATTGCACGAACAACATTGCCAAAGAATCAAAATGGATTAAAAAAAACTTATTAAAAACCAAAAAAGACCTAAAATCTTAATCCATTGAGACTTATGCATGAATGTTCGAACTACATTGCATCAGAATTAAAATGCATTAGAATAAACCTCTTAAAGAACAATATGACTTAAATTCCTAATCCATTGAGACTTATGCACTTATTGGACAATCTTCATTGCCTAAGTATCAAAATGTATTCGAATAAACGTATTAACGAAAAAAATGACCTAAAATCTTAATCCATTGAGACTTATTCTCTTGTAGGGTGAATTATATTGCCTAAGAATCAAAAGGGATTAGAATAAACCCATTGAGACTAATTGGACGAACTATATTGCCTAAGAATCAAAATATCCTAAATTCGTAATCCATTGAGACTTACGCACTTATTGGACGAACTACATTGCCTAAGAGTCAAATTGGATTCTAATAAACCTATTATAGACCAAAAAGAAATAAAATCCTTATCCATTGAAACTAGTACACTTAATAGATAAACTACATTGACTAAGAACCAAAACGGACTAGAATTTACATTGAAAGGACCTAAATTACCTAATATCTCAATCCATTGAGACCTATGAAGTTATTGGAGAAACTACATTGCCTAACAATGAAAATGGTTTGGAATAAACCTATTAAAACCAATTTTTCACCTAAATTCTTAATCCATTAAGACTTAAGCACTAATTAGACAATCTACATTACCTAAGAATCAAAAGGGATTCTAATAAAACTTTTAAAGAACAAAATGACCTAAATTCTTAACCCATTGAGACTTATCCAGTTATTGGACGATCTACTTTGCCTAAGAACCAAAAACGATTAAAATAAACCTATTATAGATAAAAATGACCTCAAAACTTACTCCATTGAGACTTATGCACTTATTGGAGAAATTACATTGCCTAAGAATCAAAATGGATTACAATAATCCAATTATAGACCAAAGAGAAGTAAATTCCTACTCCATTGGCACTAGTGCTCTTAATACACGAACTACATTGACTAAGAACCCAAATGGACTAGAACAAACATTGAAAACACCAAAATGACCAAAATCTTAATCCGTTGAGACCTAAAATAAACCTATTATAGACAAAAATGACCTAAAATCTTAATCGATTCAAACTTATGCACTAATTAGACGAACTATATTGCCTACGACTCGAAACGGATTAGAATAAACTTATTAAGAAAAAAATGACCTAAAATCTTAATCCATTGAGACTTATTCTCTTTTAGGGCGAATTATTTTGCCTAAGAATCAAAAGGGATTAGAATAAACCCAGTGAGACTAATTGGTCGAACTATATTGCCTAAGAATCAAAATTTCCTAAATTCGTAATCCATTGAGACTTATGCACTTATTGGACGAACTACATTGCCTAAGAATCAAATTGGATTCCAATTAACCTATTATAGACCAAAAAGATATAAAATCGTTATCCATTGAAACTAGTTCACTTAATAGATAAACTACATTGACAAAGAACCAAAATGGACCAGAATTTACATTGAAAAGACCAAAAGTACCTAAAATCTCAATCCATTGACCTAAAATAAACCTAATATAGACAAAAATGACCTAAAACCTTAATCGATTCAAACTTACGCACTAATTGGACGAACTATATTGCCTAAGAATCGAAACAGATTAGAATAAACTTATTAAAGAGCAAAATGAGATAAAATCTTAATCCATTGAGACCTATGCACTTATTGGACGAACTACATTACCATAGAATCAAAATGGATTAGAATAAACCTTTTGAAGTCCAAAATGACCTAAAATCTTACTCCATTGAGAGCTTTACACTAATTGCACGAACAACATTGCCAAAGAATCAAAATGGATTAAAAAAAACTTATTAAAGACCAAAAAAGACCTAAAATCTTAATCCATTGAGACTTATGCATGAATGTTCGAACTACATTGCATCAGAATTAAAATGCATTAGAATAAACCTCTTAAAGTACAATATGACTTAAATTCCTAATCCATTGAGACTTATGCACTTATTGGACAATCTTCATTGCCTAAGTATCAAAATGTATTCGAATAAACGTATTAACGAAAAAAATGACCTAAAATCTTAATCCATTGAGACTTATTCTGTTGTTGGGCGAATTATATTGCCTAAGAATCAAAAGGGATTAGAATAAACCCATTGAGACTAATTGGACGAACTATATTGCCTAAGAATCAAAATGTCCTAAATTCGTAATCCATTGAGACTTATGCACTTATTGGACGAACTACATTGCCTAAGAATCAAATTGGATTCCAATAAACCTATTATAGACAAAAAAGAAATTAAATCCTTATCCATTGAAACTAGTACACTTAATAGATAAACTACATTGACTAAGAACCAAAATGGACTAGAATTTACATTGAAAACACCTAAATTACCTAAAATCTCAATCCATTGAGACCTATGAAGTTATTGGACAAACTACATTGCCTAAGAATGAAAATGGTTTGGAATAAACCTATTAAAGACCAATTTTTCACCTAAATTCTTAATCCATTAAGAATTAAGCACTAATTAGACAATCTACATTACTTAAGAATCAAAAGGGATTGGAATAAAACTTTTAAAGAACAAAATGACCTAAATTCTTAACCCATTGAGACTTATCCAGTTATTGGACGATCTACATTGCCTTAGAACCAAAAAGGATTAAAATAAACCTATTATAGATAAAAATGACCTCAAAACTTACTCCATTGAGACTTATGCACTTATTGGACAAATTACATTGCCTAAGAATCAAAATAGATTACAATAATCCAATTATAGACCAAAGAGAAGTAAATTCCTACTCCATTGGCACTAGTGCACTTAATACACGAACTACATTGACTAAGAACCCAAATGGACTAGAACAAACATTGAAAACACCAAAATGACCAAAATCTTAATCCGTTGAGACCTAAAATAAACCTATTATAGACAAAAATGACCTAAAATCTTAATCGATTCAAACTTATGCACTAATTGGACGAACTATATTGCCTAAGAATCGAAACGGATTAGAATAAACTTATTAAGAAAAAAATGACCTAAAATCTTAATCCATTGAGACTCATTCTCTTTTAGGGCGAATGATTTTGCCAAAGAATTAAAAGGGATTAGAATAAACCCATTGAGACTAATTGGACGAACTATATTGCCTAAGAATCATAATAGATTACAATAATCCAATTATAGACCAAAGAGAAGTAAATTCCTACTCCATTGGCACTAGTGCACTTAATACACGAACTACATTGACTAAGAACCCAAATGGACTAGAACAAACATTGAAAACACCAAAATGACCAAAATATTAATCCATTGAGACCTAAAATAAACCCATTATACACAAAAATGACCTAAAATCTTAATCGATTCAAACTTATGTACTAATTGGACGAACTATATTGCCTAAGAATCGAAACGGATTATAATAAACTTATTAAGAACAAAATGAGCTAAAATCTTAATCCATTGAGACCTATGCACAATTTTGATGAACTACATTGCAATAGAATCAAAATGGATTAGAATAAACCTATTAAAGTCCAAAATAAGCTAAACTCTTACTCACTTGAGTGCTTTAAACTTATTGCACAATCTACATTGGAAAAAAATCAAAATGGATTAGAATAAACTTATTAAAGACCTAAAATATTTATCCACTGAGACTTATGCATGAATGTTCGAACTACATTGCATCAGAATCAAAATGCATTAGAATAAACCTCTGAAAGAACAAAATGACTTAAATTCCTAATCCCTTGAGACTTATGCCCATATTGGACGATCTTCACTGCCTAAAAATCTAAATGGATTCGAATAAACGTATTAATGAAAAAATGACCTAAAATCTTAATCCATTGAGACTTATAATCTTGTTGGGTGAATTCTATTGCCTAAAAATCGAAAGGGATTAGAATAAACCTATTAATGATCAAAATGTCCTAAATTCATAATCCATTGAGACTTGTGCACTTATTGGACGAACTACATTGCCAAAGAATCAAATTGGATTCCAATACACCTATTATAGACCAAAAAGAAATAAAATACTTATCTGTTGAAACTAGCGCACTTAATAGATCAACTACATTGACTAAGAACCAAAATGGACTAGAATTTACATTGAAAAGACCTAAATTACCTAAAATCTCACTCCATTGGGACCTATGAAGTTATTGGACAAACTACATTGCCTAAGAATGAAAATGGTTTGGAATAAACCTATTAAAGACCAATTTTTGACCCAAATTCTTAATCCATTAAGACTTATGCACTAATTAGACAATCTACATTACCTAAGAATCAAGAGGGATTAGAATAAACCTTTTATAGAACAAAATGACATAAATTAATTCTTAATCCATTGAGACTTATCCACTTATTGGACCATCTACATTGCCTAAGAACCAAAATGGATGAAAATAAACCTATTATAGATAAAAAAGAACTCAAAAGTTACTCAATTGAGACTTATGCACTTATTGGACAAACTACATTGCCTAAGTATCAAAATAGATTACAATAATCCAACTATAGACCAAAGAGAAGTAAATTCCTACTCCATTGACACTAGTGCACTTAATACACGAACTACATTGACTAAGAACCCAAATGGACTAGAACAAACATTGGAAACACCAAAATGACCAAAATCTTAATCCGTTGAGACCTAAAATAAACCTATTATAGACAAAAATGACCTAAAATCTTAATCAATTCAAACTTATGCACTAATTGGACGAACTATATAGCCTAAGAATCAAAAATGGATTAGAATAAACTTATTAAAGAACAAAATGAGCTAAAATCTTAATCCATTGAGACCTATGCACTTATTGGACGAACTACATTACCATAGAATTATAATGGATTAGAATAAACCTATTAAAGTCCAAAATATCCAAAACTGTTACTCCATTGAGTGCTTTACACTTATTGCATGATCTACGTTGCCAAAGAATCAAAATGGATTAGAATAAACTTATTAAAGACCAATAAAAACCTAAAATCTTAAATAAGTCCCCTGGCCTGCACTTAGTCACCTAGTCACCAGGCTGGCTGGTTGGCCAACACTAGTCACCAGGCTAGTAGGCTGACTGGCTGCCTAACACTAGTCACCAGGCCAGAAGGCTGCCTGGCCAACACCTAGTCACCAGGCTGGCTGGCTGGCCAGCACTAGTCACTTGGCCAACACTGAGTCACTTTTTAAAGAAATCCAAATTTTTTTTTCAAAGAAAATTTGATGTCCATGTTATGTGTTTTATGAGGCAAGTCCCATAATAAATTTTTCTCAAAATTATTTTTTTAAAATTTTTTTAATTATATTTTTAATATTTTCTACACTTGAAAAATTTATAATTAATTCATCCCTTGTCAGAAAATTCCAATTTTTTCTGGGAAGTGGTTTTTAATTAATGAAAATATCCCTGTAAAATTTCATGAAAACATTCAAAGTCTAGGTAGCTCAACTCGAAAATCTGCCCCTTATAATTTTTTTAAAAAAATCATTGTTTGTAAAAAAATTCCAATATTTTGAGGATATTAGTAATGGGTTGATGAACATTCATGTAAAATTTCATGAAAAAATTCGAAGTCTAGGTCCCTCAAAAGTGGTTTTCGTCCTATAAAGGAAAAAGGGCTATCTTTCTACAAAATTGGAAAAAGCATATCAAACATATATAGGGGACGGTAAGTGTGCTCCTTGCCAAGGGCAGGGCCACCGCCAGGAAAAAAGATTCGAAGGATGTGGGTAAGATAAGGCAACTGTTGGTTTGTGAATTGATGGACGGTGTAGCAAAATCAAAAATTTGACCCAGATGTGGAAAACCATTACACGCGCGAGCACTACGACCACGACTACAACATAGGCGTGGACGGAGCAGCGGTGCATGTTGGCTTTCTAGTTGAGCGGCGTAGCAACGAAATCCAAAATTTGGGAAGATTGCAGGTAAATAGAGACACGCGCGTGACAGCTACGACTAAGACGTGAACGTGGCGCACACACGTGTGGTTGCTTGCTAGTTGATGGGCGTAGCAACGAAATCAATTTTTTTTATCGGATGTGGCTATATCAAGCCGCGCGCGACAACTACAACTACGACTAAGACGTGGACATGGCGCACGCGTGTGTAGGCTTGCTAGTTGAGGGGCGTAGCAACGAAATCAAAAATTTGGCCCATATGTGAGAAGTAAATCAAGACGCGCGTGTGTGTGTTGGCTTGCTAGTTGACACTCCTACCTAGTAACGAAGGCCAGTCAGTCACCTGGCTAGCACTCAGTCACCAGGCCAGCACCCAATCACCTGGCCAGCACCTAGTCACAAGACTAGCTGGCTGGCCAGCACTTAGTCACTAGGCTGGCTGGCTGGCCAGCACTCAGTCACCAGGCCAGCATTCTGTCACCTAGACACCATGCTGGTTGGCTGGCAAGAACTATTCACCAGGCCAGCAGGCAGGCTTGCTGGCCAGCACAAGTCACCAGGCCAACAGGCTTGTTGGCTGGTTGACCAGCACCTAGTCACTAGGCCAGCACTAGTCACAAGGCCAACACTAGTCACCTGGCCAACACTAGTCACCAGGCCAGCACTAGTCACCAGGCTAGCACCTAGTCACTTTGTAACGAAATCCAAATTTTGTTTCAATGAAAATTTGATGTCCATGTTATGTGTTTTATGATGCAAGTCCCATAATAAATTTTGCTAAAAATTAATTTTTTAATTATATTTTTAATATTTTATGCACTTGAAAAAAGTCCCTGTAAAATTTCATGAAAACATTCCAAGTCTAGGTACCTCAAACCGAAAGATAAGGCAACTGTTGGGTTGTGAATTGACGGACGGTGTAGCAAAATCAAAAATTTGACCCGGATCTGGAAAACCAATACGCGCGCGAGCACTACGGCCATGACCACGACTATGACGTAGGCGTGGACAGGGCACAGGCGCATGTTGGCTTGCTAGTTGAGGGGCGTAGCAACGAAATCCAAATTTTGGGAAGGATATTGTCAAATCAAGAAGCGCGCATGACGGCTACGACTACGACTAAGACGTGGACGTGGCGCGCGCGCGAGTGTTGGCTTGCTAGTTGATAGGCGTAGCAACGAAATCAAATTCATTTATCGTATGTGGGTAAATCATGACGCACGCGACGACTACGACTACGACTAAGACGTGGACGTGGCTCACGTGCGTGTATTGGCTGGCTAATTGATGGCGTAGCAACGAAATCAAAGTTTTTTATCGGATGTGGGTAAATCAAGCGCGCGTGATGACTACGATTAAGACGTGGACGTGGCGCGCGTGCGTGTGTTTGGTTGCTAGTTGAGGGGCGTAACAATGAAATCAAAAATTTGGCCTGTATGTGGGAAGTAAATCAAGACGCGCGTGTGTGTGTTGGCTTGCTAGTTGACGCTCCTACCTAGTAACGAAGGCCAGTTAGTCACCTAGTCACGTGACATTGGTGGCTGGCTGGCCAGCACTCAGTCACCTAGTCACGAGGCTGGCTGGCTGGCCAGCACTTGTCACCAGGTTATGTATTTTATGATGCAAGTCCCATAATAAATTTTGCTCAATTAATTTTTTAAAATTTTTAATATTTTATGCACTTAAAAGAATTCTAATTAATTCATCCCTTGTCAGAAAATTCCAATTTTTGGGGGGATGTGTTTTTTATTTATTGACAACGTCCCTGTAAAATTGCATGAAACAATTCCAAGTTTAGGTACCTCAACTCGAAACTCTACCCCTTAAAACATATTTAAAAAATCACCGTTTGTCAAAAAATTCCAAATTTTTTTGTGGATATTATTATTGGGTTAATGAACATTCGTGCAAATGTTCATGAAAAAATTCGAATTCTAGGTCCCTCAAAAGTGGTTTTTCTCCTATAGCGAAAAAAGGGCTATCTTTCTACAAAACTGGAAAAAGCATATCAAACATATATGGGGGGAGGATCTCGCAGGTCATGACTAAGGTGTGCACGAGCTGACTCGGCCAGCTCTTGGCCAGCTCTCAGACAAAAACTGCCAGCTCTTGCTGGGCGTGACTGGCTTGGACTGAGCGTTGTCCTAGTCACTTTTTGTGACTATGGCAGGCACGGGATGTCTTGAAGAGCCTCGTCCAGCTCTGAAACTAGCTAGGCAAGCTCGTGGACTAGGCTGGCTGGCTTGGAAAGTCCCTAACACCTTAGTCATGGACTGCTCCCCCCGGGTTTAGGTGGTAGTGAACATGGCTCGAATAGGAATTGGCATCTCATGGGTAGACGTTGTCTGAGTTGCGGTAAGCTATTTGCTATGCTCTTGAGGTATTGGGTCCCCCTTCAATAGTGTCAACCAAGCTGGTGTTGGGTTCCATGGATCGCTCTGGTGCTTGCTCCAGTCTTCACAGACAGCGGCATCATGATTCATGGGTGGTTGGCTAATCTCGGATCTTGGTTGGCTTCGGGGCATGACTTCATTGAGCTTTTAAATACGTTGGGTTTCATATTGGTCCTTCATTTGGTCCTATATTAAAGTTAACCCTTAGATTTAGTTATTCCGTGAGTCACGCCCCGATGCAGTTGTTCCGACTCGGAAGCACGAAGCGCCCCTCAGGTTTTTTCTCTTGTGTTTGACACAAGGGGTGATTGGATTTAATTTGTCATGCTTAGCGATGCGGAGCCGACATTGTTGGACGACTCCATGTGTTTGCAATGCTTTGCATTATGGGGCGTGGTGCGTTCAGTGCTGTTGGGTCTTGCTAACGCGTTGGCGTGTGAGATGTGCTTTGGATATTTGTGTTTGTTGGCTTTGTGCTTTTGTATTGAACGGGCTGCATGTAGTCCTTGTCAGTTTTTTTTGTACGACCTTGTGTGCTTTCGGTGTTCATAAGTGGTTCCTGTTTTGCTTACCTTTAAAACGGTATCCGTGTGGCTTGTTAGGCTTGACCCATGTATTGACTGAATCTTTGGACGCGGTGCTTGAGATGAACTTTTGTATTTTTCACATTGTCCCTAAATAATGGTTGCCTTAAATTATGCCTGTTGTTCTGCACATTTTGATTGCCTTTCGTGGGCGCAAAGCTTGCATTATGCCAGAGTCATTAATGGATGCTTCCTCGTTGATCTTGTAACACTTCAAATTTTATAATAAACTATTTTATTATTTAAATAGGATTTTAGATAATTAATTTGGTGTTAAAATTATTTTGGAATATATGTTGATTAGTTTTATGATTAATTTTCTTTATAGGTGCGTTTTCTATGATGTGCTAATCTTGTACATATTTGACCAAATATGTTATATGAATAATAAATGTTATATTTTATTATTTTATATATTTTTCTAAAAATAATAGTATATTAGTGTAAATATTTTAAATAATAATATTTTAGGTGATTTTACGTGTATATGTGAGTTGGTAATTAATGTCATATTTTCTTGTATGTTTAACTAATGTTAAATGTGCACATATTTATATTTTAATTATTTTAAGTATCTCTTATTTTAATTATTTATTTTACAAATAATTATTTGAGATATTAGTAATGTTGTGTTTGATTTCCTTATTTTTATATGTGTGTTATGCCATTGTGATTTTATATATATTTATTTTGATATAATAACAAATATAAAGTGTGATTTGTTTTAAAGTTTTGATTATTCTCTAATGATGGTAATATTTTAGTTTGAGTGTTTTGAAACATAAGTATTATTATAGTGATAGTTTTGAATATAAGAGTTTTTGTTATTAATGTGTTTTAAAATATTAATTAATTTATTTTTTGTGTTTAAAAAGAAAAATGGCTTTGGTAATTGTTGGTAAAAAAAAATAAGTAAAATGTGATTCATGGGTTAGGCCCATATGGAAGTAAAACCTAATTAAATAATAATAATAATAATAATAATAATAATAATAAAATATAAGGAAGGAGGAGTAGCAGGAGCCGCCTAAGGAATAGAAAACATAAATTAGGATTATCGTTTGGCATCGATGACCGATAACTGTATCAGAAAAGTTTCTCCATTTTTGCCCAAATTTCAGTATATTGTTTTATTCATTTAGGTAGTCAAATAAACATACTTCCTCAGATTTTTAACTATCCTAATTTCTCTCTAAAATACCCGACTTCTCCGTTTATAAAATTCCTTATTTTGCATCGTTCTTCTTCACCGTAACCCCGATTTGGGTGAAACCAACGCCAAAACGATCGTGTGAAAAATGTCTATATTATCCACTAATTGGTTTTCTGATTTATGGTAAGTTTCCTTAACCGAATTTTAAAATTAGTTTTAGAGCGCCTTCTCATAATTTATTTTTAACGTTTACCCATAAATTGTGGAGTTAGATCGATTGAAGACCAAAGAGCCGGAGAATAAAAGTTGTTTTCTCGTGGAATCATATTCATGTGTGAAAGTTTCGAAATAAGGTAAGGGGTGAGAGAGCGTTTGAATTCGTGAGTATAATATATTGTGAGATGAACGGGAAAACCGTATTTCCCAACGATTCATCCGGGGCTTGCTATGTACGGCAGTAGCCCTTTGAGGGATAAATTAATTAATATGTAAATATGGAAATTGTGAGATGAAAATATACAATATAAAATTGGTAAGGTGTTGATTGATTTAATTTCTTTAAATGCGTGGTATTTGATGTTATTGTGATATTGAGTGTCGAATTAATTTTATGTATATGTTTGATTAGATGAGTTTATGTCATATGATAACAAAAGATGGATGTGTTGTGATAATTTTATGTGATGATGATGATGTATGAATAATAATTGTGATTTTATAAATTTGTGATAAGTTTATGTGATGTTGTACGATTGATGATAGTGATGCTCTAAATTTGTGATGAATTATGTAATGATGATGATGTGTGATTTATAATAGTGATGTTATGAATTGGTGATGAAAATATTGAAGTAACCTCTAATGAAATAATTGTGATTCCAATTTGTGTGTGAGATGACGGTCTTAATGGAGTATCGTAGGCCAACGAGGGGAGAAAATAAATATTGAGAATTTTTGAAGTGGAGATTATTTTGTCATCATATAGGTAGGGACTGACAAGCCTAGCGATTCCGGGGAAGTACAACTGAATTGAGCCTGATCGTGGCGGTCTACTGTTGAGCCTTAAGGCAAGATTGTTAGACCTTGGAGGTATTCGGGTGGGGAATTCCTAGGTGACATGGAGGTAGGTTTCCAAATGTCGAGAGCGACCATGCAACACACGTTTACCTCGACTGTCGCGTATATGTGTCTCGGGTTGAGTTGAGGGGATCTATGAGGACAGGGCCAATTTGAATGGTACCACATAGTATCAGGTCTCCTAACCAAGTACTTCAGAGTTAGAATGGTACCACATGGTGAAGTAGAGTCTAAGCTCATGCATAACATTGCATTTTCTTGTGATTGTTTTGTTAATATTAATATGTGTCGTGTGCGATAATAATTCTTCTTTGATGATTTGATGTTATAGTGAAATGTATTGACTTTGCTTGAGTGGTTTTGACTTTATAATGTTATGTTTTTGTTTGAAGAATGTTTGTCTAATGATACGGTTTATTTAGAATTAATTGCGTGTTCTCCTTACTTATATTATACTATTAACATGATTTCAAAACTCATCTCCTTCATTGTTTGTGTTTGACTGGCTTGGTCCTGCGTTTGCGAAATCGCATTACAAGTCAATGAGTCTTGAAGTTCAAGTTTGGGATGAACCTCGCTCTGATAAGTGATACCAGGAATTAAGAGTTGTAATGTGTATTTTACTCATGTAATTACAAATGTCTTTTTATATGAAAACCTTAGTACGAGTAAGTCTTGGGAAATAATTCAAGAAATTCTAGTTAAATCAAGTTCATTGAATTTTAATTGAGGAACAAAGTTGAATTGTTACATTTGTATTTAGAGAAACGTGATATCCTAAAATAGATATAAAAGTTTTTATTTTCTTGAACAGATTTTCTTCATCCGCCACGAGTTTTCTTCAAATAATTTAATATAAATTATTATAAATGTTATTTTGGGGTTTAGGGTATCACATTAGTGGTATCAGAGCCTGGTTTGTCCAATCAGGCCGAGTGGGTCGAATGTCGATTCAGTGTTAGTCGAATGTCAGTCGTGTCAATTGTGTTTTCTTGTGTAATAATTATTTTCACTATCATGTTTTTCCTGTTGTGTTATTGTTTTAAGTGTTATATGCTTTTGTATAATTATACATATTTTTGAAGTTACTAATTAACTGTTTATTATTTGCTTACCCTTATTGTGTTATGGATTCTAAGTTCCTACCTAAGTGAGTAAATAAACCATGAAATTACTTGTTAAGATTTGAGTTAATTTTAATTGTTGACAAGATTTTGTTAGTTACTTGTTGAATGATATTGTTGCTTGTTTCTTGTCTACCGAACTATGATTTTGGCACTTTTGTTTTATGTGAATAGTTGGAAATAATAATTTTGATTGACCACCTGCATGTTTCAAGTTATTAATCTCATTCACATAACCTAGTTATCAAATGTCATATCTCACCAGTTATTTGTTTTAAAATTCCATTTTCACCCTTAATCAATTTAAAATATTTAGTCTTGATATGAACCTGTTTAAAGTGTTTGATCTAATAACTAATTGATTGAAACATTGTTTTTCGTATGAATTATATGTTTAAAACTTCAACTATTGACTTTTACTAGGTACAAATTATTATTATTTTTGTTGAAACTCAATTTAGAGAAAAGAAAAAAAGCATGTTTCGTTCTAAACTTTGAGTTAGATAGGAATTATGTCTCTTATGTTTACAGTTTTAATTTTGACAAAAAAAAAAATTCTTATTTTGATTGTGTTGGCTTGCGTGAAGAAAAGAATCGATTTTAAATTGTGAATGTTAACTTTAAACCACTTGATAGTGTTGATGGTTGCATCTATATGAGTAGAGTTTTTTTATATTGATTTTGAAAATAATTTAGAATGATCGTCATGATTTTAAATAGTATGAAATTCATATTATTAGCAATAGTAATTCTTGAATATTAGAGGTTGGTAGAACTTAGAATTTTTTTAAAATGACATTTTGAAGGAGTTAAAATTTACTTATTTTGTAAGATGAAAATAACTTTTATTTGAATTACTCTGGATTATTTGAAAGAAATTAAATTGAGTTGAATTTTTGTTGATTTATAAAACAACAATAATTCTGTACTACTGATTTTATTTAACGTTTAAAATAGCTTAAAATTTACAGCATGTTTTATTATGTCTTGTTTTTAAGAAAATTAAAAAGAGTTGTTGTTATGTTGGTTAGGGGATGGTGTGAATATTGAAATGTAAGCGTGTTGTGATATTTGTTTGAAATTATTGATTTATTGATTATGATATTATGAACTCATTAGAGTTTAAGTTGATGTTAGAGTTTTAGATTTTAAGAACTCATTAGTGATATATAATAGTACTAATTAAAAAGAAAGGGGTCAAATGATAAAGTTTCTACTAATTGAGAAAGAGAAGAAAAACAAAGTTTTTAAAAGAATTATTTCAATAGTCAAACTCTTTTTGAAAAATTATCTAAATTTAGATTCTATAATCGTTGTATTTTATGAGTAGAATGTTTTTTTTGTGTGTAGAATTATAGTTATTGTGTTATCATGGTTGAAATGTATATTTGAGTTTAATATGAGAAGTGACATGTTGTTTGTACATCTTTTCTTGTTACATGAATTAACCTAACAAAATGGTATGTATCACGTGGATTGGTATGTGTAGAGTGTATCATGTAGATTATGTGTCCAGAGACTAAAATTTATTTTACCAATTTTTTTTTTAACTATAAAACTGCAATTTTTTTATTAGGGACCCAATTTTTAAGATTAGAACATGCCTTCAAAAATATTTAAAATTGATGGTGTGTTATGCTTTAGACCAATTTTGTGCCTTGATTGAAACTGATGATCTATCTATAGACATGTTGAGTAGTTGGTGTGAGAGGAGACTGTTATTTTGTAGATTTGTCAATTAGTGTAATTCATTATCATAACCAAGTATGCCTTATGCATTGTGTCATGTACACTACTTTAAT
>JBBPBQ010000002.1:35594400-35610788 GCA_037974755.1 Cicer yamashitae | reverse complement strand
CAAATTTTATAATAAACTATTTTATTATTTAAATAGGATTTTAGATAATTAATTTGGTGTTAAAATTATTTTGGAATATATGTTGATTAGTTTTATGATTAATTTTCTTTATAGGTGCGTTTTCTATGATGTGCTAATCTTGTACATATTTGACCAAATATGTTATATGAATAATAAATGTTATATTTTATTATTTTATATATTTTTCTAAAAATAATAGTATATTAGTGTAAATATTTTAAAGAATAAGATTTTAGGTGATTTTACGTGTATGTGTGAGTTGGTAATTAATGTCATATTTTCTTGTATGTTTAACTAATGTTAAATGTGCACGTATTTATATTTTAATTATTTTAAGTATCTCTTATTTTAATTATTTATTTTATAAATAATTGTTTGAGATATTAGTAATGTTGTGTTTGATTTCCTTAATGTTATATATGTGTTATGCCATTGTGATTTTATATATATTTATTATGATATAATAACAAATATAAAGTGTGATTTGTTTAGTTTTGATTATTCTCTAATGATGGTAACATTTTAATTTGAGTGTTTTGAAACATAAGTATTATTATAGTGATAGTTTTGAATATAAGAGTTTTGGTTATTAATGTGTTTTAAAATATTAATTACTTTGTTTTTTTTTGTTTAAAAAAAATAGCTTTGGTAATTGTTGGTAAAAAAAATAAGTAAAATGTGACTTAGGGTTAGACCCATATGGAAATAAAACATAATTAAATAATAATAATAATAATAATAAAATATAAGGAAGGAGGAGTACCAGGAGCCGCCTAAGGAATAAAAAACATAAATTAGGATTATCGTTTGGCACCGATGACCGATAACTATTTCAGAAAAGTTTCTCCATTTTCGCCCAAATTTTAGTATGTTGTTTTATTCATTTAGTTAGTCAAATAAACATACTTTCTCAGATTTTTAACCATCCCAATTTCTCTCTAAAATACCTGACTTCTCCGTCTATGGAATTCCTTATTTTGCACCGTTCTTCTTCACCGTAAGTCCGATTTGAATGAAACCAACGTCAAAACGATCGTGTGAAAAGTGGCTATATTATCCACTCATTGGTTTTCTGATTTATGGTAATTTTCCTTGACCGAATTTCGAATTTAGTTTTTAGAGTAGTTTCTCATAATTTATTTTTGACGTTTACCCATAAACTGTCGAGTTAGATCGATTGAAGGATAAAGAGTCAAAGAACAAAGGCAGTTTGCTCGTGGAATCGTATTCGTGTGTGAAAGCGTCGAAATAAGGTAAGAGGTGAGAGAGCGTTTGAATTCATGAGTATAATATATTGTGAGATGAACGAGAAAACCGTATTTCCCAACTATTCATCCGGGGCTCGCTACGTATGGCAATAGCCCTCTGAGGGATAAATTAATTAATGTGCAAATATGGAAATTGTGTGGTATTTGATGTTATTGTGATATTGAGTGTCGAATTAATTTTATGTATATGTTTGATTAGACGAGTTTATGTGATATGATAATAAAAGATGGATGTGTTGTGATAATTCTATGTGATGATGATGATGTATGAATAATAATTGTGATTTTATAAATTTGTGATAAGTTTATGTGATGAGGTACGATTGATGATAGTGATGCTCTAAAGTTGTGATGAATTATGTAATGATGATGATGTGTGATTTATAATAGTGATGTTATGAATTGGTGATGAAAATATTGAAGTAACCTCTGATGAAATAATTGTGATTCCAATTTGTGTTTGAGATGACGGTCTTAATGGAGTATCATAGGCCAACGAGGGGAGAAAATAAATATTGAGAATTTGTGAAGTGGAGATTATTTTGTCATCATATAGGTAGGGCCTGACAAGCCTAGCGATTCCGGGGAAGTACAACTGAATTGAGCCTGATCGTGGCGGTCTACTGTTGAGCCTTAAGGCAAGATTGTTAGACCTTGGAGGTATTCAGGTGGGGAATTCCTAGGTGACTTGGAGGTAGCACTCCAAATGTCGGGAGCTACCATGCAACACACGTTTACCTCGACTGTCGCGTATATCTGTCTCGGGTTGAGTTGAGGGGATCTATGAGGACAGGATCAATTTGAATTGTCCGTCCACCGGAATGGTGGCATAGTATCATGGCCTCCTAACCAAGTACTTCAGAGTTAGAATGGTACCACATTGTGAAGTAGAGTCTAAGCTCATGCATAGCATTGCATTTTCTTGTGATTGTTTTGTTGTGATTAATATGTGTCGTGTGCGATAATAATTCTTCATAGATGATTTGATGTTATAGTGAAATGTATTGACTTTCCTTGAGTGGTTTTGACTTTATAATGTTATGTTTTTCTTTGAAGAATGTTTGTCTAATGATACGGTTTATTTAGAATTAATTGCGTGTTCTCCTTACTTATATTATACTATTAACATGATTTCAAAACTCACCTCCTTCGTTGTTTGTGTTTGACTGGCTAGGTCCTGCGTTTGCGAAATCGCATTACAGGTTAATGAGTCTTGAAGTTCAAGTATTGGAGGAACCCCGCTCTGATAGGTGATACCGAGAATTAAGAGTTGAAATGTGTATTTTACTTATGTAATCACAAATGACTTTATATATGAAAACCTTAGTATGAGTAAGTCTTGGGAATTAAATCAAGAAATTCTAGTTAAATCAAGTTCATTGAATTTTAATTGAGGAACAAAGTTGAATTGTTACATATGTATTTAGAGAAACGTGATATCCTAAAATAGATATAAAAGTTTTTATTTTCTTGAACAGATTTTCTTCATCCGCCGCGAGTTTTCTTCAAATAATTTAATAAAAATTATTATAAATGTTATTTTGGGGTTTAGGGTGTTATATTAGTGGTATTAGAGCAGGTCTGTCCAATCAAGCCGAGTGGGTCGAATGTCGATTCAGTGTTAGTTGAATGTCAGTCGTGTCAATTGTGTTTTCTTGTGTAATAATTATTTTCACTATCATGTTTTTCCTGTTATATTATTGTGTTAAGTGATATATGCTTTTGTATAATTATACGTATTTTTGAAGTTACTAATTAACTGTTTATTATTTGCTTACCCTGATTGTGTTATGGATTCTAAGTTCCTACCTAAGTGAGTAAATAAACCATGAAATTACTTGTTAAGATTTAAGTTAATTTTAATTATTCACAAGATTTTGTTGGTTACTTGTTGAATGATCTTGTTACTTGTTTCTTGTCTACCGAACTATGATTTTGGCACTTTTGTTTTATGTGAATAGTTGAAAATAATAATTTTGATTGACCACTTGGATGTTTCAAGTTATTAATCTCATTCACATAACCTAGTTATTAAATGTCATACCTCACCAGTTATTTGTTTTAAAGTTCCATTTTCACCCTTAATCAATTTAAAATATTTAGTCTTGATATGAATTTGTTTAAAGTGTTTGATCTAATAACTAATTGATTGAAACATTGATTTCCGTATGAACTATATGTTTAAAACTTCAAGTATTGACGTTTACTAGGTACAAATTATTATTATTTTTGTTGAAACTCAATTTAGAGGAAAAAATAAAAGGATGTTTCGTTCTAAAGTTTGAGTTAGATAGGAATTATGTCTCTTATGTTTACCGTTTTAATTTTTACTAAAAAAATTCTTATTTTGATTTTGTGTTGGCTTGCGTGAAGAAATGAATCGATTTTAAATTGTGAATGTTAACTTTAAATTACTTGATAGTGTTGATGGTTGTATCTATATGAGTAGAGTTTTTTGATATTGGTTTTGAAAATAATTTAGAATGATCGTCATGATTTTAAATAGTATGAAATTCATATTATTAGCAATAGTAATTCTTGAATATTAGGGGTTGGTAGAACATAGAATTTTTTTTAAAATGACATTTTGAAGGAGTTAAAATTTACTTATTTTGTAAGATGAAAATAACTTTTATTTGAATTACTCTGGATTATTTTAAAGAAATTAAATTGAGTTGAATTTTTGTTGATTTATAAAATAACAATAATTCTATACTACTGATTTTATTTAATGTTTAAAATAGCTTAAAATTTACAGCATGTTTTATTATGTCTTGTTTTTAAGAAAATAAAATAGAGTTGTTGTTATGTTGGTTACGGGATGGTGTGAATATTGAAATGTGAGCGTGTTGGGATATTTGTTTGAAATTATTGATTTATTGATTATGATATTATGAACTCATTAGAGTTTAAGTTGATGTTAGAGTTTTAGATTTTAAGAACTCATTAGTGATATATAATAGTACTAATTAAAAAGAAAGGGGTCAAATGATAAAGTTTCTACTAATTGAGAAAGAGAAGAAAAACAAAGTTTTTAAAAGAATTATTTCAATAGTCAAACTCTTTTTGAAAAATTATCTAAATTTAGATTCTATAATCGTTGTATTTTATGAGTAGAATGTTTTTTTTGTGTGTAGAATTATAGTTATTGTGTTATCATGGTTGAAATGTATATTTGAGTTTAATATGAGAAGTGACATGTTGTTTGTACATCTTTTCTTGTTACATGAATTAACCTAACAAAATGGTATGTATCACGTGGATTGGTATGTGTAGAGTGTATCATGTAGATTATGTGTCCAGAGACTAAAATTTATTTTACCAATTTTTTTTTTAACTATAAAACTGCAATTTTTTTATTAGGGACCCAATTTTTAAGATTAGAACATGCCTTCAAAAATATTTAAAATTGATGGTGTGTTATGCTTTAGACCAATTTTGTGCCTTGATTGAAACTGATGATCTATCTATAGACATGTTGAGTAGTTGGTGTGAGAGGAGACTGTTATTTTGTAGATTTGTCAATTAGTGTAATTCATTATCATAACCAAGTATGCCTTATGCATTGTGTCATGTACACTACTTTAATTTTGTTTTTTTTTGTTATTTTGTAGATTTATATATAATTTTGTTTTTTTTGTAAATTTTGAGAAAATAAATTAGAACTATTTTGGAAGTGTTAATTTATTGGAAAACTTTTTATCTATCTATATACATAATTTAAATCTTCTTTCAAAATATAAGTTGAAATTAATAATTTTTATAATGATTAATTATTTAGAAATGTGTGTTTGACGATTAAAGTACGAGTGATTTTAGAAATCTTATAGATTTTAAAAATACATGTGATTTAATTTGTTTTTAATTGTATTTAGAAATATAATTTGTTTTAGTTGTTTTTATTTAGACGTAATTTATTGAAAAGTGATTTAAGGAAATGGTTTGAATTCCCAAAGATTTTTGTGTGCTAAATGTGTAACCTTTAAAGTGGTTTATGTACTACTTGATTCAATTTGGTTTGATAGCGTGTTGTGTCTTCTAGTAAATAATTATTTATCTTATTTGCTACTTGGAAATCTATGTTTTAGTTTTTAACTTGAAGTAAGTTGTAGGAGTTGTGGCGCTGCCTTCGCACTCCTGAACCACGATAAAAATACTTTTAATTACCCATGTTTGAATTTGAATGACTGTAGTTATAGTTACCTTAAGTAGTTGACTACATGAGTAGGAGGGACTAGCTACCCCGATGACTCGTCGTCGATAAAAGAGGCAACGATAACCCATTGTTATTATTGTTATAGATACTTATTAATTTTATTTTGGAAATAGTTAGAAACCATGTTCACCTCTTATACAACTTCGAGTGATTATGAGTCTTATGTGGCATCAATGTTGAATGTTAATAACTGATTATGTGACGCAAATATTAGGTTGGTGGTGTGTACTTAAATTAAACATTTAATAAAGTATGTTTGATCTTCTAAGTAATTTGCTTAAAATGAATAAGGACATTGTGTTAGTATCTTATTTGTTCTATATTCTCTCATTTCATAAGGACTAGCACTATTGTATGAGTTCTATAAATGAATTTTGTTTATAAGACTTTAAAATTAAGTTATACTTTGAGTGTGTTTGAAACCATATGTGAAAATATTTGTCCTATTTCACTATGATTATACGCTTAAGTGACTACAAGTCATTGAGTTGTTATGTGCGTTTTTGGTTGTTATTCTTGAAGGTGTGAAATATTTTAAAAGTTTCTCTAGATGTCTAATTTTTTGAAATCTGTAGAGTAATTGTTGTTAGGATTTAGACATTCTTTAAAGAGACCAAAACTAGTAGAATATTGTTTAAGTTGTTAGTTGAACTTAATAGCGTATTTGATATGTGTTATTTAATTCAACTGAATGTGGTAAGTTGTTGTTGACTAAATGCACATGCTTAGTTTTATCTATAAACGAAAATGATTAATCATAATATTTCTTCATATTTGAGTTGTTGAATGTGATATGTGTTAATTGATTTGTTGTGTCATATTACCTTATCATGCTAGGATCCTTGACATGTTATGTTTAAGTGAGTAGTAAATGCCGTAAATATGTTTATTATATCATTTGTGACTAAGTTTGAATGTTGAGGGTAGTTAGTAAGATATTAGTTTACTTATTATTCACCAAAAATTTCGAGGACGAAATTTCTTTAACGAGGGGAGAATTGTAACACTCCAAATTTTATAATAAACTATTTTATTATTTAAATAGGATTTTAGATAATTAATTTGGTGTTAAAATTATTTTGGAATATATGTTGATTAGTTTTATGATTAATTTTCTTTATAGGTGCGTTTTCTATGATGTGCTAATCTTGTACATATTTGACCAAATATGTTATATGAATAATAAATGTTATATTTTATTATTTTATATATTTTTCTAAAAATAATAGTATATTAGTGTAAATATTTTAAAGAATAAGATTTTAGGTGATTTGACGTGTATATGTGAGTTGGTAATTAATGTCATATTTTCTTGTATGTTTAACTAACATATTTATGTTTTAATTATTTTAAGTATCTCTTATTTTAATTATTTATTTTACAAATAATTATTTGAGATATTAGTAATGTTGTGTTTGATTTCCTTATTTTTATATATGTGTTATGCCATTGTGATTTTATATATATTTATTATGATATAATAACAAATATAAAGTGTGATTTGTTTTATAGTTTTGATTATTCTCTAATGATGGTAATATTTTAATTTGAGTGTTTTGAAACATAAGTATTATTATAGTGATAGTTCTGAATATAAGAGTTTTTGTTATTAATGTGTTTTAAAATATTAATTACTTTATTTTTTGTGTTTAAGAAAAAATAAGTAAAATGTGATTCATGGGTTAGGCCCATATGGAAGTAAAACCTATTTAAATAATAATAATAATAATAATAATAATAATAATAATAATAATAATAATAATAATAATAAAATATAAGGAAGGAGGAGTAGCAGAAGCCCCCTAAGGAATAGAAAAAATAAATTAGGATTATCGTTTGGCATCGATGACCGATAACTGTTTCAGAAAAGTTTCTCCATTTTCGCCCAAATTTCAGTATATTGTTTTATTAGGTAGTCAAATAAACATACTTCCTCAAATTTTTAACCATCCCAATTTCTCTCTAAAATACCCGACTTCTCCGTTTATAAAATTCCTTATTTTGCATCGTTCTTCTTCACCGTAACTCCGATTTGAGTGAAACCAACGCCAAAACGATCGTGTGAAAAATGTCTATATTATCCACTAATTGGATTTCTGATTTATGGTAAGTTTCCTTGACCGAATTTTAAAATTAGTTTTAGAGTGCCTTCTCATAATTTATTTCTAACGTTTACCCATAAAATGTGGAGTTAGATCGATTGTAGGACAAAGAGCCGGAGAATAAAACTTGTTTTCTCGTGGAATCATATTTGTGTGTGAAAGCGTCGAAATAAGGTAAGGGGTGAGAGAGCGTTTGAATTCGTGAGTATAATATATTGTGAGATGAACGGGAAAACCGTATTTCCCAACGATTCATCCGGGGCTCGCTACGTACGGCAATAGCCCTTTGAGGGATAAATTAATTAATGTGCAAATATGGAAATTGTGAGATTAAAATATAGAATAGAAATATTGGTAAGGTGTTGATTGATTTAATTTCTTTAAATTCATGGTATTTGATGTTATTGTGATATTGAGTGTCGAATTAATTTTATGTATATGTTTGATTAGATAAGTTAATGTCATATGATAATAAAAGATGGATATGTTCTTTGACTCTTTGTCCTTCAATCGATCTAACTCGACAGTTTATGGGTAAATGTCAAAAATAAATGATGAGAAACTACTCTAAAAACTAAATTCGAAATTCGGTCAAGAAAAATTACCATAAATCAAAAAACCAATCAGTGAATAATATAGCCACTTTTGGCACGGTTTTTTTGGCGTTGGTTTCACTCAAATCGGAATTACGGTGAAGAAGAACGATATAAAATAAGGAATTTTCTGTAATAATTATCGATCACCGGTGCCAAATGATAGGTTATTGTTGTGGCGGGTGTTGAAGCTTCCTTTCTTATGTTTTTTTAGGGTTCACATGAGTCAAACCCATTAGTCTCCTTATTTATTTTATATTTTACTACTATTATTTTTATTTTGCTATAACAAAATTAATTGTTACTTAATCTCATTTTTACTACTCTTCGAAACATCATTAAATTTTCAAAACATTACTAATATTTCATAACTAATATATGATAAATTAGAGTAATTAAAATAATTAACCTTTAAAAAAAATACATATTATTAACAACCCAAACTCTCATATTCAAATTAATCACTATAATTATTAGAGCTGTCAAAATGGGCTAGCCCGAATGGACCGGCCCGCGCCGGCCCGCTAAAACATAGGGCTTGGGCCTAAAAATTTCAGCCCGAATTTTTTCAGGGCTTTTGAGCCCGGTCCGATTAAACCCGTTACCCATTAGGGTTAGCCCGTATGGGTACCAGGTAGCCCGCAGCCCGCATAATCAATTTTAAAAAATAAAAAGAGTAAAATTGGTCTTAAAAAATAAGGCCCAAATAAACAAAAATTAAATTAGGCCGGTTCCAATTTTTTTTAAGAATTCACAAAGATACAACAAAGTACAAACCCTATTTTGAAGGGAAATGTGACAGCACTCCCACATACAAATTCACGGTCTCACTCATCTCACTCCACGGACACACGGCATACGACATACGTCAATCTGATACGGCATACATAGAACTAAGTTATTTTTAAATGGGCATGAAGAAATTTCGAACTAAGTTGTTTTTAAATGGGCATGAAGAAAATTTTTAAATTAAAAAAGTCGCAAGAAAATTAAAAATATAATAAAAAAAATTAAAAAAAAAATATGCGGACTACCCGCCCAGCCCGCAGCCCGTCTAAGGCCGGGCTCGGGTAGTATTTTCACAGCCCATATTAAATTAGGCTTTTTAGCCCGATCCGAAGAAGCCCGCAACCTGTTAGGGCCGGCCCTAAATGGGCCGGGTAGCCCGTTTTGACAGGTCTAATAATTATACTTATTTTTCAAAATACTCACGTTATAATAATACTATCATTAGAGAATAGTCAAAATTATAAAATAAATAAATATAACAACAATATTTTATGTTAATTACTAAATCATAATAAATATATATATAAAATCACAATTCCAAAATAAGTATATAAAAATAAAGAAAATTAAACATAATATTACTACTATCTCAAGATAATTATTTATAAAATAAATAATTAAAATAAGATATATTTAGAAATAATTAAATATAATTAAGTGCACATACATTTAATATTAGTCAAACACACGAGAAAATATCATATTAATTACCAACTCACATATACACGTAAAATCTCTTAAATCTTATTCTTTAAAATATTTACACTAATATACTATTAGTTTTAGAAACGACTACCACATTCAACGAAGGTAGCAGCGCGTAAATTACCCAATCCTAACACAGGGAGGTATTGACCATAAACACCAATACTGGGCTCATTGAGTCTGGTAATTGGAATGAGTACAATTTAAATCCCTTAACGAGGATCCATTGGAGGGAAAGCCTGGTAGAAGATTGTACTCATTCCAATTACGAGACTCAATGAGCCTGATATTGTTATTTATTGTCACTACATCCCCGTGTTAGGATTGGGTAATTTGTGCGCCTACTACCTTCCTTGGATGTGGTAGCCGTTTCTCAGGCTCCCTCTCCGGAATCGAACCCTAATTCTCCGTCACCCATCACCACCATGGTAGGCCACTATCCTACCATCGAAAGGTGATACGGCAGAAATTTGAATGATGCGTCGCCGTGCGATCCGACGAGTTATCATGAATCATCAAAGCAACAGGTAGAGCCTGTGACCAAGCGTTGGTCAAGTGACTAGTGTTGGCCAGCCAGCCAGCTTGGTGACTAGGTGCTCGCCAGCCAGCCAGCCTGCT
Source organism: Cicer yamashitae (assembly GCA_037974755.1). NCBI lineage: Eukaryota > Viridiplantae > Streptophyta > Magnoliopsida > Fabales > Fabaceae > Cicer > Cicer yamashitae. The sequence goes on along the minus strand of JBBPBQ010000002.1, from coordinate 35,600,476 downwards.
GGCCTGGTGACTAGTGCTAGCCTGGTGACTAGGTGCTGGCCAGCCTGCCAGCCTGTTGGCCTGGTGACTGGTGTTGGCCAGCTAGCCATCCTATTGGCCAGCCAACCAGCCTACTGCCCTTATGACTAGTGCTTGCCAGCCAGCCAGCCTGGTGATTGAGTGGTGGCCAGCCAGCCACCATAGTCACGTGACTAGGTGACAAGACTGGCCTCCGTTACTAGGTAAGGGCGTCAACTAGCAAGCCAACACACGCGGGCGCGTCTTGATGTACTTCCCACATACGGGCCAAATTTTTGATTTCGTTGCTACGCCCCTCAACTAGCAAGCCAACACCCGCGCGCTCGCCACGTGCACATCTTAGTCGTAGTCGTCGCGCGCGTCTTGATTTACCCATATCTGATAAAAAAAAATTGATTTCGTTGCTACGCCATCAACTAGCCAGCCAACACCCGCGCACGCGCCACGTCCACGTCTAAGTCGTAGGCGTAGTCGTCGAGCGCGTCTTGATTTACCCATATCAAAATGGATGCACAAGATTGGTTACACAACCAAAATGGATTAGAATAAGCCTACGGACAACGAAAATGACCTAAATGTTAAACCAATAACACAAATGCACTTATTGGATGCACAAGATTGGTTAAAAAACCCTAAATGGATTAGAATAAGCCGAAGGATGACGAAAATGACCTAAATGTTAATCCAATGACACAAACGCACTTATTGGATGCACTAGATTAGTTAAACAACCAAAATCGATTAGAATAAGCCTAGGGAGGACGAAAATGACCTAAATGTTAAACCAATGACACAAACGCACTTATTGGATCCACAAGATTGGTGAAAAACCGTACATGGATTAGAATAACCCGAAGGATGACAAAAATAACCTAAATAATAATAGAATGACACAAACGCACTTATTGGATGCAGAATATTGGTTAAAAACCCTAAATGGATTAGATTAAATCGAAGGATGACGAAAATGACCTAAATGTTAATCCAATGACACAAACGCACTTATTGGATGCACTAGATTAGTTAAACAACCAAAATCGATTAGAATAAGCCTAGGGAGGACAAAAATGACCTAAATGTTAAACCAATGACACAAACGCACTTATTGGATCCACAAGATTGGTGAAAAACCGTACATGGATTAGAATAACCCGAAGGATGACAAAAATAACCTAAATAATAATAGAATGACACAAACGCACTTATTGGATGCAGAATATTGGTTAAAAACCCTAAATGGATTAGATTAAATCGAAGGATGACGAAAATGACCTAAATATTAATCCAATGACACAGATGAAAATGACCTGTCAATTGAGTTGCAACAAGAGTAGATATTTTTATCAAAATAGTTTGAGATGTGAGTGAAGTGATGTGTGTATGTGTACATTGATATTTTTGGTTTGGTTTAATTTTAATATGTAATATTTATATGTATATATATATTATTGGTTTAGTTAGTAACATATACATTTATATATATTTAGTAAGTTAATATATATATATATATATATATGTATATGTGCAGGCAAGGAAAGGGAAAAATTAGAATCAGTGAAGAAAACGTTTCCCTTCCTGCTCGCGAGAATTCTTCTTCCTTCCTATATTCTTTTCGAAAACCAATGTTAGTGGTTTTCAAAACCACCAAAGACAAACTATCACTTCTCACCTAGATCTAAGCTTCCTCTCGCGAAGTGGCAGAAGGGAAAGTTGCTCATCTCCACGCTACAGTGTTAGTGAGCCAACTTTGGAAGCGACGTCACGAACAAAGTTTTTAGTTTGCCGTAATCGGTTGTTAGAGCTACTGCTGAGGTAAGGGCTCCTTCCAAAATTTTAGTTTGCATTTAGGACCTTATATTTGAATTTGTGGAAAATAAATTTGATGCGTTTGAGGTGTAGTTTTGTGGAAAATGAATTTAATGCGTTTTATGGGTGAAATTGTGGAAGTTGAATTTAATGGGTTTGAGGTATGGGTGGTGGTGATTCTTGTTTGGTGTGATTGATGTGTTCATAATTAATATTGGTGAATTTTTGAGATGTGCTTTATGTTTGAAAATGTGGAGTTTTGAATTGATGTGATTTACGTGATTTATGGGTGGTTGAGGAAATTCTGTTTTGAATGTACTCTGAAATGTTTGAAAAATCATTATTGTTAAATGAGTATTAACAAAGGGGAATCTTTTAATAGATGCATTTACGTAATGTTGGTGGTGAAAAGAGTCAGAGCATACTCATGCATTTCATAGCTTGTGGTGACTGCGATGGGCCACAGTGGCAGTGGTAACCGCGATGGGCCATGAAGTTAAGTGGTGTCCTTGATGGGCCACAGGATGGTTTCTGTAACAGCCCGATTTTTTTTTTAAACAATTCAAATTCATAATAAAGAGAGAAATACCTTTGGATAAAATATTTAAGTCGTATCACAACGACAAAAGTCAACAATAATTACAAACAACGGAAACGGTTTTGAAATGAAAATCCAAAATATTTAAAACAGAAAAATACACCGAGGCTATGAGACCTATCCAACGTAGCTCATACCCCTGGGGTATTCTCGGCAGACACCTATACAAAAGCACTGCCCCAAGAATTTTTAACTTTCCCACGTCACATAAAAAAGTGGTACAAGGACCCATCAAAATAAAAGTCAAGCTGACAATATATGGTATAGCTACAGTCTTCCAGAATGAAATAAATACAACCACAACAGATAGACATCTAGCCCCTATACAACCATCTAATCTGATCATGCTATTAAAAAAACTATAACTCAAGTGATCTCCACGTGCCCCACAGAAATCCTTCTGACACAGCAGTGGTCAGGTAAGTCTAACTCCGTTCCCATCTCCAGAGTACTAACTGGTACGACGATCTTGATTCCCATCTGAGGGCAAAGCCCAGATTTCCTCAATAATTGTAAAGGTCACCAACCGAAATTAACAAACATCACATAGCATTTAAATTTTAAATGCACAAAATAACCTTTCAACTTAGCATACATCTAGAAAGGGTTTTCATATGCCACACATGCATAATCAAAGTTGAAAAATGAAGTTTTTAACAAACTGCACTGGCATATACTCAAACATATTTACTCATAATCCCGCAATTCACAGCAAACCACATTAATTTATTTTTTTCACACAATCCACACATAAAACACGTCTCAAAAATTCATAATATTAATTATGAACACATCAAGCACCAAATTTAATCTCCAAATTTTCAACCATAAATCACCAAATTTAAAACTCCACATTCTCAAACATAAACTACTAATTTCATCAATTCATTTTCCACAAAATCCACACATAAATCACATCTCAAAAATTCATAATATGAATTATGAACACATAAACCACGCGAAACTTGAATCACCACAACAACATTAATATATCAGAGTTCTCCCCACCGCTAACTCGGTGCCAACGGTCTCGATTCCAAGGAGCTAACTACATAAACATAAATATTTATAACAATTTGTTCACAACTAAAATTTATCCATCCACAACAACATTCCCAAAATTATATCTTTTTCACACACCAAACTTTTACAACCAAATAATCTACATTAATTCAAAACTCCACATTTCCAAACATAAACCACCAAATTAAATCTCCAAATTTTCAACCATAAATCACCAATTTAAATCTCCAAATTTTTAACCATAAATCACCAAATTTAAATCTCCAAATTTTCAACCATAAATCACCAATTTAAATCTCCAAATTTTCAACCATAAATCACCAATTTAAATCTCCAAATTTTCAACCATAAATCACCAATTTAAATCTCCAAATTTTCACCCATAAACACATTAAATTCATTTTCCACAATTCTACACCTCAAACACATCAAATTTATTTTCCACAAATTCACACATAAGGTCCTTATATATATATAAGGAGCCCTTATATATATATATTATAATTAAACCAAATCAATAAATATCTAAATATTCTTACACACACCTCAACTATTTTGATAAAAATATCTATTCTCATTGCAACTCAATTAACAAGTAAATTTTTTAGCAATTAGAGATATTTTTAACAAAATAGCCCGGTAATAAATTTTCCGCAACGTAATTAAATTATTTCTCGCCAAATAATTTTAAACGGGTCTCATAAAAATATCATTGGCATTTAACATTCGAAATACCAATAAAATTGGCTAAAAAGCCTCAACATTCAACATAAAAACACATCAAAAACAAAAAGTACAAATTAAAACTATGGGTCTTACAGTTTCATGCGATAGTTGATCCATCTTATCCTTACGAGGATTTAACTTAAAGTGTAAGGCCTGTGATAGGCTACACTTGCGTAAATTGTTTGGGCCTGTGATAGGTGGCACCTCGGTAATTTGTACTAGGCATGTGATAGGTAGTACAATTACAGTTTACGCCCCTCGCGGAGGGTTTTTGTTTGGAATTGATGTGTAAGGCCTGTGATAGGCTACACTTGAGTAAATTATGCGGGCCTGTGATAGGTGGCACCTTGGTAATTTGTACTAGGCCTGTGATAGGCAGTACAATTACGATTTACGCCTCTCGAGGAGAGTTTTTCGTTTGGAATTTCGGAATCATGCGTATTGGCATATACGCATTGCATTAGGGTGTTTGGCATGCGAGTCATGTTTGTTATATTGTGATGGTTGTATATACATACTCGATTACGGTTTGTGATTGTGCCGTATTTGATGAGTATTATTGATTGACTTTATGTGGTAAGTGTTGAATGATTTTGAAACGTTTTCAAAACTGAAAATCTGCAATTTTCACAGCTGTATTCGAATACAACAGGATTGTAGTCGAATACAGTTGTGTTTTTCTCGCTACTAACTTATGAATTCGCACTTGTATCTGGCTACGAGGGTGATGTAGTCGAATACAGTTGTGCTATGTTTGCCATTGACTTAGCATTTGTATTCGGCTAAGAGGATGTTGTATTCGAATACAAATGTGCAGGATTTTTCACTGACTTCGCACTTCTATTCGGCTACGGGGATGTTGTAGTTGAATACAGTTGTGCTGATTTTGCTACTAACTTGTGAATTATGTGAAAAACTTCATTTTTCAACTTTGATTATGCATGTTTGGCATATGAAAACCCTTTCTAGATGTATGCTAAGTTGAAAGGTTATTTTGTGCATTAAGATTTTAAATGCTATGTGATATTTGTTAATTTCAGTTGGTGACCCTTTACAATTATTGTGGAAATCTGGGCTTTGCCCTCAAATGAGGATCAGGACCGTCCTACCGGTTTGTACCATGGAGACGGGAGCGTAGTTAGTCTTATCTGATTGTGGCTGTGTCAGAAGGATTTTTGCGGGGCGCGTGGAGATCATTTGGGTTGGATAGTTTTTGTAGCATGATCAAATTAGATGGCTGTGTGGGGGCTAGATGTCTTTCTTTTGTGGTTGTATTTATTTTATTTTCGAAGACTGTACCTATACCTTATATTGTCAGCATGACTCTTATTTTGATGGGTCTTTGTACCACTTTTTGACGCGACGTGGGGAAGTTAAAATTCTTGGGGCAATGCTTTTGTACAGGTGTCTGCCGAGAATACCCCAGGGGTATGAGCTATGTGTGATAGCAGTCATATCCCGGTGTATTTTCTTTGTTTAATAACTTTAGATTTTCGTTTCAAAACCTTTTCCGTTGTTTCTAAATATTGTTGACTTTGTCGTTGTGTTACGACTTAAATATTTTATCCAAAAGTATTTATTTCTTTATTTATGGATTTGATTTTAGTTTATTTAAAAAAAAAGGGGTTGTTACACCAACAGTTGCCTTATCATACCCACATCATTCCAATTTTTTTTTGTCCTGGCATTGGCCTTGGCCAGGAGCAAACATACCGTCCCCAATATATGTTTGATATGTTTTTTCCAGTTTTGTAGAAAGAGAGCCATTTTTTCGCTATAGGAGGAAAACCATTTTTGAGGAACCTAGACTTCGAATTTTTTCATGAAATTTTACACGAATGTTCATCAACCCAATACTAATACCTACAAAAAAAAAATTAGAATTTTTCGACAAACGGTGATTTT
>JBBPBQ010000002.1:35571900-35586900 GCA_037974755.1 Cicer yamashitae | reverse complement strand
GAGTCAGTCTGTGCACACCTTAGTCATGACCTGCGAGGTCCTCCCCCCATATATGTTTGATATGCTTTTTCCAGTTTTGTAGAAAGAGATCCCTTTTTTCGCTATAGGAGGAAAATCACTTTTGAGGGACCTAGACTTCGAATATTTTCATGACATTTTGCACAAATGTTCATCAACCCAATACTAATATCCACACAAAAATTTGGAATTTTTTGACAAACAGTGATTTTTTTAAAAAATTTATAAGGGGCAGATTTTCGAGTTGAGGTACCTAGACATGGAATTTTTTCGTATGGACGTTGTCAATAATTCAAAAACACTTCCCACAAAACATTGGAATTTTTTGACAAGGGATGAATTAATCATAATTTTTTTAAGTGCAGAAAATTATAAAAGTATAACTAAAAAATATTAAAAAAAATTAACAAAATAATTATGGGACTTGAATCATAAAACACATAACATGGACATCAAATTTTCTTTGAAAACAAAATATGGATTTCGTTACAAAGTGACTAGGTGCTGGCCTGGTGACTAGTGCTGACCGGCCAGCCAGCCTGCTGGCCTAGTGACTGAGTGCTGGCGGGCCAGCCAATCTTGTGACTAGGTGTTGGCCAGGTGACTGAGTGCTGATTTGGATTTAGCAAGCCAACACACGCGCGTGGGTCTTGATATACTTCTCGCATACGGGCCAAATTTTTGATTTCGTTGCTACGCCCCTTAACTAGCACGCCAACACACGCGCGCGCGCCACGTCCTCGTCTTAGTCATAGTCGTCTCGCGCGTCTTGATTTACTTACATCCGATAAAAAAATATGATTTCAATGCTACGCGCATCAACTAGCAAAACAACACGCGCGCGCACCACATCCACGTCTTAGTCGTAGTCGTAGTCGTCGCGCAAGGGTCTTGAATTACCCACATCCTTCCCAAATTTTGGATTTCGTTGCTACGCTCCTCAACTAGCAAGCCAACATGCGGTCGTGCCCTGTCCAAGCCTACGTCGTAGTCGTGGTCGTAGTGCTCGCGCGCATATTGGTTTTCCACATCCGGGTCAAATTTTTGATTTTGTTACACCCTCCGTCAATTCACAAGCCAACAGTTAACTTATCATACCCACATCCTTCCAATTTTTTTTTTGTCTTGGCCGTGGCCCTGGCCCTGGCCAGGAGCACACATACCGTCCCCTAGATATGTTTTGTATGCTTTTCCAGTTTTGTAGAAAAAGAGCCCTTTTTTTCGCTATAGGAGGAAAACCACTTTTGAGGGACCTAGACTTCAAATTGGAATTTTTTAACAAACGGTGATTTTTTAAAAAAATTTATAAGGGGCAGATTTTCGAGTTGAGGTACTTAGACTTGGAATTTTTTCATTAAATTTATAGGGACATTGCCAATAACTAAAAAACACTTCCCACAAAAAATTGGAATTTTCTGACAAGGGATAAATTAATTATAATTTTATTTAAAAACAAAATTTGAATTTCGTTACTAAGTAACTGAGTGTTGGCCAAGTGACTGAGTGCTGGCCAGCCTACTGGTTTGGTGACTAGGTGCTAGCCAGCCAGGTATCCTACTTGCCTGGTGACTTGTGCTTGCCTGGTGAGTGAGTGCTAGCCAGCCAACTAGCCTCTTGACCTGGTGACTAGTGCTGGCCTAGTGAGTGAGTGCAGGCCTGGTGAGTGAGTGCTGGACAGCCAACCTACTGGCATGGTGACTAGGTGCTGGCCAACTGACTAGTGCTGGCCTGGTGACTGAGCAGGCCAGCCAGCCAGCTAGCTGCCCAAGTGACTCACTGGCATTCCCAAATCACTAATAGTCAAGGACGGCATGCTGTCCAAGTGTCTCACGAGCTTACTGGGAGCCTTGCTTAGTCACGCAACGGATAGTCGTTGACGGTGAATAAGTCTAAGTCATGCACTATGACTGACACATAGTTGGGTTCAAGTGACCCACGAGCCTTCCCTAGTCACGGAACGGACGGTCGTTGACGGTAAATAAGTCTAAGTCATGCACTGTGACTGACACATAGTTGGGTTCATGTGACCTATGATCCTTCCCTAGTCACGGACAGCCGCTGACGGTGAATAAGTCTAAGTCATGCAATGTGACCGACACATAATTGGGTTCATGTGACCCATGAGCCTTCCCTAGTTACAAACGAATTGCCTTAGGACAGCACGCGCCCAATCCCTCGACGGAGGGCATAGCCCTGTGCTTATTTAGGTACATGACGGTTACTTGTGGGTGGGGAGGGACGAATTGAAGCGACTAGGGCTGAATCTCAATGGATCGTGGCAGCAAGGCCACTCTGCTACTTACATTACCCCGTCGCGTATTTAAGTCATCTGCAAAAGATTTTACCCACCGCTCAATAGGAATTGCGTTTTAAAGAGTCCCGCAAGGCTCACCAACCTTACGAGATCCACCAACGACATGTGCCTCTAGGGGGCCAAGGCCCCCAACTGCTGATCGGCAAGCGAACTACGGCCACACGCATCGCTTCTAGCCCAGATTCTGACTTAGAGGCGTTCAATCATAATCCAACGAACAGTAGCTTCGCGCCACTGGCTTTTCAACCTAGCGCGATGACCAATTGTGCGAATCAACGGTTCCTCTCGTTCTAAGTTGAATTACTATTGCTACACTGTAATCAATAGGGTAAAACTAACATGTCTCATGACGGTCTAAACCCAGCTCACGTTCCCTATTGGTGGGTCAACAATCCAACACTTGGTGAATTCTTCTTCACAATGATAGGAAGAGCAAACATCGAAGGATCAAAAAGCAATGTCGCTATGAACGCTCTACTGCCACAAGCCAATTATCCCTGTGGTAACTTTTCTAACACCTCTAGTTCAAATTCCGAAGGACTAAAGGATCGATAGGCCACACTTTCACGGTTCGTGTTCGTACTGAAAGTCAGAATCAAACGAGCTTTTACGCTTTTTTTCCACACGAGATTTCTGTTCTCGTTGAGCTCATCTTGGGACACATGCGTTATCTTTTAACAAATGTGCTGCCCCAACCAAACTCCTCACCCGACAATGTCTTCTGCCCGGATTGGCCAACCAAAGTCGTCCTTGGATCCAAAAAGAGGGGCAACTCCCCGCCTCCGATTCACGGAATAAGTAAAATAACGTTAAATCTAGTGGTATTACACTTTCGCTGTTTCTAGCTCCCACTTATCCTACACCTCTCAAGTTATTTCACAAAGTCGAACTAGAGTCAAGCTCAACAGGGTCTTCTTTCCCTGCTGATTCCGCCAAGCCCGTTTCCTTGGATTTGGTTTCGCTAAATAGAAGACAGGGACAGTGGGAATCTTGTTAATCCATTCATGCACGTCACTAATTAGATGACGAGGCATTTGGCTACCTTAAGAGAGTCATAGTTACTCCCACCGTTTACCCGCGCTTCGTTCAATTTCTTCACTTTGACATTCAAAGCACTAGGCAGAAATGACATTGCGTCAACATCTGCAGGGACTATTGCATTGCTTTGTTTTAATTAAACAGTTGGATTCCCCTTGTCCGTACCAGTTCTGAGTTGACTGTTCGATGCTCGGGGAAGAGTCCCCGAAGGGCCCGTTCCCAATCTGTCCCCCAACCGGCACGTGGCGACCCACTCTTGCCGCGGGAGCAGCTCAAGCAGTCCACCAACAGCCGACGAGTTTGGAACTGGGACCCCCGTGCCTAGCCCTCAGAGCCAATCCTTTTCCCGAGCTTACGTATCGGTTTTGCCGACTTCCCTTGCCTACATTGTTCCATCGACCATAGGCTGTTCATCTTGGAGACTTGATGCGGTTATGAGTACGACCGGGCATGGAAGGCACTCGGTCCTCCGGATTTTCAAGGGCCGCCAGGGGCGCATCGGACACCAAGCGACATGCGGTGCTGTAACACCCCAATTTCTCATTATCTTATTTTAATAGTATAATGATACACTACTATTATTATATGAGTGTTATTATGTGTTCTAATTTCTTTATGTGTGTCTTGTATGTTTGCCTTAGTAATTGATTTAAATCATTAATATTAACTATAATTAACTTACAAAAATTAAAATAAAATAAAATATGTATATATATATATGTGTATATTTAAATAAATTAATACAAGGAGTGAATTTGTGAATTTGTGTTGCTACACTAATTGTTACCTTTAGCACTAGTAGAATGAGTTAATAATAATAATAATAATAATAATAATAATAATAATAATAATAATAATAATAATAATAATAATAATAATAATAATAATAATAATAATAATAATAATAATAATAATAATAATAATAATAATAATAATAATAATAATAATAATGATGATTATGATGATGATGATAACCTAGGCTAGTATACTAAGTATATATAGATAGAGGAAAGCATATTTGCTACAAAAATCAGAGATTAGCGCATATAGCTGTTCGGAGCTGCAATTCCAAACCACGATCAGAGCATGTTGGTATGTTGAAAATAGCAGAAGTACTATATCAATCTGTTACTCTTTGTAAGATTCACCATCTTTGTCTAGCTATTGCTGGTATGTTGTTTATAGTGCATTTTTACTTGTGCTTTTAAATTTATATCTCCTTTTATATTTTTCTCACTTTATTTTTACTTGTCTGAATTAGTTCATACTTACACCAGGTAGCATATGACTACTGGCAGGATCAACCAGGTAGCATCCATTAATGACTTTGTTATAATGCAAGCTTTGCGCCCACGAAAGGCAATCAAAACATGCAGAACAACAGGCATAATTTAAGGCAACCATTATTTAGGGACAATGTGAAAAACACAAAAGTTCATCTCAAGCACCGCGTCCGAAGATTCAGTCAATACTTGGGGACCTTCCTAGACATACTAGTACATCTAGAAAGGGCTCATACGTAAAACTTCAAAAGCCACCACAAGACCGTGCAACGGCAGGGGATGGATCAAGCCTAACAAGCCACACGGATACCATTTTAAAGGTAAGCAAAACAAGAACCACATACGAACACCAAAGGCACATAAGGGACTGACAAGGATTAGATGCAGACCATTCAATGCAAAAGCACAAAGCCGGCAAACACAAATATCCAAAGCACATCTCACACGCCAACACGTCAGCAAGACCCAACATCACCGAATGCACCACGCCCCACAACTCAAAGCATTGCAAGCACATGGAGTCGTCCAACAATGCTGGCTCCGCATCGCTAAGCATGAAAAATTTAATACAATCACCCCTTGTGTCAAACACAAGAGAAAAAACCTTAGGGACGCGTCGTGCTTTCGAGTTGGGACAACTACATCGGGACGTGACTCACGGAACAACTAAATCCAAGGGTTAACTTTAATCTAGGACCAAATGAAGGACCAATAAGAAACCCAACGTATTTAAAAGCTCAATGTAGTCACGCCCCGAAGCCAACCAATATCCGAGATTAGCCCACCACCCATGAATCATGATGTCGTTGTCTGTGAAGATTAGAGCAAGCACTGGGGCGATCCATTGAACCCAACACCAACTTGGTTGACACTGGTGAAGGGGGCCCCAATACCTCGAGAGCATAGGAAATAGCTTACCACAACTGAGTCAACATCTAAACCAGGAGGGAGAAGTCCTTGACTAAGATGTTAGGGACTTTCCAAGCGAGCTAGCCTAGTCCACGAGCTTTCCTAGCCAGTTTCAGAGATGGACGAGGCTGTCCAGGACATCCCGTGCTTGCCATGGTCGCAAAAAGTGACTAGGACAACGTTCAGTCCAAGCCAGTCATGCCCAGCAAGAGCTGGCTGTTTTTGTCCGAGAGCTTGCTGAGAGCTGGCCGACTCATCCCGTGCACACCTTAGTCATGACCTACGAGGTCCTCCCCCCATATATGTTTGATATGCTTTTACCAGTTTTGTAGAAAGAGAGCCCTTTTTCGCTATAGGAGGAAAACCACTTTTTAGGGATCTAGACTTCGAATTTTTTTGAGAAACTTTGCACGAATGTTCATCACCCAATAATAATATCCACACAAAAAATTGGAATATTTTGAGAAACGGTGATTTTTAAAAAAAAATTATAAGGGGTAGATTTTTGAGTTAGGTATCTAGACTTGGAATTTTTTCATGAAATTTTACTGGGGCGTTGTCAATAATTAAATACCACTTCCCACAAAATATTGGAATTATCTGACAACGGATGAATTAATTATTATTTTTTTAAGTGCAGAAAGTATTAAATTTATAATTAAATATATTTAAAAAATTAAAAAAATTCATTTTGAGCAAAATTTATTATGGGACTTGCATCATAAAACACATAACATGGACATCAAATTTTCTTTGAAAACAAAATTTGGATTTCGTTACAAAATGATTAGGTGATGGCCTGGTGACTAGTGCTTGTCCAAAACTTCATTTTTTCAACATTGTTTATGCATTTTTGACAGATGACAGGTTCTCTTGAGCATTTGAAAAGTAAAACTTTCTCTAAATGTTATTTGTTAATTTCGGTTGGTGACCCTTTACAATTATTGTGGGATTTGGGCTTTTCCCTCAGATGATGCGCGAGACTGTCCTATAGATTAGTACCTTGACGACGGGAAGGTTGTAGACATAGCTGACCGTTACTGTGTCAAAAGGAACTGGCGGAGTACGTGGAGGTCACCCGGGTTATTATAGTTTTTAGTGGAATGGTCAGACTAGTTTGGCTATATAAGGACTTGATGTCTTTTTTTCGTGGTTGTAATTATTTTATTTTGGGAAGACTGCACCTATAACTACTGTCAGTTTGACTTTTGTTTGGTGGGTCCATGCTCCATATTTTGATGTGACTGTGGGGGAGTTAGCATTCTTGGGGCAGCACTTTTGTACAGGTGTTAGCCAAGAATACAATTAGGGATATGAGCGATACCTGATAGTTGTCTCACAGCTCCAGTGTATCTTTCTGTTTGGATATTTTTGATAATTGTCTCCAAAAACTATTTTTAGTTTGTGATAATTATGAGGTAATTAATTATGATTTTGGTCGTTTGTGTTACGCCACGGTTTTTATTAATTTATTTTTGAAAAAAAAGACACCCGCACTGTTAAAAATCGGGGTGTTACAGCGCGCGCACTTGTGTAGGCTTGCTAATTGATGGGCGCAGCAACAAAATCAATTGTTTTTTTATCGGATGTGGGTAAATCAAGACGCGCTCGATGACTACGACTAAGACGTGGACGTGGCGCGCACGCGTGTGTTGGCTTGCTAGTTGGGGAGCGTAGCAATGAAATCAAAAATTTGGCCCGTATGTGGGAAGAACATCAAGACGCGTGCGCGTGTGTTTGCTTGCTAGTTGACGCCCCTACTGATTAACGAAGGCCAATCAGTCACCTGGCCAACACTCAATCACCAGGCCAGCACTCAGTCTCCTGGCCAGCACCTAGTCACAAGACTGGCTGGCTGGCCAGTACCAAGTCACCAGGCTAGCTGGATGGCCAACACTAAGTCACCAGGCCAGCAGGCTGGGTGGCTGGCTAGCACTCAGCCACCAGGCCAGTAGGCTGGTTGGCTGGCCAACACTAGTCACCAGGCCAACAGGCTGGCTGGCTGGCTCGCACTTGTCACCAGGCCAGCAAGCTAGCTGGCTGGCCAGCACTAGTCACCAGGCTAGTAGGGTGGCCAACACTAGTCACCATGCCAGCAGGCCGGCTGGATGGCTAGCACTAGTGACCAGGCTACCACACTGGTTGCCTGGCCAGCACTAGTCACCAGGCCAGCAAGATGGCTGGCTGGCCAGCACTGGTCACCAGGCTGGTTGGCTGGCTGGCTGGCCAACACCTCGTTACTAGGCCAGCACTAGTAATCAGGCCAGCACTAGTCAGCAGGCCAGCAGGCTGGCTGGCTTGCTAGCACTTAGTCACTAGGCTAGCTGGCTGGCGAGCACTTAGTCCCTTCGCCATCACTTATTCACTTTGTAACGAAATCCAAAAAAATTTTCAAGGAAAACTTGATGTCCATGTTATGTGTTTAATGATGCAAGTCCCATAATAAATTTTGCTCAAAATTAATTTTTTAATTTTTTTATAATATTTTTTAATTATATTTTTAATATTTTCTTCACTTAAAAAATTATAATTAATTCATCCCTAGTCAGACAATTCCAAATTTTTGTGGGAAGTGTTTGTTAATTATTGACAACGTCGCTTTAAAATTTCATGAAAAACTTCCAAGTCTAGGTACCTTAACTCGAAAATGTGCCCCTTATAAATTGTTTAAAAAATGGCCGTTTGTCAAAAAATTCCAATTTTTTTTGTGGATATTAGTATTGGGTTGATGAACATTCGTGCAAAATTTCATGAAAACATTTGAGGTCTAGGTCCCTCAAAAGTGGTTTCCTCCTATAACAGAAAAAGGGCTCTCTTTCTACAAATCTAGAAAAAGCATATCAAACATATATAGGGGACAATATGTGTGCTCCTGGGCAGGGCCAGGACAAAAAAAATTGGAAGGATGTGGGTATGATAAGGCAACTGGTAGTTTATGAATTGACGGACGGCGTAGCAAAATCAAAAATTTGACTCGGATGTGGAAAACCAATACGCGCGCGAGCAATACGACCACGACTACGACATAGGCGTGGACGGGGAACCGGTACATGTTGGCTTACTAGTTGAGGGGCGTAACAACGGAATCCAAAATTTGGGAAGGATGTGGGTGAACGAATGTGTTGCTCCAGAATCATATATCACAGAAAGTTTTTTTCCAGCAATTAAACACTCACCCTGAATAAGTTCTGAGGAAGATGGTGCTTCTTTTCCACTTATGTGATAAACACGTCCTTGAGCAGTAGGGCGGGCAACATCCTTGTTGTTGACAACATCCTTATCATTAGCACTATTCTTTTCTCGGCAATCTTTTGCAAGATGGCCTGGTTTTTGGCAACCATAACATAACCTGGTTCTTTTGGGACACTCGGTTATCTTATGTCCCTCTTGTCCGCAGTGAAAGCATCGCATGGTACGTGTTTGGTTCTGTCCCGCATTTTGAGGCCTCCGATCTTTAGCAGTCTCCTGTGGGCGAGCATACGACTTTTTTTGTTGGAGCTGTCTGCCTTTATTTTGTTGGTCACCATTTCCCTGTTCGAAAGTAACATTTAGAGACAGAACCCCATAATTGAATGTTAAGGTTGTGTTTGATTTCTACCTGAGGTCTCGTTGGTCCACCAATAGCACTCCTGTTCAGGCGGCTCCGTTTCATGATCTCCAACTTTTTGCACTTCTCCATCTGATCCAAGAAAGGATGAAGATAGCGCAAAGTAGACAAAAGAGTTATGCCGACCAACGAAGGAAACCATTGGAGTTTCAAGAGGGTGAACATGTATTTTTAAGAGTGACGCCTACTATTGGAGTTGGTAGGGCACTGAAGTCTAAGAAGCTAACTCCTAAATTCATTGGCCCATACCAGATCCTCCGACATGTGGGTCTCGTAGCTTACCAGATTGCTTTGCCTCCAAGTCTAGCCAAACTGCACGACGTGTTCCATGTGTCAGAACTGAGGAAGTACATCGCTGACCCTTCCCATATTATCGTGCCAGATGATATACAGTTAGAGGAGAACTTTTTGTTTGCAGTTCCGCCGCTGAGCATTGCAGATAGGACTACTAAGCACTTACGAGGCAAAGAGATCGCCTTGGTCAAGGTGATTTGGGACCAAACGACTGGAGATGCAACTTGGGAATTAGAGGAAAAGATGAGAGAGCTCCACCCTAACCTTTTCATGTCTGACTAGTTTCGAGGACGAAACTAAATTTAAGGGGGTGAGTATTGTAACATCCTCTAAAATTATTAATTAAAATAATTTGGATCTATAAATATATTTTCCAATATTAAATTAGGTGTGGTAATTATTCGCCTTGTTTGCCTTATTGTAGTAAAGTTGTTAGTAAGAATTATTTAGTAGATGTATTTGGGCTAAGGGTTGTGGCTTGATATCACACAACCCATTTGAATGAGTAGAAAGTTGGGCTGGGAGTTTATGCCTTGTTTTTGATGAAGGTTAACTAATAATTGATGAAGGTTAACTAATAATAATAATAATAAAAATAATAATAATATTTTTCCCTTCTATTCCTTATTCAGGCCCAACACTATCTACCCAATAATATTCACTTTAAATATAAAGGAATACTGAAACCCTAGCCACAATCACAAACCCTATTTCACAAACCCTTTACAAAAAAGATTCTGTAAAGAATACCAAAATTCTAGCCACCATCACCATCACCTCCCCTTCTTCGTGCATCAAAGCTTGGAATTTCTTTTCCTTGTGAGCAACTTCGTGGGGCTTATAGATTTGTACTAGGAAGAAAAGCGGCCAAGGTAAGAGCTTTTCCCCACACAAATTATAGTTAGACCGTTAGTTGGATTTTATGAAATTAATAATTGTGATTGCTTGCTTTTTGAATGGAATAAATGTAGACTAATGAATTAAAGTAATGAAACCCCAATCCTTTGAGTTAAGTTCATTATATAATATATGATTTTATAAAGTAAAGTATAGATTTTTATGTTATATATGATACAGTTGTGATTTTTATGGCGAATATGAAATAAAGTATGAATTTTATGTTATATGTAATAAAGTTTTAATTTTTATAATGAATATGAAAGAAGAGTTGAATTTGTATGTTATATGTGACAAAGTTTTATGATGATGTATGAGTTGGAGTTGAATCTTGTTGTTATATATGTTAACGTGTTAATCTTTATGATGTGTATGATACCAAGTCTTGATTTTTGTGTGTATGTGGTGAAAGTTATGATTTTCATGATTATTTGTTATGGATATGTGATCTTAGTGATATGTGAATAAGATGATGATTTTGAAAAGTGATTTGAATGCTTATGACATGATTCTTAGTGGGCTGTGTGGAAATATATCTTTTTGATAATATATCATCATATCATGTCATGGCATATGCATCTTCGTGGAAGTTGCCTTAGTGGCAGGTTTTCCCCATTGGTATGGGTGATTTTTCTATGTGGAAGTTGCCTTAGTGGCAGGTATATCCGGATCATATAGTTTTAGGAGCATGCATCATGTATATATTTTTGTTATGCAATTTATTGGTTTGTGTATTTTTTCTTTTAAATTGGAAGTTTTTACTCATATATTTTATGTTATTCTTCTATATGTTTAACTTTGGTTTGATGTGGATGATGGATAAAACTGACCCTTACAACAACATTTTAGGTACTAATGAGTTCGAGGAGATTCAAGAGTAGTTGACGAGTATTAATGTGCGGCGAACGGGGGATAAATATGGGTTTTCAATACAATTTTGTAATGATAGAATTGCCGCGATATTTCCAAGTTTATTTTTAATCTTTTGTCACCAACTCCTAAAATGCACTAGGATTCTAGAAATACAGAAGTGGGTTACCTTCCGTTAGGAATTATTGTTTTTCTTGTTATAGTCTTGAATAAACATTTTCTTAATAAAAATTAAATAAACGTGGTTGTTACTAATTATTTGCATGAATAAATGTTAGGTAGTTAGAAAAAAAAATTGTCGTAAATGTTTCTAACCAATATATTTTTAAGTAACGCTTTGGATCAAAAAAATATGGGGTGTTACAATGCCCCTACCTAGTAACGAAGGACACTCAGTCACCTGGCCAACACTCAATCACCATGCCAGCACTCAGTCACATGGCCAACACCTAGTCACAAGACTTGTTGGCTGGCTAACACTCAGTCACCTAGACACCAGGCTGGCTGGCTGGCCAGCACTAGTCACCAGGCCAGCAAGCTGGCTGGTTGGCCAGCACTAGTCACCCGGCCAACACTAGTCACCATGCCAGCAGGCTGGCCGGGTGGCCAGCACTAGTCACCAGGCCAGTAGGCAGGATGGGTGGCCAACACTAGTCACCAGGCCAACAGGCTGGCTTGCTGGCCAACACTTATCACCAAGCCAGTAGGCTGGCTGGTTGGCCAGCACTAGTCACCAGGTCAGCAGGCTGGTTGGCTAGCTAGCACCTAATCACTAGGCCAACACTAGTCATCAGGGCAGCACTAGTCACCAGGCCAGGCTGACTGGCTGGCCAGCACTCAGTAACCTGGCCAGCACTTAGTCACTTTGTAACGAAATCCAAATTTTGTTTTTAATGAAAATATGATGTCCATGTTATGTGTTTTATGATGCAAGTCCCATAATAAATTTTGCTCAAATTTAATTTTTTAATTTTTTTTAATATTTTTTAATTATATTTTTAATATTTTCTACACTTGAAAAAATTATAATTAATTCATCCCTTGTTAGAAAATTCCAATGTCTTGTTTAATTATTGACAACGTCCTTGTAAAATTTCAAGTAAAAATTCTAAGTCTAGGTACCTCAACTCGAAAAAATTAGTATTGGGTTGATGAACATTCATGCAAAATTACATGAAAAAATTCGAAGTCTAGATCCCTCAAAAGTGGTTTTCCTCCTATAGCGAAAAAAGGGATCTCTTTTTATAAAATAGGAAAAAGCATCTCAAACATATATGGGGGAAGGACATCGCAGGTCATGACTAAAATGTGCATGGGCTGACTCGGCCAGCTCTCGGACAAAAACTGTCAGCTCTGGTTGGGAGTGACTGGCTTGGACTGAACGTTGTCCTAGTCAATTTTTGTGACTATGGCAGGCACGGGATGCAGCCCCCATCTGGTAGGCTGTTAAACAGAAAAGATAACTCTTTCTGTGGCCCCCGCCAACATCTTCGGACTCCCTAACGTTGCCTTCAGCCAGCACGTCCCGATTCAGGAATTTTAACCCGATTCCCTTTCTGTGTACGCGCTTAGAGCGATATCAGACGGGCTTCCCCCGTCCCTTAGGATCGACTAACCCATGTGCAAGTGTCGTTCACATGGAACCTTTCCCCTCTTCGGCCTTCAAAGTTCTCATTTGAATATTTGATACTACCACCAAGATCTGCACCGACGACCGCTTCGCCCAAGCTCGCGCCCCAGGTTTTGCAGCGACTGCCGCGCCCTCCTACTCATGGAGGCCTTGCCCTTGCCCCAACGGTCGGGTATAGGTCGTGCGCTTTAGCGCCATCAATTTTCAGGGCTAGTTGATTCGGCAGGTGAGTTGTTACACACTCCTTAGTGGATTTCGACTTCCATGACCACCGTCCTGCTGTCTTAATCAACCAACACCCTTTTTGGGGTCTAGGTTAGCGTCCAGTTGGGCATCGTAAACCTGCTTCCGGTTTATCCCGCATCGCGAGTTCTGCTTACCAAAAATGGCCCACTTGGAGCTCCCGATTCCACGACATGGCTCAACAAAGCAGCCACACCGTCCTACCTATTTAAAGTTTGAGAATACGTCAAGGGCATTGTGCCCCAAATGCCTCTAATCATTTTCATTTTTTCCTCCAAGTACTTGTTCGCTATCGGTCTTTCGCCAGTATTTAGCCTTGGATGGAATTTACCGCCCGATTGGGGCTGCATTCCCAAACAACCGGACTCGCCGATAGTGCCTCGTGGTGCGACAGGGTCCGAGCACAACGTGGCTCAAACCCTCTCCGGCGCCCCCTTCCAGGGGACTTGGGCCTGATCCGCCGCTGAGAACACTTCTTGTAACGCCCCGGAATTTTAATCCAAAACGTTACTTAAAAAAATACTTATTGTTTAGAAAGTTTACGAATTTTTTTTTTGAAATACTTAGCATTTATTCATTTAAATAATTAGTATCAACCACGTTATTTAATATCATTAAGCAAATATTTATTCGAAATTTAAAACAAAGTAAAAGCAATTATTCATACGGAAGGGAACCATTCCCGTATTTCTAAAATTCTAGTACATTTTAAATGTTTGTGACAAAAGATTAAAAAGAACTTAGAAATATTGCGACAACTCTATTATTACAAAATTGTCTCGAAAAACCCATTTTTACCCCACGTTCGCCGCACATCAATACTCATTAACTACTCTTGAATCTCCTTGAACTCATTAGTACCTAAAATGTTGTTGTAAGGGTCAGTTTTATTCCATCATCCACATCAAACCAAAGCTAAACATATGAAAGAATAACACAAAACATATAAAAGTAAAAACTTCCAATTTAAAAGAAAAAAATGCGCAAACCGGTAAATTGTATATCAAACATATGCATAATGCATGCTCCTAAAACTATATGATCCGGATATCAACCTGCCACTAAGGCAACTTCCACACAGAAAGGTCACCCATATCAATGGGGAAATCAAACCTGCCACTAAGGCAACTCCCACGAAGATGCATATGCCATGACATGATGATATAGTATCAAACATATATATTCCCACACAGCCCACTAAGAATCATGTCATATGCATTCAAAATTACTTTTCAAAATCATCTCTTATTCACATATCACTAGGAACACATACAACACATCCTTATCATGAGTATCACATAATCATAGACAAATAATCATAAAAATTATGACTTTCACCACATACACATCAAAATAGAAACTTTATATCATATAGGCCATAAAAATTAACACTTTAACATATATGACAAGAAAATTCAAACCCCAATTCATATCCATAATAAAAGTTAAAACTTTATCACATATAAGGTAAAAATTCACACTTTATTTCATATTCATCGTAAAACTACAATTTAATCACACATAGCATAAAATTTCATACTTTACTCCGTAGAAGTCATATATTACAATTCAATCTCAACAAAAATTGGGGTTTTATTATTTTAATCCATTAGTCTACATTTATTCCTTCTAAAGTCAAAGTAATCACGATTATTTATCCAACCAACGGCCTAACTATGATTTGTGTGGGGAAAAGCCCTTACCTTGGCCGCTTTTCTTCCTAGTACAAAGCTTTAAGCCCCACGGAGTTGTTCACAAGGAAAAGAAGTTCCAAGCTTGGATACACGAAGGAAATGAGGTGTGAAGGTGATGGTGGCTAGGGTTTCGGAAATTCTTTTTGTTTCTAATTAGTGAGTATACAGAAATTGTGGACTTAGGGAAATTTAAAGTGGAAATT
>JBBPBQ010000002.1:35436225-35569932 GCA_037974755.1 Cicer yamashitae | reverse complement strand
AAAAAAAAAAAATTTGAATTCGTGACAATTAATTGATAATGTCATAAATGTACAAACAATTATTAGATAACGTCAAATTAAATCACGGTTAGTAAATTATTAAAAATTCAAATCACGAGTAATAAATTCATAATTTCATTAAATCACGAAAATTAAATAAATAACATACAAACAATAAAAATTCAAATCATGATTAGTAAATTCGTAACATCATAATATTAAATTCATAGCGTTATCAAATGACAAGTATTAAATTCATAACATACAAACAATTATTTTAAAAATTACAATCAAGAGTAATAAATTCATAATTTCATTAAATCACGAAAATTAAATAAATAACATACAAACAATAAAAATTCAAATCATGATTAGTAAATTCGTAACGTCACAATATTAAATTCATAACGTTATTAGATGACAAGTATTAAATTCATAACATACAAACAATTATTTTAAAAATTCCAATAAAGAGTAATAAATTCATAATTTCATTAAATCACGAAAATTAAATTAATAACATACAAACAATAAAATTCAAATCATGATTAGTAAATTCGTAACGTCACAATATTAAATTCATAGCGTTATTAACTGACAAGTATTAAATTCATAACATACAAACAATTATTTTAAAATCTTCACATCAAGAGTAATAAATTCATAATGTCATTAAATAACGAGTATTAAATTCATAACATATAAAACAAAAAAATATTCCATTCCTGAGTAGTAATTTCGTAACGTCATAATATTAAATTCATAACGTCATTAAAATCAAAGGCAATTATTGTATTGAATCAAATTAAAACTATTTTCAATTGGTAGGAATTTAAGACATATATTTAATCACAAAAATTCATGATGTTACACAACTAATGACACATAATAGGAATTTAAGTAGTTAATAAAATCCAATAATTAGAAAACCAACAATAAATAGAATTAATGGCACATAATAGGAATTTAAGTAATTAGTAAAATCCAATAATTAAAAAAAAACCAAACAATTAACACAAGAAACATTAAAATATATGCAACATACTCGAAGCGTCCCACCCCAAAGTCCGTGAATCAAAGCTCTGATACCATAATGTAACGCCCCGGATTTTTAATCCAAAACGTTACTTAAAAAAATACTTATTGTTTAGAAAGTTTACGATTTTTTTTTTTTTTGAAATACTTAGCATTTATTCATTTAAATAATTAGTATCAACCACGTTATTTAATATCATTAAGCAAATATTTATTCGAAATTTAAAACAAAGTAAAATCAATTATTCATACGGAAGCGAACCACTCCCGTATTTCTAAAATTCTAGTACATTTTAAAAGTTTGTGACAAAAGATTAAAAAGAACTTAGAAATATTGCGACAACTCTATTATTACAAAATTGTCTCGAAAAACCCATTTTTACCCCACGTTCGCCGCACATCAATACTCATTAACTACTCTCGAATCTCCTTGAACTCATTAGTACCTAAAATGTTGTTGTAAGGGTCAGTTTTATTCCATCATCCACATCAAACCAAAGCTAAACATATGAAAGAATAACACAAAACATATAAAAGTAAAAACTTCCAATTTAAAAGAAAAAAATGCGCAAACCGGTAAATTGTATATCAAACATATGCATAATGCATGCTCCTAAAACTATATGATCCGGATATCAACCTGCCACTAAGGCAACTTCCACACAGAAAGGTCACCCATATCAATGGAGAAATCAAACCTGCCACTAAGGCAACTCCCACGAAGATGCATATGCCATGACATGATGATATAGTATCAAACATATATATTCCCACACAACCCACTAAGAATCATGTCATATGCATTCAAAATTACTTTTCAAAATCATCTCTTATTAACATATCACTAGGAACACATACAACACATCCTTATCATGAGTATCACATAATCATAGACAAATAATCATAAAAATTATGACTTTCACCACATACACATCAAAATAGAAACTTTATATCATATAGGCCATAAAAATTAACACTTTAACATATATGACAAGAAAATTCAAACCCCAATTCATATCCATAATAAAAGTTAAAACTTTATCACATATAAGGTAAAAATTCACACTTTATTTCATATTCATCGTAAAACTACAATTTAATCACACATAGCATAAAATTTCATACTTTACTCCGTAGAAGTCATATATTACAATTCAATCTCAACAAAAATTGGGGTTTTATTATTTTAATCCATTAGTCTACATTTATTCCTTCTAAAGTCAAAGTAATCACGATTATTTATTCCATGTCATCCAACCAACGGCCTAACTATGATTTGTGTGGGGAAAAGCCCTTACCTTGGCCGCTTTTCTTCCTAGTACAAAGCTTTAATCCCCACGGAGTTGTTCACAAGGAAAAGAAGTTCCAAGCTTGGATACACGAAGGAAATGAGGTGTGAAGGTGATGGTGGCTAGGGTTTCGGAAATTCTTTTTGTTTCTAATTAGTGAGTATACAGAAATTGTGGACTTAGGGAAATTTAAAGTGGAAATTGTTGGTTAGATAATGTTGGGCCTAAATGAAGAATAAGAGGGATAAAATGTCACTTTTTTTTTTAACCTTGATCATAAAAACCAAGCCACAAACACATAGTTCAAATTTATACTCATTCAAGTGTGTTGGGTCACACTAAGCCTTAAACCCTTAGCCCAAATTCTTCTTGCACTAGGAAAACACATCTACATATAATATATCTCTACTTAAATATATATATATATATATATATATATATATATATATATTATATTATATTTAAACTCCCCATTTAAATAATTCTTACTAAGATCTTTATCTACTACAAAAATCGAACAAGGAAAATAATTATCACACATAATTTAATATTGAATAATATTGATAGGTTCTAATTATTTTTAAATAATAATTTAGAGGATGTTACACTTCTCCAGATTACAATTCAAACACCGAAGGCGATCGATTCTCATGGTGAGCTTATCCCGGTTCGCTCGCTGTTACTAAGGGAATCCTTGTTAGTTTCTTTTCCTCCGCGCATAGGCCAAAATTCAATAGAGCAGCGCATGATTGGTCTCGTGCGACACACAACCACCATCTATCATGGCACACCCTACCATGGTCTAAATTTTCAACCAACCATGAGACAAAAAAGGTCACGAGAAGTCGTCATTCACCCAGCACAACACCTACGAGTAGGAAATTGGCAATGGGCTTCGATATGTGACAGCCAGCCAGACGTGCCCTCAACCTAATGGCATCGGGCACAACTTGCGTTTTAAGACTCGATGGTTGTCGGGATTCTGCAATTCACACCATGTATCGCATTTTGCTACGTTCTTCATCGATGCAAGAGCCTGGATATCCATTGCCGAGAGTCATTCTATATTTCATGTGTCAAAAAACAAAGTTTTAATTCTTGACGTAGGCACGGGATGCAGCTTCCCTGAAAATATTCAAAGTATTTTAAAAGATTAATAACTTTAATTATTTTATTTTATATAATATTAGTTTCGAAATATTAGTAATATTTTAGAAATTAAATTGTGTTTAAAAAAAATATATTGGACAAAAATGACCTAAAATCCTAATCCATTAAGACTAATGCATTTATTGGACGAACTACGTTGCCTAAGAATCAAAATGGATTCGTATAAACCTTTTTAAAGACCAAAGTTGATTAATAAATGAACTACATCTCCTAAGAATCAAAATGGATTAAAATAGACATATTAAATATAAAAATGATCTAAAATCTTAATCCATTGAGACTTATGCGCTGATTGGATGAACTACATTGCCTAAGAATCAAAATGGAGTAGAATAAACCTATTAAAGAACAAAATTACCTTAATTCTTAACCCATTGAGACTTAAGAACATATTGGACGAACTGTATCACCTAAGAATCAAAATGGATTAGAATAAACCTATTAATGACAAAAATGACCTAAAATCATTGTCCATTATGCTCATATTGGAAAAACTATATTGCCTAAGAATCAAAATAAATTAGAATAAACCTATTAAAGAACTGAATGACTTAAATTGTAACACCCCAAATTTTTCTATAAAATATTTTATTAATTAAATAGGATTTTAGATAATTAATTTGGTGCTAAAATTATTTTAGAATACATGTTAATTATTTTTATGATTAATTTTCTTAATATGTGTATTTTCTATAATGTGTTAAATCCTGTACATATTTGACTAAATGAGGGATATAAATAATAAATATTATATTTTATTATTTTATATATTTTTCTAAAAATAATAGTATTTTAGTGTAATATTTTAAAGAATAAGATTTTATGCGATTTTACGTGTATATGCGCGTAAGTAATTAATGTGATGTTTTCATGTGCGTTTGACTGATGTTAAGCACATAGTTATATTTTAATTATTTCTAACTATTTTCTATTTTTAGTTATTTATTTTATAAATAATCATCTAGAGATATTAGTAATATTGCGATTGATTTCTTTTAGTTTCATATATTTCATATGGCAGGAGGATTTTATGAATATTTATTGTGATTTAGTAATTAATATTAATTGTTAATGTTATATTTATTTGTTTATCGTTTTGTCCATTCTATAATCATAGTAGTGTTTTTATGTGAATATTTTATAAAATATTATAGTAATAATTAAAGTTATTATTTTGAATATGAGTATTTTGGTTATTAATGTATTTTAAAAGATTAATTACTTTAATTTTTTAAATATTAGTAATATTTTTGTAATGAAAGTGTGTTTAAAAAAATGTTAAAGAAATTAGTTTTGTTAATTATTCATATTATAGAGTAAGAAAATAATAAATGAAATGAACAAAATGTGTTTTATGGGTATGTCACCTATGCAAAAGTAAAATCCAATAAAATAATAATAATAATAATAATAATATTAATAATAATAATAATAATAATAATAATAATAAGGAAAAAAGAAAGGAAATAGGAAGGACCCGTTTACGCCTTCTTCTTCTTCTTCTTCTTCTTCTTCTTGTTCTTCTTCATTAGCTGCCAAGTCCATAACATATCTCCTCTCCACCTTCTCTCTTCAATCATTACAATTATAGTGGGTGTCGTGCAAAACTGAGACCACATTTGTGAACGTTGTGATCTCCTCTTTCATTCCTGTAACAGCCCATTTTTTTTTAAAAAACAAAATCATATTCCATAAATAAAGAAATACTTTTGAATAAAATATTTAAGTCGTAACACAATGACAAAAGTCAACAATAATTACAAACAGCGGAAATGGTTTTGAAACGAAAATCCAAAGTATTTAAACAGAAAAATACACCGGGGCTGTGAGACCTATTAGACATAGCTCATACCCTTGGGGTATTATCAGCAGACACCTGCACAAAAGTACTGCCCCAAGAATTTCTACTTCCCACACGTCACATCAAAAAGAGGAACACAGACCCACCAAAAGAAAATTCATGAGACAGTTTAAGCATAGGTACAGTCTTCCAAAATGAAATAAATACAACCACAAAAGAAAGACATCTAGCCCCAATACAACCATCTAATCTGAACATGCTACAAAAACTATACAACCCGGGTGATCTCCACGCGCACAAAAAAAATTCTTCTGACACAGCCACGGTCAGGTAAGACTAACTGCGTTCTCGTCTCTAGGGTACTAACCGGTAGGACGGTCCTGATCCTCATCTGAGGGCAAAGCCCAGATTTCCACACTAATTGTAAAGGTCACCAACCGAAATTAACAGATATCATATATCATTTAAATTTTAAATGCACAAATTAACCTTTCAATTTAGCATACACATAGAAAGGGTTTTCATATGCCAAACATGCATAATCAAAGTAGAAAAATGAAGTTTTTAACAAAGATGCACTGTCGTATTCGAATACAGCATCCTTGTATTCGAATACAGTGTTAATACATAAGTCAGTAGCAAAAACAGTGTAAGACTCTTAATTTTAATTTGTAAATTATGAATTTTTGTATATTTTTGGTGTTGAATTATGAGGCTTTTTAGCCAATTTTAATGGTATTTTGTGTGTTAAATACCAAAAATATCTTTTTGAGACCATTTAAAATTATTTGGCGAGAAATAATTTATTTACGTTACGAAAAATTTAATACCGAACAATTTTGTTAAAAATATCTCTGGTTGCTGAAAATTTTATCTGTCAAGTGAGTTGCGACGAGAGTAGACATTTTTATCAAAATAGTTTGAGATGGGAGTGAAGTGATGTGTGTAAGAATATTTAGATATTTGTTGGATTGGTTTAATTATATATATATATATATAATATATATATATATATAATATATATATATGCCATGAACTTATAATATATATATATATATTATTAAGTTTACATATATATGGATATGTGAGAGAAAGGAAACAAAAAAGCGAAGCAGAGCGATTCTTCTTCTTCCTCCTCTGTCTCGAAAATGTTGGTGGTTTTTTTTTTAAAAACAAAACACAAATCCTTATTTATTTACTAGATCTAAGCTCCATCTCGCGAAGTGACAGAAGGGAAAGTTGCTCACCTCCACGCTACGGTGCTAGTGAACCAACTTTGGAAGCGACGTCGCGAACGAAGTTTTCACTGGAATTAATCGCGGTGCCGTAATCGGTTGTTAGAGCTACCGTTGAGGTAAGGGCTCCTTCCAAACTTTTAGTTTGCATTTAGGACATTATGTGTGAAATTCTGGATAATAAATTTGATGTGTTTGAGGTGTAGATTTGTGGAAAATAAATTTAATGTGTTTATGGGTGAAAATTTGGAGATTTAAATTCGTGATTTATGGTTGAAAATTTGGAGATTTAAATTGGTGATTTATGGTTGAAAATTTGGAGATTTAAATTCGTGATTTATGGTTGAAAATTTGGAGATTTAAATTGGTGATTTATGGTTGAAAATTTGGAGATTTAATTTGGTGGTTTATGTTTTGAAATGTGGAGTTTTGAATTAATGTGATTAATGTGGTTGATTTTGTTAGTAATGGTTAACAAAAAAAGAAATTGATTTTTGACGTGTTTGAGTTACGTAATGAGTTATTTTCAAATAAATGAGTTTGAACTGAAGTTAAAATTTTAAAAGAAAAAGTTTAGAGTATTTTATTAACTCAAATTTTCGGTGCTTAAATAGTCGAGTGTACGTATGTGTGATTTGGACAATATTTGTTTTTATTTACTTTTAACTAAATAATGTAGATTATTTGGTTGTAAAAGTTTGGTGTGTGAAAAAGATATAATTTTGGGAATTTGGTTGTGGTTGGATAAATTTTAGTTGTGAACAAATTGTTATAAATATTTATGTTTACGTAGTTAGCTCCTTGAGTCTCGAAAAGGCATCGAGATCGTTGGCACCGAGTTAGCGGTGGGGAGAACTCTGATATATTAATGTTGTTGTGGTGATTCATGTTTGGTGTGATTGATGTGTTCATAATTAATATTATGAATTTTTTAGATGTATTTTATGTGTAGATTGGTGGAAAATGAATTTAATGTGTTTATGGGTGAAATTGTGGAGTCTTGAATTTTGTGATTTATGGTTGAAAATTTTGGAGATTGAAATTTGGTGGTTTATGTTTGAAAATGTGGAGTTTTGAATTTGGTGATTTATGGTTGAAAATTTTGGAGATTGAAATTTGGTGGTTTATGTTTGAAAATGTGGAGTTTTGAATTTGGTGATTTATGGTTGAAAATTTTGGAGATTGAAATTTGGTGGTTTATGTTTGAAAATGTGGAGTTTCGAATACGGGTGATTTATGATTAAATTTGGTGTGAAATTGTGGAATTTGAATGGATTGAATTTGTTGTGTTCGAGATGTGGATGTGTGGTGAATGTGCGATTGATGTATTCATAACTGATGGCACATGCGTTATGAATTTTATGGATGAATATATGTTTGAGTATGAACTGTGAAAAGATTGAAAAATTATTAGTGTTAAATGAGTATTAAAAATGGGGAATCTTTTAATAGGTGCATTTACTTAATGGTTGTGGTGAAAGAATCAGAGTATGCTCATGCATTTCATAGTACATGGTGACCGCGATGGGCAAAAAAAAAAAGACCCATGTTTACCCCACGTTTGCCACACGTCAATACTCACTAACTAATCTTGAATCTCCTTGAACTCATTAGTAACTAAAATGTTGTTGTAAGGGTCAGTTTTTTTCCATCATCCACATCAAACCAAAGCTAGACATATAGAAGAATAACACAAAACATATAAAAGTAAAAACTTCCAATTTAAAAGAAAAAAATGTGCAAACCAGTAAATTGTGTATCAAAAAATATGCATAATGCATGCTCCTAAAACTATATCATCCGGATATAAACCTGCCACTAAGGCAACTGCCACATAGAAAGATCACCCATACCAATGGGGAAAACAAACCTGCCACTAAGGCAACTCCCACGAAGATGCATATGCCATGACCTGATGATATAGTATCAAAGAGATATATTCCCACACAGCCCACTAAGAATCATGTCATATATGCATTCAAAATCACTTTTTATAATCATCACTTATTCACATATTATAGAACACATACCACACATCCTTATCATGAGTATCATATATTCATAGACAAATAATCATAAAAATTATTACTTTCACCACATACACATAAAAATAGAAACTTTATATCATATAGGCCATAAAAATTAACACTTTAACATATATAACAAGAAAATTCAAACTCCAACTCATATACATTATAAAAGTTAAAACTATATCACATATAAGATAAAAATTCAAACTTTATTTCATATTCATCATAAAACTACAATTTTATCACACATAGCATAAAATTTCATACTTTACTCCATAGAAGTCATATATTACAATTCAATCTCAATAAAAATTGGGGTTTTATTATTTTAATCCATTAGTCTACATTTATTCCTTTTAAAATAAAAGTACTCACGATTATTTATTTCATGTCATCCAACCAACGGCCTAACTATAATTTGTGTGGGGAAAAGCCCTTACCTTGGCCGCTTTTCATCCTAGTACAAAACTTTAAGCCCCACGAAGTTGTTCACAAGGAAAAGAAGTTCCAAGCTTTGGATACACGAAGAAAAGGAGGTGTGAAGGTGATGGTGGCTAGGGTTTCAGTATTCCTTTTTGTTTATTATTAGTGAGTATACAGAAATTGTGGACTTAGGGAAAATTTAAAGTGGAAATTGTTGGTTAGATAATGTTGGGCCTAAATGAAGAATAAGAGGGATAAAATGTCACTCTTTTTTTTTGTTAACCTTGATCCTAAAAACCAACCACAAACACATAGCCCAAATTTATACTCATTCAAGTGGGTTGGGTCACACTAAGCCTCAAACCCTTCGCCCAATTTCTTCTTGCGCTAGGAAAACACATATACATATCTCCCCATTGATTAAATAATTCTTACTAATAACTTTATCAACTACAATAAATCGAATAAGGCAAATAATTATCACACATAATTTAATATTGAATAATATTGATAGGTTCTAATTATTTTTAAATAATAAATTTAGAGGATGTTACAAGTGGGGCAAGTGACTCGATATTTCCGATGTGGGGAAGAGGGGCATTATGCTAATGCTTGTACCTCTAAGAGTCTTACTTGCTACAATTTCCAGAAGTCAGGACACTTTGCAAAGGATTGCAAGGCTCCGAAGGTGGAACCAACATGGAATGAACAAGGGCTACTCGTCCTATTGCTAAAGGACGCGTTTAGTGCATGGCTGCTGAAGCTGGAAATCAATCTAGCAATTTGATCAAACGAGACTGCGAGATTGCAGGTAACACTCTAACTACACTTTTTGATTCGGGGGCAACCTATTCCTTCATTGCTATGGACTGTGTGAATCGTTTGAAGTTATTTGTGTCTTCTCTACCTTTTGATTTGCTTGTTTCCACACCTGTTAAGACTTTGACCTTAAATACTGCATGTTT
This sequence comes from Cicer yamashitae, assembly GCA_037974755.1. Classification (NCBI taxonomy): domain Eukaryota; kingdom Viridiplantae; phylum Streptophyta; class Magnoliopsida; order Fabales; family Fabaceae; genus Cicer; species Cicer yamashitae. The sequence goes on along the minus strand of JBBPBQ010000002.1, from coordinate 35,559,984 downwards.
ACATTGTCAAGTAACTATCCAGGATAGGGATTTCTTGATTAATTTTATTTGTTTACCCCTACAATCACTCGAGGCCAATCTCGGTATAGATTGGATGTCGTCTCATTTTGTAATATTGGACTGTGCTCGCAAATTAGTTCTTTAGGACGTTCGGTTGTTGGGACTCTTTCAGTTTGTACCTCAATGAAGGTTGAGAATGAATAAGAAAATCCAGCGAGTGACATGGAATGAAAAGTGGAGCAGCACATGAGTATGTAGCTTATGACAATTAAGGATTCATGAAATGAATTATCCCACCTGTAAATGAGACATTGTTATTAGAAGGGAATGCCAAGGAATTCAAAGGCACTACTTGAATGCATGTCATCGGGGTACGTTATTGTGTTCGTCAATCAAAAGAGTTAAATGTTTGTTTGGTAGGGAAGAATTGAGCATGGAATGAAAAGTTGGTGGGAACTAGTAAGGCTTGATTTCTTGAAATCACTATGATGAAGAAAGACAAAGTATGATGGCAGATGAGCTAAGCAAATAAAGGACTCTAGATGTTGACCACATGGACGGTTGAATGACAGTAGAGGTGAAAAGTATTTGGAGACATATTTTAGATGTAGAATAGTTCATGGGAAGTGTGAAAATTAGGAGGAATTAAGATTTTGTTTGAATTGTTAAAGGAATTCTTAATGACCAGGATGACAAGCTTATCTGAAGGAAGAAAAGTTTAATAGTAAAAGGAAATACCAAAGAAATTCAAGTTAGGATGGATGATATTTTGGGATATGACGCACAATGGTGTGTACCAATTGTGGTTGTCAAAGGAGAGAGCAACTTTTGGAAAATGACATACAAGAGTAAGCTAAGTAATGATTTCGAAATGGGAAAGTGATGGAGTGAATTAAATGTGTTTGACCTGTCATAATGTAATGATAATCATCAAGTTGCAAATAAAGGACGCGGCGGAATTGAGAAGTATCAGAATGAATGTTAGCAGTAGATGTAGGAAAATTATATTCGGGTTTATCTAGAATTGTGAAGTATGTAGGAAATTGATTAGTGAAGCGTGAATTTGAGGTGTTAGGCATGAGACAAATGTAGGTCTTAATCAGTGAATGATATTCAAATTGGATTTTTGTTGCAGATGTGACTCTGGAAATGAAGCACTAAACCTAAAGGAAGTTTATGTGTTGTAGGTGGTATAGTCTTGGCATGTTGTCGAAAATATTTGAGGAAACTTTGATCACAAATCGGATGTTGGGAAGTGATTATTAAAGTTATAATTAGAACAATATTCTGATAAGAACACTGTGGTTTGGTGAAGTGGTGCGACTAAAGAAAATCGAGGATTTGTGGGCAATGAAGAAATTAGGGAGTTCTCGGCGGTAATGATTGTTTTTTTCTCAGTGTGTTGGTGTCGTAATTAGTGTTTCGGTTTGGTACCTCATGGGTATTTCGTACCAAGTGGACATATATGAGGCTATGTGACATAGTTTTGGGCGATTGTACTTCGTCGATAGGAAACTCGGTGGACCTTGAGGAGATTGTATAACCGCTTGTGCCTAAGGATAACCTTCAGTGCAAGTCGCAAGGAGCGCTATTATAGTTTGGTTAAGATATTCTAAGCCACCATCATGGCTTTTGGCTACTTATTGACAAATTAAGGAATTGATCATCCTTAATCTCTTGTTGATAGCATACAAAATCATGTTGACTGAAACGGGCGAGTCTTACCAGCAATGGTAGTGTATAGAGTTATTAAGCACCCTATGAGAAAGGATAGACGACGCTTTCTTCGCGTAGGCATGACGAAAAAAGTTCTATCATGTATGTTGAATTTCAATGCAAACCTAGTGTGGTTATCACACTTACTTTAAGTTTCGAGGACGAAACTTCTTTTTGGAGTGTAGTAATGTAAGACCCTCAATTTTAAACTCTAAATCATGCAATTTTAGTATATTTGGTGTTAAATTGCTGAGGCATTTAGCCCAATTTTAAGTCATTTTGTGAATTAAGTACCAAAAGCATATTTTGTTAGAGTTTGTAATGTTTATTATATATAAATATTTATATATATATATATATATATTGAGACCCGGTTAAAATTATTTGTCGAAGAATAATTTATTTACGTTACGAAGAATTTAATACCGGGCAGTTTTGTTAAAAATATTACTGGTCGCTGAAAATTTTATCTGTCAATTGAGTTGCGACGAGAGTAAATATTTTTATCAAAATAGTTTGAGATGTGAGTGAAGTGATGTGTGTAAGAATATTTAGATATTTGTTGGTTTGGTTTAAATATATATATATATATTATCTGGAAAGTTAGTAATATATATATATATGGTTTGTAAGTATATATATATATATATATATATATATATATATATATATATATATATATATGTGTGTGAGAAAGCAAGGCAAGCAAGGATCAGAGAAGAAAACTTAAACATTTCCCTGCCTCGCGAGCTTCTTTTTTTTCTTCTTCTTTCTTTCTCTATTTCGAAAACGTGTTGGTGGGTTTCGAAAAAAAACCGCAAACATAAACCTCCATTTCTCACCTAGATCTAAGCTTCCATTCGAGAAGTGAGAGAAGGAAAAATTGCTCCTCTCAATGTTACGGTGCTAGTGAGCTAGCTTTGGAAGCGACGGCGCGAGCGAGAGTTTTCACCGTATTTGATCGCAGTAACGAAAACGGTTGTAAAAGAAATAACTAGGGTAAGGGCTCCTTCCAAATTTCTAGTTTGCATATAGGGACTCTATATGTGTGATTGATGTATTTTGAGTGAAAAATCATTTTCGGCGTGAAGATATGTATTTTGAGTGAAAATACGGTTTGTTATGTGATATGAATTTATGATTAAATTTGAAGTGGTTCATGTGTGAATTTCTGGAAAATGAATTTAATTTGATTATGTGTGAATTAGTGGAATTTGAAATTGATGTGGTTGAGATGTAGTTTGGTGTGATTTATGTGCGATTTGATGAGATTGAATTAGTGTGATTTATGTGTGGTTTTTGTGGAAAATGAATTGATGAAATATGGTATGCTCTGTGTTGAATTTGAAAAATCATTATTTTTAAATGAGCATTAAAAATGGGGAATCTTTTAATAGCTGCATTTACGTAATGTTTGTGGTGAAAGAGTCAGAGTATACTCATGCATTTGATAGCTTGTGGTGACCGCGATGGGCCACAGTGGCACTGGTGACCGCGATGGGCCACGAAGTTAATTGTGCGGGCATATGATAGGTGGCCCCTAGGTAATTTGTACTAGGCCTGTGATAGGCAGTACAATTACGGTTTACGCCCCTCGCAAAGGGTTTTTGTTTAGAATTGATGTGTAAGGCCTGTGATAGGCTACACTTTAGTAAATTGTGCGGGCCTGTGATAGGTGGCACCTCAGTAAGTTGTACTAGGCCTGTGATAGGCAGTACAATTACGATTAGCGCCTCCCAAGGAGAGCTTTTGGTTTTGAATTTCGGAATCATGGGCATTAGCATTTACGCATTGCATTAGGGTGCTTGGCATGCGAGTCATGTTTGTTATACTCGATTATTGTTGTGATTGTGCCGTAATTGATTAGTGTGATTGATTGACTTTGTGTTGAAAGTGTTGAATAATTTCGAAACGTTTTCAAAACTGAAAAATCTGTATTTCTTACAGTTGTATTCGGATACGACAGGACTGTATTCGAATACGACAGCATAGAGTTTGCTACTAACTTATGATTTCGCACTTGTATTCGAATACGACAGGACTGTATTCGAATAAGACATGATGATTTTTGCTACTGACTTATGAATTAGCACTGTATTCGAGTACAAGTTTGCTGTATTCGAATACGACTGTGCAGTTTTGTCCAACACTTCATTTTTCAACATTGTTTATGCATTTTTGACATATGAAAACCCTTTCAAGGAGTATGCTAAGATGAAAGTTTATTTTGTGCATTTAAAATTTAAATGCTAAGTGTTATTTGTTAATTTCGGTTGGTGACCCTTTACATTATTGTGGGTCGGGCTTACGCCCCTGGTTTTTTATAGTTTTGAGTCGTGCTGGAATTGCAACGACGTCGAAGGCGTGGCATAGCGATGAGTTTGGATTTGTGATCGAAAGCATTGGGACTTGATATCGCTCGTGGATCCTCAGTAACCAGTCACCCTTAGTTAGATTAATGATCAACTTAGGGTTTTATTTAAGAATTTTATTTATTTTCCCTTTCTTATTTCAAGGTTGCTGTCGCAAAAGAGGACTTATGTATTTAAAACAAACTATTTTAGCCGATTGTATATTATGATGAAATTATTTATGACTTTTGTCGTTTATGTTACGACATGGTAATTTTATCAATTTATTTTTGAAAAAAAAAATGCACCCGCGTTGTTAAAAATCGGGGTGTTACAAAAATGAACTAAAACCCTAATCCATTGAAACTAGTGCGCTTAGAATATGAACTATATTGCATAAGAATAAAAAACGATTAGAATAAGCCTATTAAATACCAAAATGATCTAAAATCTTAATCTATTGAGACCAATAAACTAATTGGACGAATTACATTGACTAAGAAACAAAATGGATCAAAGTAAACCTATTAAAGAATAAAACGACCAAAATTCTTAACCCATTGAGACTAATGCACTTATTGGACGAACAACAATGCCCAAAACCTAAAATCAATTAAAATATAAATATTATAGACAAAAATGACCTAAAATCATAATTGTAAGACCCTTAATTTTAAACTCTAAATTATGCAATTTTAGTATATTTGAGTTGCGACAAGAGTAGATATTTTTATCAAATAGATTGAGATGTGAGTGAAGTGATGTGTGTAAGAGTATTTAGATATTTGTGGTTTGGTTTTAATAATATATATATATATATATATATATTGTTAGTGTAAGTAATATATATATATATATACATGTGTGTGTGTGTGTGAGAAGAAAGCAAGAAAGGAAAAAAAAATCAGTCAAGCAAGCCTTTTTCCTGCTGTTCACGCCATTCCACGCCAACCTCTTCTTCTTCTTCTCTTTTGTTTCCAACAACAAGCAAAAAGCTTTGGTTTTTCAAAAACCGTCAAACAAAAACCTCCATTTTTCTTCCACTTCCGAGCTTTATTTCGAGAAGTGACAGAAGGGAAAGTTGCTCATCTCTATGCTACGGTGCTAGTGAGGTAACTTTGGAAGTGACGTCGCGAACAAAGTTTTTACCGGAATTAATCGCAGTGCCGTAATCAGTAGTTTAAGCTATCGTTAAGGTAAGGGCTCCTTCCAAACTTTTAGTTTGCATTTAGGACCTTATGTGTGAATTTGTGGAAAATAAATTTGATGTGTTTGAGGTGTAGATTTGTGGAAAATGAATTTAACGTGTTTATGGGTGAAAATTTGGAGATTTATATTGGTGATTTTTGGTTGAAAGTTTGGAGATTTAAATTGGTGATTTATGGTTGAAAATTTGGAGATTTAATTTGGTGGTTTATGTTTGGAAATGTCGAGTTTTGAATTAATGTGATTAATGTGGTTGATTTTGTTAGTAATGGTTAACAAAAAAAGAAATTGATTTTTGACGTCTTTGAATAACATAATGAGTTATTTTCAAATAAATAAGTTTGAACTGAAGTTGAAATTTTAAAAAGAAAAAGTTTAGTGTATTTTATTAACTCAAAATTTCAGTGCTTTAATAGTCGAGTGTGCGTATGTGTGATTTGGACAATATTTGTTTTATTTAGTTTTAACTAAATAATGTAGATTATTTGGTTGTAAAAGTTTGGAGTGTGAAAAAGATATAATTTTGGGAATTTTGTTGTGGTTAGATAAATTTTAGTTGTGAACAAATTGTTATAAATATTTATGTTTATGTAGTTAGCTCCTTGAGTCTCGAAAAGGAATCGAGACCGTTGGCACCGAGTTAGCGGTGGGGAGAACTCTGTGTATTAATGTTGTTGTGGTGATTCATGTTTGGTGTGATTGATGTGTTCATAATTAATATTATGAATTTTTTAGATGTATTTTATGTGTAGATTGGTTGAAAATTTTGGAGATTTAATATTTCGAGATTTAATATAGGTGGTTTATGTTTGGAAATTCGGAGTTTTGAATTTGGTGATTTATGGTTGAAAATTTTGGAGATTTAATATTTGGAGATTTAATATAGGTGGTTTATGTTTGGAAATTAGGAGTTTTGAATTTGGTGATTTATGGTTGAAAATTTTGGAGATTTAATATTTGGAGATTTAATATAGGTGGTTTATATTTGGAAATTTGGAGTTTTGAATTTGGTGATTTATGGTTTAAAATTTTGGAGATTTAATATAGGTGGTTTATGTTTGGAAATTAGGAGTTTTGAACTTGGTGATTTATGGTTGAAAATTTTGGAGATTTAATATAGGTGGTTTATGTTTGGAAATTCGGAGTTTTGAATTTGGTGATTTATGGTTGAAAATTTTGGAGATTTAATATTTGGAGATTTAATATAGGTGGTTTATGTTTGGAAATGTGGAGTTTTGAATTAATGTGATTTATGTGTGGTTTTGTGGAAAATGAATGGATGAAATTTGGTATGTATGGTGAATTAAATTTAATGTGGATTGTGGATTAAATTTGATGTGGGTTTGAGAAAATCTGTTTTGAGTGTATTCTGTGAAATGTTTGAAAAACCATTGTTGTTAAATGAGTATTAAAAATGGGGAATCTTTTAATAGCTGCATTTACGTAATGGTTATGGTGATTCATGTTTGGTGTGAATTCTAGGATTATGAGTTATATATGTTTGAGTATGCTCTGTGTTGAATTTGAAAAATCATTCGTGTTAAATGAGTATTATAAATGGGGAATCTTTTAATAGCTGCATTTACTTAATGGTTGTGGTGAAAAGAGTCAGAGTATGCTCATGCATTTTCATAGTACATGGTGACTGCGATGGGTCATGGTGATAGTGGTGACCGGATGGGCCACGGGATGATGCCATGTGAATTGTTGGCTCATCTTATCTTTACGAGGATTATTGCGTCGTGCTAGTCTGTGAGAGATTGCACTCTAGAATGTGCTGATCTGTGAGCGATTGCACTCTAGAAATCAGTGTAAGGCTTGTGAGAGGCGACACCTTAATAAATCGTGCTAGCTTGTGAGAGACTGCACCTCGGTAATTAGTACTGGCTTGTTAGAGACCGTACAATTATGACTTACGCCCCTTCGAGGAGGTTTTGGTTTGGAATTCCAGAATCGTGTGCACTGGCTTATACACATTGCATTAGGGTGCTTGGCACGATTGATGTTTGTGATTGTGCCGTATTTGATGAGTGTTATTGATTAACTTTATGTGGTAAGTGTTGAATGATTTCGATACGTTTTCAAAAGTGAAAATCTGCAACTTTCACAGATGTATTTGAATACAACAGGATAGTATTCGAATACAGTTGTGCTGATTTTGCTACTTACTTGTGAAATAGCATTGTATTCGAATACAAGGATGCTGTATTCAAATACGACAATGCAGTTTTGTTAAAAACTTCATTTTTCAACTTTGATTATGCATGTTTGGCATATGAAAACCCTTTCAAGGTGTATGTTAAGTTGAAAGGTTATTTTGTGCACTTAAAACTTAAATGCTATGTGTTGTTTGTTAATTTCGGATTGGTGACCCTTTACAATTATTGTGGAAATCTGGGAAGGTAGTGGTTATACCTGACCGAGGCTGTGTTAGAAGGTTTTGCCGGGCGCGTGGAGTTTACCCGCGTTGTATAGCTTTTTGTAGTATGATCAGATTAGGTGGCTGTATAGGGGCAGGGTGTCTTCCTCTTGTGGTTGTATTTATTTTATTTGGAAGACTGTATCCCTATATTTTAACTGTTTGTTGACTTTTATTCTGGTGGGTCCATGTGTCACTTTTTGATGTGACGTGGGGGAAGTAGAGATTCTTGGGGCAGTGCATTTGTGCCGGTGACTGCCGAGAATACCCCAGGGGTATGAGCTATGTTTGATTGGTCTCACAACCCCGGTGTATTTTTCTGTTGAAAATACTTTGGACTTTTAATTCCGAAAACTATTTCCGCTGCTTGCAATTATTGTTGACTTTTGTCGTTGATAAACGACTTAAATGTTTTATACAAAAGTATTTTCTTGATTTTATGAACTTGAATTTATTTAAAAAAAAACGAGCTGTTATACTTATACACTTATTGGACGAACAAAATTGCCTAAAAATTAAAATGGATTAGAACAAATCTATTTAACACCAAAATGACCTAAAATCTTAATCCATTGAGACATATGCACTTATTAGACGAACTACATTTCCTAAATATAAAAATGGAATAGAATATAACATTGAAAAGACCAAAATGACAAAAAATGTTAATCCATTGAGACTTATGAACTTATTGGACAACCTACATAGCCTAAGAATAAAAATGGATTGGAATAAATCTATTAAAGACCAAAATGACCTATATTCTTAATCCATTTAGACATATGTACTTCTAGGACGAACTACATTGCCTAAGAATAAAAATGGATTAGAATATACCTATTAAATACCAATATGACCTAAAATCTTAATCCATTGAGTCTTATACACTTATTGAATGAACTACTTTGCCTAAGAATCAAAATGGATTAGATAAAACATATTAGAGACCAAAAAGAACTAAAATCCTAATCCATTGAAACTAGTGCACTTAATAGATGAACTACAGTAACTAAGAACCAAAATGGACTAGAATAAACATTGAAAAGACCAAAATGACCTAACTTCGCAATCTATTGATAACCATGCACTAATTGGACGAACTACATTGCCTAAGAATCAAAATGGATTAGAATAAACTTGCTAAAGAACAAAATTACCAAAATTCTTAACCCATTAAGACATACGACCATATTGGGCGAACTACATTTCCCAAAAACAAAATAGATTAGAGTAAACATATTAATGACAAAAATGACCTAAAATCTTCGTCCATTATGCTCATATTAGACAAACTACATTGCCTAACAATCAAAATGGATTAGAATAAACCTATTAAGGAATAAAATGACCTAAATTATTAACCCATTGCGACTTATGCACTTATAGGGCGAACTACAATGCCTAAGAACCAAAATGGATTAAAATAAACATGTTATAAAAGAAAATTACCTAAAATCTAAATCAATTGAGACTTATACACTTATTGTACGACCCAAATTGCCTATAAATTCAAATGAATTGGAATAAGTCTATTTAAAACCAAAATGACCTCCACTCTTAATCCGCTGAGAGCTATGCACTTATTGGACGAACTACATTGCCTAATAAATAAAAATGGATTACAATAAATCTATTAATGACCTAAAATTCTAAACCATTGAGACTGATGCACTTATTGGTGGAGCTACATTGCCTAAGACTCAAAATGAATTAGAACAAACCTATTAAAGACCAAAAGGTATCCAAAATACATAATCCATTTAGACTTATGCACTTATTGGACGAACTACAATGCGAAAGAACCAAAATGGATTAAAATAAACCTATTTTAAACAAAAATTTCCTGAAATCTTAATCCATTAAGACTTATGCACTTATTGGACGAACTAAATTGCCTAACAATTAAAATGGATTAGAATAAACCTATTAAAGACATAAATGACCAAAAATCTTAATCCATTGAGACATATGCACTTATTGCACGAACTTTATTGCCTAAGAGTCAAAATGGATTAGAATAAACATCTAATAGACCAAAATGAAATAAAATCTTAATCCTTTGAAACTAGTTCACTTAAAATATGAACTATACTGCCTAAGAATCAAAATGGATTACCATTATCCTATTATAGACCAAAAAGAATTCAGATCCTAATTTGTTGAAACTAGTGCGCTGAATAGATGAACTACATTAACTAAGAACCAAAATGAACTAGAATTAACATTGAAAAGACCAAAATGACAAAAAATGTTAATCCATTGAGACCTATGAAGTTATTGGACAACCTACATTGCATAAGAATCAAAATGTATTGGAATAAATCTATTAAAGACCAAAATGACCTATATTCTTAATCCATTGAGACATATGTACTTATAGGACGAACTAGATTGCCTAAGAATAAAAATGGATTAGAATATACCTATTAAATACCAATATGACCTAAAATCTTAATCCATTGAGTCTTATGCGCTTATTGGATGAACTACTTTGCCTAAGAATCAAAATGGATTAGATAAAACATATTAGAGACCAAAAAGAACTAAAATCGTAATCCATTGAAACTAGTGCACTTAATAGATGAACTACACTAACTAAGAACAAAATGGACTAGCATAAACATTGAAAAGACGAAAATGACCTAGATTTGCAATCTATTCATAACTATGCACTAATTGGACGAACTACATTGCCTAAGAATCAAAATGGATTAGAATATATCTACTAAAGAAAAAATTACCAAAATTCTTAACCCATTAAGACATACGAACATATTGGACGAACTACATTTCCCAAGAAACAAAATAAATTAAAATAAACCTATTAATGACAAAAATGACCTAAAATCTTAGTCCATTATGCTCATATTGGACAAAATACATTGCCTAAGAATCAAAATGGGTAAGAATAAACCTATAGAGGAATAAAATGACCTAAATTATTAACCCATTGCGACTTATGCACTTATAGGGCAAACTACATTTCCTAAGAACCAAAATGGATTAAAATAAACATCTTATAAAAGAAACTTACCTAAAATATAAATCAATTGAAACTTATTCACTTATTGGACGACACACATTGCCTATAAAATAAAATGAATTGGAATAAGTCTATTTAAAACCAAAATGACCTACAGTCTTAATCCGCTGAGAGCTATGCACTTATTAGACGAACTACATTGCCTAATAAATAAAAATGGATTAGAATAAATCTATTAATTACCTAAAATTCTAAACCATTTAGACATATGCACTTATTGGTGGAGCTACATTGCCTAAGACTCAAAATGAATTAGAACAAACCTATTAAAGACCAAAAAGCATCAAAATACATAATCCATTTAGACTTATGCACTTATTGGACGAACTACAATGCGAAAGAACCAAACTAGATTAAAATAAACCTATTTTAAACAAAAATTTCCTAGAATCTTAATCCATTAAGACTTATGCACTTATTGGACGAACTAAATTGCCTAACAATTAAAATGGATTAGAATAAACCTATAAAAGACATAAATGAGCAAAAATCATAATCCATTGAGACATATGCACTTATTGCACGAACTTCATTGCCTAAGAATCAAAATGAATTAGAATAAACATTTTATAGACCAAAATGAACTAAAATCTTAATCCATTGAAAGTAGTTCACTTAACATATGAACTATACTGCCTAAGAATCAAAATGGATTACAATTATCCTATTATAGACAAAAAATAACTCAAATCCTAATCCGTTGAAACTAGTGCGCTGAATAGATGAACTACGTTAACTAAGAACCAAAATAAACTAGAATTAACATTCAAAAGACCAAAATGACAAAAAAATGTTAATCCATTGAGACCTATGAAGTTATTGGACAACCTACATTGCCTAAGAATCAAAATGGATTGGAATAAATCTATTAAAGACCAAAATGACCTAAAATCTTATAGGACGAACTACATTGCCTAAGAATAAAAATGGATTAGAATATACCTATTAAATACCAATATGACCTAAAATCTTAATCCATTGAGTCTTATGCACTTATTGGATGAACTACTTTGCCTAAGAATCAAAATGGATTAGATTAAACATATTAGAGACCAAAAAGAACTAAAATCCTAATCTATTGAAACTAGTTCACTTTAATAGATGAACTACAGTAACTAAGAACCGAAATGGACTAGAAAAAACATTGAAAAGACCCAAATGACCTAAATTCGCAATCTATTGATAATTATGCACTAATTGGACGAACTACATTGCCTAAGAATCAAAATGGATTAGAATAAACCTGCTAGAGAACAAAATTACCAAAATTCTTAACCCATTAAGACATACGAAAATATAGGACGAACTACAATGTGAAAAATCCAAAACGGATTAAAATAAACCTATTTTAAGCAAAAATTTCCTAGAATCTTAATCCATTAAGACTTATGCACTTATTGGACGAAATAAATTGCCTAACAATTAAAATGGATTAGAATAAACCTATTAAAGACCAACATGACCAAAAATCTTAATCCATTGAGACATATTCACTTATTGCACAAACTTCATTGCCTAAGAGTCAAAATGGAATAGAATAAACATCTTATAGACCAAAATGAACTAAAATCTTAATCCATTGAAACTAGTTCCTTAACATATGAACTATACTGCCTAAGAATCAAAATGGATTACAATTATCCTATTATAGACAAAAAAGAACTCAAATCCTAATCCGTTGAAATTAGTGCGCTGAATAGAGGAACTACATTAACTAAGAACCAAAATGAACTAGAATTAACATTGAAAAGACCAAAATGACAAAGAATGTTAATCCATTGAGACCTATGAAGTTATTGGACAACCTACATTGCCTAAGAATCAAAATGGATTGGAATAAATCTATTAAAGACCAAAATGACCTATATTCTTAATCCATTGAGACATATGTACTTATAGGACGAACTACATTGCCTAAGAATAAAAATGGATTAGAATATACCTATTAAATACCAATATGACCTAAAATCTTAATACATTAAGTCTTGTGCACTTATTAGATGAACTACTTTGCCTAAGAATCAAAATGGATTAGCTTAAACATATTAAAGACCAAAAAGAACTAAAATCCTAATCCATTGAAACTAGTGCACTTAATAGATGAACTACAATAACTAAGAACCAAAATGGACTAGCATAAACATTGAAAAGACCAAAATGACCTAGATTCGCAATCTATTGATAACTATGCACTAATTGGACGAACCACATTGCCTAAGAATCAAAATGGATTAGAATAAACCTGCTAAAGAACAAAATTACCAAAATTCTTAACCCATTAAGACATACGAACATATTGGATGAAATATATTTCCCAAGAAACAAAATAGATTACAATAAACCAATTAATGACAAAAATGACCTAAAATCTTCGTCCATTATGCTCATATTGGACAAACTACATTGCCTAAGAATCAAAATGGATAAGAATAAACCTATTAAGGAATAAAATGACCTAAATTATTAACCCATTGCGACTTATGCACTTATAGGGCGAAGTACATTGCCTAAGAACCAAAATGGATTAAAATAAACATCGTATAAAAGAAAAATACCTAAAATCTAAATCAATTGAGACTTATACACTTATTGGATGACCCAAATTGCCTATAAATTAAAATGAATTGGAATAAGTCTATTTAAAACTAAAATGACCTATAGTCTTAATCCGTTGAGAGCTATGCACTTATTGGACGAACTACAATGCCTAATAAATAAAAATGGATTAGAATAAATCTATTAATGACCTAAAATTCTAAACCCTTGAGAATGATGCACTAATTGGTGGAGCAACATTGCCTAAGACTCAAAATGGATTAGAACAAACATATTGAAAACCAAAAAGTAACCAAAATACTTAATCCATTTAGACTTACGCACTTATTGGACGAACTACAATGCGAAAGAACCAAAATGGATCAAAATAAACCTATTTTAAACAAAAATTTCCTAGAATCTTAATCCATTAAGACTTATGCACTTATTGGACGAACAAAATTGCCTAACAATTAAAATGGATTAGAATAAACCTATTAAAGACCAAAAGGACCAAAATTCTTAACCCATTGAGACTTATGCACTTATTGGACGAACTTCATTGCCTAAAAGTCAAAATGGATTAGAATAAACATTTGATAGACCAAAATGAACTTAAATCTTAATCCATTGAAACTAATGCACTTAAAATATGAACTATATTGTGTAAGAATGAAAAACGATTAGAATAAACTAATTCAATACCAAAATTATCTAAAATCTTAATCTATTGAGACTTATGCACTAATTGGACGAATTACATTGACTAAGAAACAAAATGGATTACAATTATCCTATTATAGACAAAAAAGAACTCAAATCCTAATACGTTGAAACTAGTGCACTATATAGACGAACTACATTCACTAAGAACCAAAATGAACTAGAATTAACATTTTAAAGACCAAAATGAAAAAAAAAATGTTAATCCATTGAGACCTATGATATTATTGGACAAACATCATTGCCTAAGAATCCAAATGGATTGGACTAAATCTATTAAAGACCAAAATGACCTATATTCTTAATCCATTGAGACATATGTATTTATGGGAAGAACTACATTGCCTAAGAATAAAAATGGATTAGAATATACCTTTTAAATACCAGTATGACCTAAAATCTTAATCCATTGAGGCTTATGCACTAATTGGACGAAATACATTAACAAATAACTAAAATGAATTAGAGTTAACATTGAAAACACCAAAATTACCTAAAATCTTAATCCATTGAAACATATGTACTTATTTGGACGAACAACATTGCCTAAAAGTCAAAATGGATGAAAATAAACTTGTTAAAAACCAAAATGACCTAACTTCTTAATCCATTGACACCTATGAACTCATTGGGCGTATTATATTGGCTAAGAATCAAAACGGATTTGTAATCTAATTTAGACCTATGCAATAATTGGACGAAATACATTGTCTAAGAATCAAAACGGATTACAATAAACCTACTAAAGAACAAAAATACCAAAATTCTTAACCCATTGATACTTAAGAATTAATTGGATGAACTACGTTGTACAAGAAACAAAATATATTAGAATAAACCTATTAATGACAAAAATGTCCTAAAATCTTCGTCCATTATGCTCATATTGGACAAACTACTGAGACATATGCCTAGGAATCAGAGGGGATTGGAATAAATTTATTAAACACCACAATGACCTAAAATCTTAATCTATTGAGACATATGTAGTTATTGGACGAACTACTTTGCCTAAGAATCAAAATGGATTAGAATAAACATAATAGAGACCAAAAAGAACTAAAATCCTAATCCATTGAAACTAGTGCACTTAATAAATGAACGACACTAACAAAGAAACCAAAATGGACTAGAATAAACATTGAAAAGACAAAAATGACAAAAAAATTTAATCCATATGCATTTATTAGACGAACTACATAACCTAAGAATCAAAATGGATAACAATATACCTATTACATACCAAAATGACCTAAAATCTTAATCCATTGAGACCGATGCATTTATTTGAAGAACTACATTACCTATGAATCAAAATAGATTACAATGAACATATTATAGACAACAAAACACTAAAATCCTAATCCATTGAAAAAGTGCACTTAATAGATAAACTACATTGATTGAGAACCAAAATGGATTAGAATTAACATTGAAACGATCAAAGTTACCTAAAACATTTATCCATTGAGACCTATGAAGTTATTGGACAAACTACATTGTCTACAAATCAAAGACCAAAATGATCTAAAATCTTAATCCATTGAAAGCTATGCACTTATTGGACGAACTACAGTTCCTAAGCATCAAAATGGATCAAAATATACCTACTAAATACAAAAATGACCAAAAATCTTAATCCATTAAGACTTATGTACTTATTGGACGAACTACATTGGCTAACAAATAAAAATGGATTAGTGTAAGTCTATTAATGACCTAAAATCGTAATCCTTTGAGATTGATGCACTTCTTGGTGGAGGTACATTGCCTAAGACTCAAAATGGATTAGAATAAACCTATTCAAGACCAAAAAGTGACCAAAATTTTAATCCATTTAGGCTTATGCACTTATTGGAGGAACTACAATGAGAAAGAACCAAAATGGCTTAAAATAGACCTATTATAGATACAAATTACTTTAAAACTCAATCCTTTAAGACTTATGCACTTATTGGACGAACTAAATTGCCTAACAATTAAAATGGATTAGAATAAACCTATTAAAGACCAAAATGACCTAAACTCTTAATCCATTGAGATTTATGCACTTATTGGACGAACTTCATTGCCTAAGATTCAAAATGGATTAGAATAAAAATCTTCTAGACCAAAATGAACTAAAATCCTAATCTATTGAAACTAGTGCACTTAAAAGATGAACTACATTGCCTAAGAATCAAAAACGATTAGAATAAACCTATTAAATACCAAAATGATCTAAAATCTTAATCTATTGAGACTTATGGACTTATTGGACGAACAACAATGACAAAAACCCAAAATGGATTGAAATATACCGATTATAGACAAAAATGCCCTAAAATCTTAATCCATTGAAACTTATCCCCATATTGGACGAACTAAATTGCCTATGAATTAAAATGGATTAGAACAAACCTATTATACACCAAAATTACCTAAAATCTTAATCCATTGAGACATGTGCACTTATTAGATGAACTACATAGCCTAAAAATTAAAATGGATTACAATTATTCTATTATACACCAAAAACCACTAAAATCCTAATCCGTTTAAACTAGTGCACTTAATAGATGAACAACATTAACTAAGAAGCAATAAGTTATTGGATAAACTACATTGCCTAAGAATCAAAATGGATTGGAATAAATCTATTAAACACCAAAATGACATAAAATCTTATTCTATTGATCAGACATATGTTTTTGTTGGACGAACTACATTGCCTAAGAATCAAAATTGATTAGAATATACCTATTAAATACCAAAATGACTTAAAATCTGAATTCATTGACACCTATGCACTTATTGCACAAACTACATTGCCTAATAATCAAAATGGATGAAAATAAACCTATTAAAATAAAAAATGACCTAAATTCTTAATCCACTGACACCTATGAACTCATTGGATGAATTACATTGCCTAAAACTCAAAACGGATTATAATATATCTATTAAACACCAAAATGACCTAAAATCTGAATTCATTGAGACCTATGGACTTATTGGACACACTACATTGCCTAGGAATCAAAATGGATGAAAATAAACCTACTAAAAACCAAAATGAACTAAATTCTTAATCCATTGACACCTATGAACTCATTGGACAAATTGCATTGCCTAATATCAAAATGGATAAGCACAAACCTATTAAAAACCAAAATGACCTAATTCTATTTTAGACCTATGCACTTATTGGACGAACTACGTTGCCCAAGAAACAAAATAGATTAGAATAAACCTATTAATGACAAAAATGACTTTAAATCTTCATCCATTATGCTCATGTTGGACAAACAACATTGCCTAAGAATCAAAATGGATTAAAATATACCTACTATAGACAAAAATGACCTAAAATCTTAATCCATTGAGACTTATGCACATATTGGATGAACTAAATTGCCTAAGAATTAAAATGGATTTGAACAAACCTCATAAACACCAAAATGACCTAAAATCTTAATCCATTGAGACATGTGCACTTATTGTACGAACTACATAGCCTAAAAATCAAAATGTATTACAATTATTCTATTATAGACCAAAAAGACCTAATATCCGAATCCATTGAACTAGTGCACTTAATAGATGAACAATATTAACTAAGATCTTAATGCATTGAACTAGTGTTAACATTGAAAGGACCAAAATTACCTAAAATTTTAATGCATTGAGACCTATGAAGTTATTGGACAAACTACATTGCCTTAGAATCAAAATGGATTGGAATAAATCTATTAAACACCAAAATGACCTAAAATCTTAATCCATTGAATCATATGTACTTATTGGACGAACTACATTGCCTAATAATCAAAATGGATTAGAATATACCTATTAAAAATAAAAATTACCTAAAATCTTAATTCATTGAGACCTATGCAATTATTGGGCAAACTACATTGCCTAAAAATCAAAATGGATGAAAATAAACCTATTTAATACAAAAATGGCCTAAATTCTTAATCCACTAACACCTATGAAATCATTGAACGAATTACATTGACTAAGAATCAAAATAGATAAGAATAAACCTATTAAAAACCAAAATAACCTAAATTCGAAGTCTATTGAGACCTATGCACTAATTGGACGAACTACATTGCCTAAGAATCAAAATGGATTAGACAAAACTTGCAAAAGAACAAAATTACCTAAATTCTTAACCCGTTGACTTAATAACTTATAGGACTAACTACATTGCCCAAGTAACAAAATAGATTGGAATAAACATATTAATTACAAACTACTTTGCCAAAGAATCAAAATGGATTGGAATAAATATATTAAACACCAAAACAAACTAAAATCTTAATCCATTGAGACATATGTGCTTATTGGACGAACAACATTGCCTAAGAATCAAAATGGATTACAATGACCATATTATAGACCACAAAACACTAAAATCCTAATCCATTAAAACTAGTTCACTTAATAGATGAACTATATTGACTGAGAACTTGCACTAGAATTAACATTGAAAAGATCAAAATTACCTAAAATTTTCATCCGTTGAGACCTATGAAGTTATCGAACAAACTACATTGTCTACAAATCAAAATGGATTGGAATACATCTATTAAAGAGCATAATGATGTAAACTCTTAATCCATTGAGAGCAATGCACTTATTGGACAAACTACATTTCCTAAGAATCAAAATGGATTAAAATATACCTACTAAATACAAAAATGACCATAAATATAAATTCATTGATGCCTATGCACTTATTGGACAAACTACATTGCCTAAGAATCAAAATGGATGAAAATAAACCTATTCAAAACCAAAATGACCTAAATTGTTAATCCATTGACACCTATGAACTCATTAGACGAATTACATTGGATAGGAATCAAAATGGATAAGAATAAATCTATTAAAAACCAAAATGACCTAAATTCGTAATCTATTTTAGACCTATGCACTAATTGGACGAACTACATTGCCTAAGAATCAAAATGGATTAGAATATACCTATTAAATACCAAAATGGCCTAAAATCTGAATTCATTGAGACGTATGCACGGGAAAACCGTATTTCCCAACGATTCATGAGCCTAAAATCTGAATTCATTGAGACCTATGCATGAAAGAGCGTTTGAATTCATGAGTATAATATATTGTGAGATGAACGGGAAAACCATATTTCCCAACGATTCATCCGGGACTTGCTACGTACGGCAGTAGCCCTTTGGGGGATCAATTAATTAATCTGCAAATATGGAAATTAGGAGATTAAAATATAGAATAGAAATATTTGTAAGGTGTTGATTGATTTAATTTCTTTAAATGTGTGGTATTTGATATTATTGTGATATTGGGTGTCGAATGAATTTTAGGTATATGTTTGATTAGATGAGTTATGTGATGTGATAATAAAAGATGAATGCATTGTCATGATTTTATGTGATAATGATGATGTATGATTAATAATTGTGATGTTATAAATTTGTGATAAGTTTATGTCATGAGGTATGATTGATGATAGTAATGCTGTAAATTTGTGATGAGTTTATGTGATGATAATGATGTGTGATTAATGATAGTGATGTTATAAATTTGTGATGAGAATATTGAAGCAACCCCATAGTTGATGAAATAATTGTGATTCCAATTTGTGTTTGAGATGACGATCTTAATGGAGTATCATAGGCCAACGAGGGGAGAAAATAAATATTGAGAATTTGTGAAGTGGAGATTATTTTGTCATCATATAGGTAGGGCCTGACAAGCCTAGTGATTCTAGGGAAGTACAACTTAATGAGCCTAGTGGAGATTATTTTGTCATCATATTTGAGTTGTCCGCCCACCAGGATGGTGGCATAGTATAAAGCCTCCTAACCAAGTACTTTAGAGTTAAAATGGTACCACATTGTGAAGTAGAGTCTAAGCTCATGAATAGCATTGCATTTTCTTGTGATTGTTTTGTAGTGATTAATGTGTATCGCATGCGATAATAATTTCTCTTAGACGATTCGATGTTATAGTGAAAGGTATTGATTTTACTTGGGTGATTTTGACTTTTAATGTGATATTTTTGTTGAGGAATGTTTATGTAATGATACGTTTCTATTATGATTGTTTGCGTGTTCTTTCTACCTATATTATACTATCAACATAATTTCGAAACTCACCTCCTTCGTTGTTTGTGTTTGACAAGCTTGGCCCTGCGTTTGCAAAATCGCAATTATTACAGGTTAATAAGTCTTGAAGTTCAAGTTTGAGGGAAACCCCGCTCTAATAGGTGATACCGGGAATGAGAGTCTTAAATTGTATTAAGTATATTCTAATCCAGGTGTCAATATATTAAGATTTCAGGTCATTTTTATATTTATTAAGTATATTCTAATCCGCTTTCATTCATAGGCAATGTAGTTCGTCCAATAAGTGCATAATGTTTAATGGATTAAGATGTTAGGTCATTTATGTCATTTTAAAGTTTATTCTAGTCCATTTTTGTTCTTAGTCAATGTAGTTCATCTATTAAGTGGACTAATTTCAATAGATTAGGATAATAGTTCTTTTTGGTCTTAATTGGTTGATTCTAATCCCTTTTGATTCTCAAGCAATGTAATTCTTCCAATTAGTGCATAAGTCTCAATGGATTAATAATTTAGGACAATTTTATTCTTTAATAGGTTCATTGCAATCTATTTTGATTCTTAACAATATACTTTGTTCAATAACTTCATAGGTCCCAATGGATTAAGATTTTAGGTAATTTTTGTCTTTCGAATGTTAATTCAAGTCCATCTTGGTTCTTAGTCAATGTAGTTCATCTATCAAGTGCACTAGTTTCAATGGATTAGGGTTTTAGTTCTTTTTGGTCTATAATAGGTTTATTTTAATCCATTTTGATTCTTAGGCAATGTAGTTCGTCCAATAAGTGCATAGCTGATAATTTACGTGGAGCATAAAAATCAATGTAACATAATTAACACAAATATTAGGTGAATAAAAATATATTCAAAACGAAGTGAAACAGGTTATCAGAAAAGGTCTCACCGACGTGTTGTAGCGCCGACAGGGTCGGACGTCAACTTAACCGAAACACGCAAAGCAGAAGTGCTTCTTGATGGTTACGACGAGAGGAATCCAAATATGCTGTCAGTTTTTCAAGATAATGAATTTGCTCGCATGAATTCGACAACACAGCCGCGACGAGGGTGAAAACCCTTTTTTTGAAGTATAACAGTTAGCAATTTCAAGGATAGGTAATGGAAGAGGGTGTTTCGTGGAGTCCAAATATGGTCTCGGTTTTCGTTGGTGACAGTTGTGGTGGCCGAAATCTTGATCAAAAGGTCGACGTGTGATTTTTGAAAAAGATGAATAGGATGTTTCAATTTGTGATTCAGGTTGAAAATGAAAGAGGAAATCACAACAATCACAAATGTGGTCTCGGTTTTGTATGACACTCACTATAATGGTCAAGGTCAACTAAAGAAGAAGGAGAAGAAAATAGTTGTGGAGGCAGCGGCGTGAACGAAGAAAACGATGGGAAACACGTTTGTTCTCTGTCCTTATGTTTTTTTTCTTTTTAATTTTATTATTTTATTATTATTATTATTATTATTTTATTATTATTAATTAGATTTTAGTTCGGGCTACCCATAAAACACATTTTACTATTTTCTTTTATTTTTTTAATTTTAAAATAAAACCAACAATTACCAAAACTAATTTTTACTAATATATATTTTTTAAACACACAATGGATTAAGATTTTATGTCATTTTGGTCATTAATAGGTTTATTCTAATCCAGTATAACTCTTAGGAACTTTCATTCGTCCAATAAGTGCATAATGTTGAATGGATTAAAATGTTAGGTCATTTCTGTCATTTCAAAGTTTATTCTAGTCAATTTTAGTTCTTAGTCAATTTAGTTCATCTATTAAGTGCACTAGTTTCAATGGATTAGGATTTTAGTTCTTTTTGGTAAATAATTTGTTCATAGTAATCCATTTTGATTCTTAGGCAATGTAGTTCTTCCAATAAGTGCATATGTTTCACCAAATTAAGATTTTAGGTCATTTATAAGTATATTCTAATCCATTTTGATTCTTAGGCAATGTAATTCGTCCAAAAAGTGCATAATGTTCAATGGATTAAGTTGTTAGGTCCTTTTTGTCATTTCAATGTTTGTTCTAGTCCATTTTGGTTCTTAGTCAATGTAGTTCATCTATTAAGTGCACTAGTTTCAATGGATTAGGATTTTAGTTCATTGTATTCCATAATAAGTTTATTCTAATTCCCTTTGATTCTTAGGCAATGTAGTTCGTCCAATTAGTGCATCAGGCTCAATGGTCGTTTTGGTCTTTTTCAGTTTATTCTACTCCATTTTGGTTCTTAGTTGGTGAGGTTCATTTATTAAGTGCACTAGTTTCAATGTATAAGGAATTTAGTCCATTTTGGTCTTTAATAGGTTTATTCTAATCAATTTTAATTCTTTGGCACTTTAGTTCTTCCAATAAGTGCATAATGTTCAATGGATTAAGATGTTAGATCATTTCAATGTTTATTCTACTCCATTTTGGTTCTTAGTCAATGTATTTCATCTATTAAGTGCACTAGTTTGAATGACTTAGGATTTTAGTTCTATTTGGTGTATAATATGTTCATTATGTCTCACAAACTTTAGTTCTTCCAATAAGTGCAATACGTGTATATGTCTCAACTGATTAAAATTTTAGTTCTAACAAACTTTAGTTCTTCCAATAAGTGCATATGTCTAAACGGATTAAAATTTTAGGTCAATTATATGTATATTCTAATCCATTTTGGTTCTTAGAAAATGTAGTTCGTCCAATAAGTGCATAATGTTCAATGGATTAAGATGTTAGGTCATTTCTGTCATTTCAAGGTTTGTTCTAATCCATTTTGGTTCTTAGTCAATGTAGTTCATATATTAAGTGCACTTGTTCCAATAACTTCATAGGTCTCAATGGATTAAGATTTTAGGTAATTTTAGTCTTATCAATGTTAATTCAATTCCATTTTGATTCTTAATCAATGTAGTTCATCTATTAAGTGCACTAGCTTCAATGGATTAGGGTTTTAGATCTTTTTGGTATAAAATAGGTTTATTGTAATCGATTTTGATTTTTAGGCAATGTAGTTTGTCCAATAAGTGCATATGTCTCAATGGATTAAGATTTTAGGTCATTTTTGTCTATAATTTGTTTATTTGAATCCATTTTTAAGTCTCAAAGGGTTAAGAATTTTGCTAATTTTGTTCTTTAATAGGTTTATTCTAATCCATTTTGATTCCTAGGCCATGTAGTTCGTCCAATTAGTGCATAGGTCTCAATGGATTACCAAATTAGGTAATTTTGGTTTTTAGTAGGTTTATTTTAATCCATTTTGATTCTTAGGCAATGTAGTTTGTCCAATATGTGCATATGTCTCAATGAATTAAATTTTAGGTCATTTTGGTCTTTAATATATTTATTTCAATCGATTTTGATTCATAGGCAATTTAGTACGTCCAATAAGGGCATAATATTTAATGGATTAAGATTTTAGGTCATTTCGGTCTATTCAAAGTATATTCTAGTCCATTTTGGTTCTTAGTCAATCTAGTCCATCGATTAAGTGCACTAGTTTCAAAGGATTAGGATTTTAGTTCATTGTTGTCCATAACAGGTTTATTCTAATTCCTTCTTATTCTTAGGCAATCAAGTTCATCCAATTAATGCATATATTTTAATGGATAAAAATTTAGGTCTATTTTGGTCTTTAATAGATTTATTCCAATCCATTTTGATTCTTAGACAATGTAGTTTGTCCAATTACTTCATAGGTCTCAATGGATTAAGATTTTAACTAATTTTGGTATTTTCAATGATAATTCTAGTCCATTTTGGTTCTTAGTCAATCTAGTTCATCTATTAAGTGCACTAGTTTCAACGAATTAGGATTTTAGTTCTTTTTGGTCTACAATAGGATAACTATAATCCATTTTTATACTTAGACAATGTAGTTCGTCCAATAAGTGCACATGTCTCAATGAATTATGATTTTAGGTCATTTTGGTGTTTAATAGGTTGTTCGAATCCATTTTATTTCTTAAGCAATTTAGTTCGTCCAACAAGTTCTTAAGTCTCAATGGATTACGATTTTATTTCATTTTTTTTTTCTATAATAGGTATACTTTAATCCATTTTGGGTTTTTGGTATTGTAGTGCGTCCTACAAGGGCATAAATCTCAATGGATTAGGATTTTAGGTCAATTTTGGTCTTTAATAGGTTTATTCTAATCCATTTTGATTCTTAACCAATGTAGTTTGTCCAATAAGTACATAGTTATCAATTGATAAAGATTTTCGGTCATTTTGGTTTTTCAAAGTTCATAGTTCTATAATAAGTATATTTTAATCCATTTTGATTCTTAGGCAATGAAGTTTGTCCAATAACTGCATAGGTCTCAATGGATCAAGATTTTAGGTCATTTAGGTCGTTAATAGATTTATTCCAATCCATTTTTATTCTTAGCCATTGTAGTTTGTCCAATAACTTTATAGGCCGCAATAGATTAGGATTTTAGGTAATGTTAGTCGTTTCAAAGTTAATTCTAGTCCATTTTTGTTCCTAGTCAATGTAGTTCATCTATTAAGTGCACTAGTTTCAATGGATTATGATTTCAGTTCTTTTTGGTCTATAATAGGTTTATTGTAATCCATTTTAATTCTTAGGCAATGTAGTTCTTCAAATAAGTGCATAGGTCTCAATTGATTAAGATTTTAAGGTCATTTTGGTATTTAATAGGTATATTCTAAGCCATTTTGGTTCGTCCAATAAGTGTATAAGTCTCAATTAATTTAGATTTTAGGTTATAATTGTCTTTAATACGTTTGTTTGAATCCATTTTTGTTATTAGGCAATTTAGTTCGCCCTACAAGCTCATAAGTCTCATTGTGTTAAGAATTTTGGTCAACTTTGGTCATTCATAGGTTTATTATAATCCATTTTGATTCTTAGGCAATGTAATTCGTCCAATAAGTGCACAAGTCTCATTGCAGTTCGTCCAATACCTGTAAACGGTTTATTCTTAATCCATTTTAGTTCTTAGGTAATGTAGTTCGTCTAATAAGTGCATATGGATTAAGATTTTAAGTCATTTTGGTCTTTTCAATGTCAATTCTTGTATGTTTTGGTTCTTAGTCAATGTAGTTCATCTATTAATTGCACTAGTTTCAATCAATTAGGATTTTAGTTCTTTTTGGTCTATAAAAAGTTTATTCTAATCCATTTTGATCATTAGGCAATTAAGTTCGTCCAATAAGTTCATAGGTCTCAATGGATTAAGACTTAGGTCATAATTGTCTATAATAGGTTTTTTTTAATCCATTTTG
This sequence comes from Cicer yamashitae, assembly GCA_037974755.1. Taxonomy (NCBI): domain Eukaryota; kingdom Viridiplantae; phylum Streptophyta; class Magnoliopsida; order Fabales; family Fabaceae; genus Cicer; species Cicer yamashitae. Next base: position 35,534,638 of record JBBPBQ010000002.1, on the reverse strand, counting down.
GTTCTTAGGCACTGTAGCTCGCCCTATAAGTGCATAAGTGTAAGACCCTTAATTTTAAACTCTAAATTATGCAATTTTAGTATATTTGGTGTTAAATTGCTGAGGCATTTAGCCCAATTTTAATTCATTTTGTGAATTAAGTTCCAAAAGCATATTTTGTTAGAGTTTGTAATATGGTTATTATATATATATATATATTTATATATATATATATATATATATATATATATATATTTTGAGACCCGGTGAAAATTATTTGTCGAAGAATAATTTGTTTATGTTGCGAAGAATTTATTACCGGACGGTTTTGCTAAAAATATCTCTGGTAGCTGAATATTTTACCTGTCAAATGAGTTGCAACGAGAGTAGATATTTTTATCATAATAGTTTGAGATGTGTGTATGTGTATGTTGATATTTTTGGTTTAGTTTAATTTTAATATGTATATATATTTATATGTATATATATACTAATGGTTTAGTTAGTAACATATACATTTATATATATTTAGTAAGTTAATATATATAATGTATAAGAGAAGGCAAGGCAAGGATTAGAAAACAGAGAAGCAAACATTTTCCTCCCTGCTTGTGAGCTTCTCCTTTTCTTTTTCTTCTTCCTCTATTTCGAACGAAAACCAAGTGTTAGCGGTTTTCAAAACCGCCAAACACAAACCCTCACTTCTCACCTAGATCTAAGCTTCCTCTCGCGAAGTGACAGAAGGGAAAGTTGCTCACCTCCATGCTACGGTGCTAGTGAACCAACTTTGGAAGCGACGTCGCGAACAAAGTTTTCACCGGAATTAATCGCGGTGCCGTAATCGGTTGTTAAAGCTATCGTTGAGGTAAGGGCTCCTTCCAAACTTTTAGCTTGCATTTAGGACTTTATATGTGAATTTGTGGAAAATAAATTTGATGTGTTTGGAGGTGTAGATTTGTGGAAAATGAATTTAATGTGTTATGGGTGAAATTGTGGAAGTTGAATTTAATGGGTTTTATGTTTGGAAATGTGGAGTTTTGAATTTGGTGATTTAGGGTTGAAAATTTTGGAGATTTAATATAGGTGGTTTATGTTTGAAAATGTGGAGTTTTGAATTAATGTGATTTATGGGTGGTTTTTGTGGAAAATGAATTGATGAAATTTGGTATGTATTGTGAATTGAATTTAATGTGATTTGTGGATTAAATTTGATTGGGGTATGAGAAAAATCTGTTTTGAGTGTACTCTGTGAAATGTTTGAAAAATCATTATTGTTAAATGGGTATTAAAAAACGGGAATTTTTTAATAGCTGCATTTACGTAATGGTTGTGGTGATTCATGTTTGGTGTGATTGATGTGTTCATGATTAATATTATGAATTTTGAAATGTGTTTTATGTGTGGATTTTGTGGAAAAATGAATTGATATGATTTGGTGTGAATTGTGGGACTATGAGTTAAATATGTTTGAGTATGCTCTGTGTTAAATTTGAAATATCATTAGTGTTAAATGAGCATTAAAAATGCGGAATCTTTTAATAGCTGCATTTACTTAATGGTTATGGTGTCAAGAGTTAGAGTATGCTCATGCATTTTCATAGCTGGTGGTGACCGCGATGGGCCACGGTTGAAGTGGTGTCCGCGATGGGTCACGTACGGGATGGTTCCATGCAATAGTTGGTCCATCTTATCCTTACGAGGATTTAACTTAAACTGTAAGGCCTGTGATAGGCTACACTTTCGTAAATTGTGCGGTTCCGTGATAGCTGGTGTTGTATTCGAATACAGTTGTGCTGTTTGTGCTATTTTTTGCTATTTTCGCATCTGTATTCGAATACAACAGCTCTGTATTCGAATACAATTGTGGTGTTTGTGTTGTTTTTGCTTCTGACTTGCAAAAAAAACACTGTATTCGAATACAGTTATGCTGTATTCGAATACGACAGTGCAGTTTAGTCCAAAACTTCATTTTTCAACTTTGTCTATGCATGTTTGGCATATGAAAACCTTTTCTAGATGTATGCTAAGTTGAAAGGTTATTTTTTGCATTTAAAATTTGAATGATATGTGATATCTGTTAATTTCGGTTGGTGACCCTTTACAATTATGGTGGAAATATGGGCTTTGCCCTCAGATGAGGTTCAGGATCGTCCTAAGGCGTAGCTTAGCGATGAGTTGGATTTGTGATCGAAAGCAGTGGGGCTTGATGCCGCTCGTGGATTCTCAATACCCAGTCACCCTCAATTAGATTAATGATCAGCTTAGGGTTCTATTTAAGAAGTTTATTTATTTCCCTTTCTTATTTCAGGGTTGTGGTTGTAAAAAGGGAACTTATGTATTTGAAACAAACTAATTTAGCCGATGTATTTTATATTTGGATATTTTGGATTATCGTCACAAAAACCTTTTTAATTTGTTATAATTATGATGTAATTTAATTATGACTTTTGTCGTTCGTGTTACGACTGTATTTTATCAATTTATTTTGAAAAAAAAATACACTCGCGCTGTTAAAAATTAGGGTGTTACATTGTGGTATCAGAGCTTTGGTTTAAATTTCTTTGGGACTGTGATTTGGGTGTCCTAAGCTGATCAAGAGTCGAGGTTAGGGGTATCAAGTAACTGGAGTCCACGTGTACTTTTGTTTTGTTGTCTTGGGTCAAGCATGATGTGCTTAAGTAGTTTATTGTTTCTTATACGAAACAGGGTGCCTTGTAGCACTTTAGTTGGAAGAGTAGTTAAAACATAGAACAGTAGTCGACTTTGGTCGACGAGTGTCTCTGAATTCCTTAAACGTATCGGTCTAGGAAAGACAGGGTTGGAGCGAATCATGACGGCATGGGATTTTTTTTAGTTGGTACCTCGGAGAAGGTTGAGAATGAATAAGAAAACCTAGCAAGTGAACCAAATTTTGGAAAACGCACAATGAAAACTTGTTGGAGCAGCACATGGGTATGCCAATGAACTCAAAGGCACTACTTGAATGCATGTTATAGGGGTACGTTATTGTGTTTGTCAATCAAAAGAGTTAAATGTTTGTTTGGTAGGGAAGAATTGAGTATGGAATGAAAAAGTTTGGTGGGAACTAGCAATGCTTGATTTATTGAAATCATTATGATGACGAAAGACAAAGTATGATGGCAGATGAGCCAAGCAAATAAAAGACTCTAGATGTTGACCATATGGACGATTGAATGACGGTAGAGGTGAAAAGTGTTTTGAGTTATATTTTAAATGTAGAATATTTAATAGGAAGTGTGGGAATTGGGAGGAATTAAGATTTTGTTGAATTGTTGAAGAAATTGTAAAAGACTAGGATGATAATCTTATCTGAAGGAAGAAAAGTTTAATAGTAAGAGGAAAGACAAAAAAGAAAATCAAGTTAAGTTGGATGTTATTTTGGGATATGACGCACCATGGGGTGTACCAATTGTGGCTGTCAAAGAAGATAGCAATTTTTGGAAAAAGACATACAAGCGTAAGCTAAGTAATGATTTCGAAATAATGAAGATGTATCAAGGTTCAAGGTAGAAATTTAAGGTTTGTATAAATGGAAAAGTGATGGAGTGAATACAATGTGTTTGACCTGTCATAATGAGAAGATAATCATCAAGCTACAAATAAAGGACGCGACGAAATTGAGAAGTATCAGAATGAATGTTGGCAGCAGATGTAGGAAAATTATTTTCGGGTTTGTCCAGAATTGCGAAGTATGTAGAAAATTGACTAATGAAACGTGAATTTGAGGTGTTAGGTATGAGACAAATGTAGGTCTTAACCAGTGAATGAAATTCAAATTGGATTTTTGTTGGAGACGTGACTCTGGAAATAAAGCACTAAACCTAAAGGAAGTTTGTGTGTTGAAGGTGGTACGGTTCTGGCATGTTGACGAAAATATTGGAGGAAACTTTGATCACCAATCGGATGTTGGGATGTAATTATTAAAGTTATAATCAGACCAACATTTTGATAACAACACTATGGGTTGGTGTAGTGGTACGACCAAAGAAAATCGAGGATTTGTGGGCAATGGAGAAATTAGGGAATTCTCGGCGGTAATGATTGTTTTATGCTCAGGGTGTTGGTGTCATACTTAGTGTTTCGGTTTAATACCTAATGGATGTTTCGTACCAAGTGGACGTATATGAGGCTATGTGACATAGTTTTGGGCGATTGTACTTCGTCGATAGGAAAATAAGGGAAACTCTATGGACCTTGAGAAAATTGTTAGACCGCTTGTGCCTCGTGATAGCTTTAAAGTCCAAGTCAAAAGGAGCATTATTACAGTTAGGTTGAGATGGTCTAAGCCATCATCATGGCCGTTGGCTACCTATTGACAAATTAAGTAACTAACCATCCCCAATCTCTTGTTTATAGTAGACAAAATCATGTTGAATGGAACGGGCAAGTCTTACCGGCTATGATAGTGCGTAAAGTTATTAAGTACCCTATGAGAAGGGATAGACGACACTTTCTTCGAGTAGGCCGGACGAAACAAGTTTTAGCATGTATGTTGGGTTTGAGTGCAGACCTAGTGTGGTTATTACTCTTACTTTAAGTTTCGAGGACGAAACTTCTTTTTGCAGGGTAGTAATGTAAGACCCTTAATTTTAAACTCTAAATTATGCAATTTTAGTATATTTGGTGTTAAATTGCTGAGGCATTTAGCCCAATTTTAATTCATTTTGTGAATTAAGTTCCAAAAGCATATTTTGTTAGAGTTTGTAATATGGTTATTATATATATATATTTTTTGAGATCCGGTGAAAATTATTTGTCGAAGAATAATTTGTTTATGTTGCGGAGAATTTATTACCGGACGGTTTTGCTAAAAATATATCTGGTAGCTGAAAATTTTACCTGTCAAATGAGTTGCAACGAGTGTTTTAGCTGAAAACACCTCAATTTCTCATTATCTTATTTTAGTAATATAATGATACTCTACTATTGTTATATGAGTGTTATTATGTGTTCTAATTTTTTATGTGTCTTGTGTGTTTGCCTTAGTAATTGATTTAAATTATTAATATTAACTATATTTAACTTACAAAAATAAAATAAAGTAAAATATGTATATATATATATATATTTAAATAAATTAATACAAGAAGTGAATTGTGTTGTTACACTAATTGTTACCTTTAGCACTATTAGAATGGGTTAATAATAATAATAATAATTATTATTATTATTATTATTATTATTATTATAAGAATAATAATAATAATAAGAATGCTAATAATAATAACATGAATAAGAGGAAACCTAGCTATTTCCAATTCCCTTAGAAGCCTGGCAGAAAGAAAAAAAAAGATTGACGCACGTATAGCTGCGGAGCCGCAAAATCGCATTCCTATTTCCAATTCCAATCCCAAAATTCAATTTCAATTCCAAATTTCCAATTTCAATTCCAAACCAGGTATGTCATTCCTCATTCTTTCTCCCCTGTACTTGTCAAGCAATTACAAGAATAGTTGAAAATTAGAAATTCGCATTTGGCTAGTACCGTGCAATTGATAATATGGTTCACATACTTTGCCTTATTCCTTCCTTTTATCGGATTGCTTGTTATGCTGATAGTTATTTTATAGTTTTTTTTATTTTGCAAATTATGATTGAAATGCTGATGGTTTATTTTATAGTTTTTTTATTTTGCAATTGATGATTGAAGTGTATATTATTTCATTTCAATTTTTGGAAATAGTAGACTTAGGCATATGATTGAATGGTATATTATTTTATTTCAATTTTTAGTAATAGTAGACTTAGGCATATGATTGAATTATATTATTAGACATATATTTTGAAATTAATCTGCAACTAAAGAATTCATTTTATTTTATCTATAATTAAAAGTGAATTGTCGCACGTATCCATTTGAATAAATACCATCAATTTCATTATATATATATATATATATATATATATATATATATATATATATATGCTATGCGATTATGCCGTACTTTAATTAAAAGTATACAATATTTTATATTATTATATTTATAAGTATGTTTTTAGCAAGTATTGTTCTATGCATTTTTTTTAAGTAGCAAACTTGCTACATTAGGCATAAATTAATATGAATTACTCTCAATTTGCTGTCGACTTCCTTGTGATGGTGTTTGCCTAATGCATTGCTTTTACATATGTTTTTTTATTTTATTTTTATATATGTTTGAAACACACTAGAAGGGCTGGAAATTTTAAATGGTTTTTATTGGTTGTTTGAAGGGTTCTTAAAAACAAAAACTATGACTTCGTTACCCGATATGTGAAATAAAATCTGATTATATTAATATGTATGTTTTGACGATATTAAATGTATTTTTGGGTTATATTACAAATAACATATAATTTATTTATTTATTTTTAGTAAGTAATTTATGTGTATTTGGTTGTTGTGTTGTTATAATTCTCTCACGGGTTACTAGAGACAGTGGTTGGCAAAGACGCGACACATTAAATCAGTGGATCGGCTTCGTTGGGAGGAATCTTCAGCTAAGGTAAGGGGTGAGATGAGGTTCGATTTTATGAATATAAAATAACGTCTGATGAACGGGAATACCGAAATTCCCATATATTCATTCGGGGCTCACTACGTATGGTCGAGCCCTATTGAGCAATAATAATTAATTAATAATATATGAATGGTAACAGTGAGGACTAAAATATAATTTAGCAACCTATAGAATTGTTGTGAATTTATTTATAGCAAGATTGTACGTTGAATGATTTTATGAAATGTGATGCTGATTGTTACTATATGAATAATATATATTGGAGTGTTCTTACTATTTGATTGAAATCGTGAAATTATTTGAATGTGCTACCTGTTGATTTTTTTTATTGCGATTGATAAGATTGGATTATGCATTGTGAGTAGTGTAAACCAAATATTGAGATTGTATTGTGATTGTTTGATATACATATATAATGATGAATATTGTGAAGTCAAACTGAAAATTATTGAGTTGTGATGATCGAGTAAGTCTGAGATATGTGTTGTAGATTTTGGAGTTAGGATTATTTTCTCATCATATAGGGAGGGTATGACAAACCTAGTGATTCGGGGAAGTACAATTGAATGAGCATGATCGTGGAGGGCTACAGTCGAACTGTAAGGTAAGACTGATAGACCTTGGGGGTACATCTAGTAGGGAATTCCTAAGTGGATTAGTGGGTTATTCCCTAAGGCCAGGAACTACCGTGCAACACAAGAGTACCCCGACCGTCGCGTATATGTGTCTCGGGTTGAGTAGAGGGGATCTATGAGGACTTGGCCATTCATGAATTGTCCGTCCACTCTTGTAGTGGCATAGTATCAGGCCTCCTAACTAAGTATTTCAGAGTAGAATGGTACCAAATGATGAAGTATAGAGTATAAGACATGCATAGCATTTTATCCTTGTAACTGTTTTATTGTGATTGAGTTAGATTAACCTTTGATATTATGTTCTCGAATGTTCTCCTTTATTTGTGTTGTTTTGACTGATTGTGTAACACCCCGGATTTTTTTGATCCAAAGCGTTACTTGAAAATATATTGGTTAGAAAGATTTACGACAATTTTTTTTTCTAACTACCTAACATTTATTCATGCAAATAATTAGTAACATTTATCCTGCCACTAAGGCAACTTCCACGAAGATGCATATGCCATGACATGATATGATGATATATTATCAAAAAGATATATTTCCACACAGCCCACTAAGAATCATGTCATAAGCATTCAAATCACTTTTCAAAATCATCATCTTATTCACATATCACTAAGATCACATATCCATAACAAATAATCATGAAAATCATAACTTTCACCACATACACACAAAAATCAAGACTTGGTATCATACGCATCATAAAGATTAACACGTTAACATATATAACAACAAGATTCAACTCCAACTCATACATCATCATAAAACTTTGTCACATATAACATACAAATTCAACTCTTCTTTCATATTCATTATAAAAATTAAAACTTTATTACATACAACATAAAATTCATACTTTATTTCATATTCGCCATAAAAATCACAACTTTATCATATATAACATAAAAATCTATACTTTACTTTATAAAATCATATATTATATAATGAACTTAACTCAAAGGATTGGGGTTTCATTACTTTAATTCATTAGTCTACATTCATTCCTTTCAAAAAGCAAGCAATCACAATTATTAATTTCATGCCATCCAACTAACGGTCTAACTATAATTTGTGTGGGGAAAAGCCCTTACCTTGGCCGCTTTTCTTCCTAGTACAAATCTCTAGGCCCCACGAAGTTGTTCACAAGGAAAAGAAGTTCCAAGCTTTTGATGCACGAAGAGAAAAAGAGGTGATGGTGATGGTGGCTAGGATTTTGGTATTCTTTACAGAATCTTGTTTGTAAAGGGTTTGTGAAATAGGGTTTGTGATTGTGGCTAGGGTTTCAGTATTCTTTTCTATTTAAAGTGAATATTATTGGGTAGATAGTGTTGGGCCTGAATAAGGAACAGAAGGGAGAAAATATTATTATAATTCTTATTATAATTATTATTATTATTAGTTAACCTTCATCAATTATTAGTTAACCTTCATCAAAAACAGGGCATAAACTCCGAGCCCAACCTCCTACTCATTCAAATGAGCCGTGTGATACCAAGCCACAACCCTTAGCCCAAATTCTTCTTGCCTTAGAAATAAAAATACATCTACTAAATAATTCTTACTAAAAACTTTACTACAATAAGGCAAACAAGGCGAATAATTACCACACCTAATTTAATATTGGAAAATATATTTATAGATCCAAATTATTTAAATTAATAATTTTAGAGGATGTTACAATACTCACCCCCTTAAATTTAGTTTCGTCCTCGAAACTAGTTAGACATGAAAAGATTAGGGTGGAGCTCTCTCATCTTTTCCTCTAATTCCTCAGTTGTGACACATGGAACACGTCGTGCAATTTGTCTAGATTTGGAGGCAAAGCAATCTGATAAGCTACGAGACCCACACGTCGGAGGATCTGGTACGGGCCAATGAATTTAGGAGTTAGCTTTCTTAGACTTTAGTGCCCTACCAACTCCAGTAGTAGGCGTCACTCTTAAAAATACATGTTCACCCTCTTGAAACTCCAATGGTTTCCTTCGTTGGTCGGTATAACTCTTTTGTCTACTTTGCGCTATCTTCATCCTTTCTTGGATCAGACGGACCTTATTTGTGGTCTGTTGTACCAATTCTGGCCCTACAATTAGGTTCTCACCATCCTGATACCAACACAAGGGGGTTTGACACTTACGCCCATACAGGGCTTCGTACGGTGCCATTCCAATGCTCGCATGGTAGCTGTTATTATAAGTGAACTCAACGAGAGGCAACATGTTATCCCAACTTCCTTGCTCATCCAACACAAACGCTCTTAGTAAATCCTCCAACGTCTGAATAGTTCTTTCTGTTTGTCCATCGGTTTGAGGGTGATAGGCCGAACTCAATCTCAACTTAGTACCCAACGCCTCATGTAATGCTCTCCACAAACGAGAAATGAACTTCGGGTCTCTATCCGACACAATGCTAGACGGCACCCCATGTAGTCTGACAATCTCGGCAATGTAGATCTCTGCAAGCTTAGTCACATCATAAGTAGTCCTCACGGGTATGAAATGGGCAGATTTGGTCAGCCTATCGACAATTATCCAAATGGAGTCAAACTTCCGTTGAGTCTTAGGCAATGCTACCACGAAATCCATGGATATACTATCCCATTTCCATACTGGAATATCTAATGGCATTAGTAGTCCCCCTGGCTTCTGATGCTCTACCTTAGCTTTCTGACAAGTCAAACACGAAGCCACATATTCTGCTACTTGTTTCTTCATTCCCGGCCACCAAAACTTCAGCATAAGGTCTTTATACATTTTGGTGATACCAGGGTGAATACTCAACTTGCTTTTGTGGGCCTCATCCAAGATTGTCCTCCTCAATTCTGCATTGTCAGGTATACAAATACGTCCACTATATCTCAAAATATCGTCGGGGCCCACCTTGAATTCTAGTGCCTTGCCGACCTCGATCAACTTCCTTTTTTCTTGAGTCGACACGTCTGTAACTTGGAGAACTTTAATCTCATTCATCAATTCACTATTTATAATGATCATTCCACAGTGTAGTTTCTCCAATGCAGAATCCAAATAAAGATCCAAGTCACGAAACTTCTCTAATAACTCCAACCCCTTCATTGATACAAACGAGAGATGAACTCGCTTCCTGCTTAGGGCATCAGCCACCACATTTGCTTTCCCTGGATGGTAATGCAACGTGAACTCATAATCTTTAATGAACTCCATCCATCTCCTCTGCCTAATGTTAAGTTCCTTTTGATCAAATAAGTATTTCAAACTCTTATGGTCACTGAATACATCAAAACTACACCCGTATGATAGTGTCTCCAAATTTTCAATGCGAAAACAATTGCAGCTAACTCCAAGTCATGAGTGGGATAATTCTTTTCATGCGCCTTCAATTGCCTTGAGGCATAGGCCACTACTTGTTTGTTCTGCATCAGAACACAACCCAAACCCTGATAGGAAGCATCACAATAAACCTCGTAAGGCTCTTCTGGTTGTGGCAACACTAACACTGGGGACGTAGTTTGCTTTTCTTTCATCAGTTGGAAACTTTTCTCACACGCCTCAGTCCAAGCATAAATCTGGTTCTTCCTCGTAAGGTGTGTCAATGGGGCAGCAATCTTGTCAAATCCCTCAATAAATCTCCTATAGTACCCGGCCAAACCCAGAAAACTCCTGATCTCTGTGACTGTTTGCGGTTGTTTCCATACCATCACGGCTTCTACCTTGGATGGGTCGACAGCAATCTCTTCCTTAGAAATTACATGTCCTAAGAACTTCACTTCTTCCAACCAAAATTCGCATTTTCCTAGATTGGCATATAGTTGTTGATCCTTCAGTATTTGTAGAACTTGACGCAGATGTTCCTCATGTTCCTCCCGACTCTTGGAATAGATCAAGATGTCATCAATAAAAATCACCACAAACTTGTCTAAGAATGGACGGAAAATATTGTTCATATAATCCATGAAGATAGCTGGCGCATTGGTCACTCCGAAGGGCATCACCAAGTACTCATAGTGCCCATATCGCGTTCTAAAGGCTGTCTTGGATATATCATCTTCTTTCACTCGAATCTGATGGTATCCCGACTTTAGATCGATCTTAGAAAACACCTCTGCTCCTCTGAGTTGGTCCATTAAGTCATCAATGCGGGGTAAGGGGTATCTGTTTTTTATTGTGACTTTGTTGAGCTGTCGGTAATCAACACACAGTCTCGACTTTCCATCCTTCTTCTTGACCAATAATACGGGGGCTCCCCATGGTGACACACTAGGCCGAATGAATTGTTTAGACAAAAGGTCTTCAAGTTGGTTCTTTAGTTCTGATAGCTCTAAGGGGCCATAGAAATGGGTCCCGTACCCGGAATAACATCAATAGAAAACTCGACATCGCGAACTGGGGGTAGTCCTGGTACGTCTGTTGGAAAGACTTCAGAGAAATCCCTCACCACTGGGATATCATCGACAGTAACCTCTAGATTCATACTGATTGAGTTGAGAAACACATATTTTTGGACTCCTCCCTTCAGAGAAAACTTCAGTCTGTTGGTTGAGAGGAACTTCGAAATATCGGGATCCGAAAATATCACATTCCGTCGAGCACAGTCTAGTAGGACGTAGTTGTTAGACAACCAATCCATTCCCAGAATTACTCCCAGATGTTTTAGAGGAATACAAATTAAGTCGGTCTTAAAGTTCATTTTAAACACAGTCAGCGGGCATTGCAAGCACACCGAATTACATTTTACTGGCTCAGCAGAGGGTAGGGCAACTACTAAGTCAAACGACAAGGTAGTGACATCTAGTTCGAGTGAATTCACCCAATCTATTGAAATGAACGAATGTGTTGCTCCAGAATCATATATCACAGAAAGTATTTTTCCAGCAATTAAACACTCACCCTGAATAAGTTTTGAGGAAGATGGTGCTTCTTTTCCACTTATGTGATAAACACGTCCTCGAGCAGTAGGGCGTGCAACATCCTTGTTGTTGACAGCATCTTTATCATTAGCACTATCCTTTTCTCGGCAATCTTTTGCAAGATGGCCTGGTTTTTGGAAACCATAACATAACCTGGTTCTTTTGGGACACTCGGTTATCTTATGTCCCTCTTGTCCACAGTGAAAGCATCGCATGGTACGTGTTTGGTTCTGTCCCGCATTCTGAGGCCTCCGATCTTTAGCAGTCTCCTGTGGACGAGCATACGGCTTTTGCTGTTGGGGTTGTCTGCCTTTATTTTGTTGGTCACCATTTCCCTGAGGTCTCGTTGGTCCACCAATAACACTCCTATTAAGGCGGCTCTGTTTCATGATCTCCACCTTTTTGCACTTCTCCACTAGCACCTGATATTGACGTATCTCAAGGGGTTCCACGGACTCCTTAATCTCATACCTGAGCCCGCTTTCAAACCTCTCACACATGTACTCTTCATCCATTTGGTTACGAAAATAGCGAAAATGTTTTGTTAGGGACTCAAACTTTGCTGCATACTCAGACATTGTGAGACTTCCCTGATATAGTTTTAGAAATTGGGCCTCCTTCTCATCCCTGGCACTCTTCGGGAAATATTTGTCCAAGAATTTTCTCTTGAAAACATCCCAGGTCACCTATTCGTGGTTTCCTTCCATCATTTGTTTCGCCCCTCGCCACCAATATTCAGCTTCACCAACCAACAAATAGGCGGCATACTCCACCTTTTTGTCATCTGGGCAGTGGAGGATCTCAAAGATCTTCTCGATCTCCTGCAGCCAGAGGTCAGCCTTGTCAGGCTCATATTCCCCCTTGAATTTTGGCGGGTCCTGTCTACGGAATTCAGTCAGTGCTCTTGTTGCCATAGCTGTTTCCTCCATCTGGTCCCTCTACGCATTGCGTTGAGCTTGGACTGTAGCTTGCTCAGCCTGAACTGCAACTTGTTGGGTCATTGCAGCTGCCATTGCGTTCATGGCTTGGATTACTTCAGTCATGTCACTTCCTCCCTGGGGGACTGGTCGATTTGCGCGACGAGCCATACTTCCTACAAATTTTCTAATTAGGATAACACTATGATCTAATTGTAATCGTAGGGTTGTAAGGGAATATTTTATTCACGGTTATACGATAAGTTCAGGTCACACCGTAAGCCGAGTATTAGTGGGGTTCCCAGGAAAGAGAGGTGGGTCAACGGACCACTTAATAACCAAGTCTTTCCTTAGCCAGAATCCCACTAATACAACCTTTACGATATTACCCTTCCCTTATATTATGGGGATTCTAAAATTTTTAATAGGTTAAAGGTTTAAAACATTGTCCTTATTGCAAAAATTTAAATCATAAATCAAAATTTAAGTAATTACGGAATATTTATATTCATTGTAAATTTAATTGCCATAATTAATAACATCATTAAACCAGAGTAGTAAATTAGTAAAAATTTCAAATCTAGGATCAAGAATTCAAGGCATATCATAATTGTAATTAATTAAAAGAAAATTTCTGTTTTTGAGAAAGAAATTTTTTTTTTTTTTAGCATTAAAAGAGATCAAGTAATCAATTCATAATGTTAATTTTCCCTATATAAATACATATCTAACAAAATTAATAATGAATCCTAAAATAAAAATACAACAAAGTCAAGCATCACACATAAATCAAGGCATAAATAACAAAGTCAAGCATCACACATAAATCAAGGCATAAATCAAGACATCAATAACAAAGTCAAGCATCACACATAAATCAAGGCATAAATCAAGGCAAGCGTCATACAAAATCGTCCCACCCCAAAATTTCCGAGGATTATTGCTCTGATACCAATTGTAACACCCCGGATTTTTTTGATCCAAAGCGTTACTTGAAAATATATTGGTTAGAAAGATTTACGACAATTTTTTTTTCTAACTACCTAACATTTATTCATGCAAATAATTAGTAACAACCACGTTTATTTAATTTTATTAAGAAAATGTTTATTCAAGACTATAACAAGAAAAACAATAATTCCTAACGGAAGGGAACCCACTTCCGTATTTCTAGAATCCTAGTGCATTTTAGGAGTTGGTGACAAAAGATTAAAAATAAACTTAGAAATATCGTGGCAATTCTATCATTACAAAATTGTATTGAAAACCCATTTTTATCCCCCGTTTGCTGCACATTAATACTCATCAACTACTCTTGAATCTCCTCGAACTCATTAGTACCTAAAATGTTGTTGTAAGGGTCAGTTTTATCCATCATCCACATCAAACCAAAGTTAAACATATAGAAGAATAACACAAAATATATAAGAGTAAAAACTTCCAATTTAAAAGAAAAAATACACAAACCAATAAATTGCATAACAAAAATATATACATGATGCATGCTCCTAAAACTATATGATCCGGATATACCTGCCACTAAGGCAACTTCCACATAGAAAAATCACCCATACCAATGGGGAAAACCTGCCACTAAGGCAACTTCCACGAAGATGCATATGCCATGACATGATATGATGATATATTATCAAAAAGATATATTTCCACACAGCCCACTAAGAATCATGTCATAAGCATTCAAATCACTTTTCAAAATCATCATCTTATTCACATATCACTAAGATCACATATCCATAACAAATAATCATGAAAATCATAACTTTCACCACATACACACAAAAATCAAGACTTGGTATCATACACATCATAAAGATTAACACGTTAACATATATAACAACAAGATTCAACTCCAACTCATACATCATCATAAAACTTTGTCACATATAACATACAAATTCAACTCTTCTTTCATATTCATTATAAAAATTAAAACTTTATTACATATAACATAAAATTCATACTTTATTTCATATTCGCCATAAAAATCACAACTGTATCATATATAACATAAAAATCTATACTTTACTTTATAAAATCATATATTATATAATGAACTTAACTCAAAGGATTGGGGTTTCATATATTATATAATATACTTTTCTTCCTAGTACAAATCTCTAAGCCCCACGAAGTTGTTCACAAGGAAAAGAAGTTCCAAGCTTTTGATGCACGAAGAGAAAAAGAGGTGATGGTGATGGTGGCTAGGATTTTGGTATTCTTTACAGAATCTTGTTTGTAAAGGGTTTGTGAAATAGGCTTTGTGATTGTGGCTAGGGTTTCAGTATTCTTTTCTATTTAAAGTGAATATTATTGGGTAGATAGTGTTGGGCCTGAATAAGGAACAGAAGGGAGAAAATATTATTATAATTCTTATTATTATTATTATTATTATTAGTTAACCTTCATTAATTATTAGTTAACCTTCATCAAAAACAAGGCATAAACTCCCAGCCCAACTTCCTACTCATTCAAATGAGCCGTGTGATACCAAACCACAACCCTTAGCCCAAATTCTTCTTGCCTTAGAAATAAAAATACATCTACTAAATAATTCTTACTAAAAACTTTACTACAATAAGGCAAACAAGGCGAATAATTACCACACCTAATTTAATATTGGAAAATATATTTATAGATCCAAATTATTTAAATTAATAATTTTAGAGGATGTTACAGATTGCGTGTTCTTCTCGTGTATTTTATATTGTTACATAATTTCGAAACGCACCCCTCGATGTTTGTGTTTGGCGTTTGCGATGGACGCAGATGAGTCGCAAGCTGCAGGTGAAGATTAATGCTCTTGAAGTGTAGGAAGCCGTATTATCTCGAAGACTTCTATTTTCTACCTTTTTGTTAACGTCATTTTTGAACATAGTTTATTTTGGGAATTCCCGCTCTGATAGTGACATCGGGTTGGGACTACATTTACAATTATCATTAAACTTGTGTATGTGTGTTTCCAAAGGGATTTTGTTAATTACTGCTACGATTACGTGATGCTCTTTGCCTTAATAAAAAAAATTGCTTGGAATTTTATATATTTATTTATTTGAAGGATTTCATTGTTTCAAAAATAAGAAAATTAATTTTTTTTTTATTTGGGGTTTAGGGTGTCACAGGGAATCTTTTAATAGCTGCATTTACTTAATGGTTATGGTGTCGAGAGTACAGAGTATGCTCATGCATTTTCATAGCTGGTGGTGATCGTGATGGGCCACGGTGGCAGTGGTGTCCGCGATGGGCCACGAAGTTAAGTGGTGTCCCTGATGGGCCACGGGATGGTTCCATGCGATAGTTGGTCTCTCTTATCCTTACGAGGATTTAACTTAAAGTGTAAGGCCTGTGATAAGCTACACTTTCGTAAATTGTGCGGGCCCGTGATAGGTGGCACCTAGGTAATTTGTACTAGGCCTGTGATAGGCAATGCAATTACGGTTTACGCCCCTCGCTGAGGGTTTTTGTTTGGAATTGATGTGTAAGGCCTATGATAGGCTACACTTGAGTAAGTTGTGCGGGCCCGTGATAGGTGGCACCTTGGTAATTTGTATTAGGCCTATGAACAACTGTCGGATGCGCCGTCACGTGTGGTGGTTGCAGGTGGCGCGTGGATCTCACGTGCGGGGAGATGGGTGGCGCGTGTAGGCGTGTGTGGGCGCGTGGATGCTTTGTTGATGACACGCGTGGAGGGGTGGGCCGATCTAGGGTGTACGACACCATTGGAGTGGTCGTTCATCGAAAAAAATCGTCAGAGACAGCGGCGACAGTGACGGCAGAGCGTGGACGGATGGACAAAAATTGAGGAATCAGCGTAACAAAGGCAAGGAGGGGGAAACCAGAGTTGAGAACACGGTTTGCTGGAAAAAAAAAATTCACCGGAGAAAGTAGGTCCACCAGGTAGTTGACGATTAAGGTTGTCTCTCAATAGGCTCTATATACCATGTTAAATACGAAGAAAAATATTGAGAGACATGTTGAATAACCCGTGTGTTTCAACTATAGTTCTTTATATAGATTATGAGTATTAAACAAATATAATGACATAAATACTAATAGACAGGAATACTAACAGACAGAAATACTTACAGCCAATGTAATTACTTACATATTAATATAATATTTTAACATAAACTTTTAGATTTGCCCTTTGAGATGTAAGTTGCATTAAATGTTTAGAACAAAATTTTAATATTTAGAAACGTTGAAATTATAGAAGATACTTTGTCAAATTTTCAAAAAATATTATTTTTAAAGTAACAGATTTTTTGAAACTATTTAATTAATTATTGTTAAATTGGTTGATAAATTTGTGAGTATGACTATTAGTCTATGCGCCGATTACCGAGTCGATTTTTTGGATGGTGAAATTAATGATATTATAAGACTTATTTATACTAATTAATATTGGTTTAACTGTTAGATATATCATTAGTGAAGACTTATGTTTATTTATTTAAGTTTGATTTAATCGTTGGTGACCTATTAGTGAATTTGTAAGACTTATTGATACAAATTAATTATAATTTATGTGATGCTGCAAAGAAAACAAAATGAGCTTTTTTATTTATTTTTTATTTTGTCTAATTTATTTATCAACCAGATTGAGATATATTTTTAAACATGATTAGTAAAATCGACAAATATTAATATTGTTAGGTTGAATATCATATATTGGATTTAAATACGAAATCTCGCAATGACATGTAAATTTATTTATCATTCCTTGTGCTTAAAAAGAAAACGAAAACTAGTAATAATGATTATGAAAGAATGAATCAAGAAAAAATTACCGAAGAAAAATAATAATTATTAATCGATAAACATAAAAGCAAGACCAAGTGTTTGACCAAAAATACAAAGTAAACCACAATATATTCAATATTATATGTCCAAATTCATATTCTAGAACACTTTCGATCCTAAGCCCGTAAAAAAGAAGTTTCGATCCAAGTTAACAAAAACAGTTTCCATCCAATTTAACTGATGGAAACTATATAATGCCCAACAACTTAATAAATTATTAAAAAAAAGGGTAGCCATCGAGTATGGCAGCAAGATCTCGATTGAGAGAGTTTCAGAAAATAAGTTGGAATTGGATTTGCAAAAAAACACTGAGTTTCAAAATTCAAAAGTTCAATTCAATAACCCTCGTGATACGTACTTGAACGAGAGAAGAGGAAAAATTGATGGTAACGTTGAGATGAAAAATTACCATGAAACAAATAGCAAGAGTGATGGGTAGTATGAAATTTTCATTCCAAAAAAGAAAACATAAAAATGTAAGAAATACTTGATTTATTTAGTAGGTGGAGTTAAAAACTGGTTAAACCACAATTAAATTTATGAAATACTTAACTAAATAAAATAAGGTTAAGACAATAATTAAATTTCTTCATTTTTTGGGAATATTTGAAAAATAACAAAAAAGCGGATTATTACTTACAATTACCGGGTTTTATCAATAGGACCACCATGGGCATATTGTTATGTGGCACCATGACGTCACCTTCTTTCACCCACAATCTCTTTCTGTTCCTCTCTTGTTCTGAAACAAAAACACACAACTTATACCTTTTTTTTTCTACTGTAATTAATTTTAAACCTATAATACTCAAAAGAACAATAGTAGTAGTGTTTTTTCTTGTTATTTTGCAATGGATTTGGTGTTCGCTCCAAAACCCCACACTTTGATTCTCAAAGCACCTTCTTCTTTTCTCTTTCGTCCTATCAAATTCCACTCTTTCCGTCCTCTCTCTGCTTCTAAACATGTCAAGATTCAATGCGAGCTTGAAGGGAAACTCAATGGTTCTCTTTCTGGTGATTTTGATGCTCGCTTCCTTGATAGGGTATTGCCTTTTTTTTGTTCTCTCTCTATCCATTATTTTAGTTTCAAATTAACATTTTTGATTATCAACCGTTTTTCTTTTCTAAAACTTTCTAGGTTTAGGTTAAAAATTTTGTTCACAAAGGTTTTGCTTTTTTTTCTTCTTCTGTTTTGTTGATGTTAATTTTACGATGGAATTTGACCAGTTGTTGCAACTTTGTGTGTTGGTAATAACGTGATCATTTGAAAAAGTTCACTTTCGTAGAACATTATTGGGATTATATTTTCTGTGTACTTACACTGAAAGAGTTATTTTTTTGTTCTGTTTTTCTGAAGAATTCTTGTTGTTCTGTTTGGTTGCTAACATTAAGTTCTAGTGTTTGCTTCAATTCTGTTTGATACATGTTTGATGCTATTGCTTTGTATGCAGAAATTTCAATACTAAGGGTTTGTTTGAGTTTAGTGTGTTATTGATTGCTATAGTGTTGACATATATATTCATATCTGTGGGGAAAACAATCTGGAAAAGGTATTGGGACAATGTTATGTTTGCATTTGGTGGCATTCTCAATTGAACTAACTGAACTGTTTTTACTAGTTTGAATGTGGATCGGAATTAGCATTAACAGCATAAGAAAATGGCACGGTTTTATATGTTATTTTTTTTATGTTTCTTTTTCTTGAACTGAAGGTAGAGGAGCGTGATTATGTAAGTTCATGGTAATGATAGTATTCTGACTTGTTAAATGTGTAGTTGATTCTTATCTTTCGGGAATGCAGTACTTAAATTAGTCATAGATACTAGGATAGAATCTTAATTGGACTGAAGAAAAAGTTTTAGCACACTTTTTAAACCTTTTTATGATATAATAAATAGGTGATTATTGGTTCTCTTCAAACATTTTATCAGTTGGAGGTGAATGAACATACACTAAAAGATTAATGATATAGAGTGATTCAAACTTATGACATCCTTTTCAGAAGGATGTGAATTCCACTAATCCCGCTATGTGGAACTAGGAGCTGTTTAGCCCTTGAGTGTTCTGTTATGTGGCACTTACGAGTAAAACTAAAATAGTGTTTGATTATATTAAAAATAGAGGAAAAAGCATGGTCTAGGAATTACATTTTAAGAAGGCCTGTTATCAAAGAGGTTGAAATTTTGTATATTGAATGAGGTTTATTCTCCTTAAGAAGGTGCATCACTGATCACTTGCATGCAATATTCCTTCTTTTCTATACCTCCTTTACCTTTCTCTTTCTTATGTTTTGTGTTGGGGTTCCAGTAGAGTTCAAAGAATTAAGTGGGACTTTTGTTTGTCAGGGAATGGGGAAACTAAAAGGAATCAATTGTCAATCAGAATGTTTGTTTATTGTTCACACTTCACTCAACAAGAAAGGAAATTCGCTCTCGCAAACATACCATTGAACAATATTGCTTAGCTTTTTTCCCCCAAATTATTTAATTGATCATTAATTTTTTGTTGTTGTAGTCTTGATTATGAATGTATACAAGAGACGGCTGTAAGTGCATGCATTTTACATATGATATAATTGAAGCTAGATAGTCAAGAGAAGAAATAAGTAGAAAGTTAGAAATATAGAGATAAGTTAGAACCACACTACTTTTGTCTACGTAGGAGTAAACTAGAGTATAGAAATGTAAATTTATTATGAGACCCACAAATCATATATTAGAGGTGAAAGTTGAAGAACATACAATACCACAAATGAGACATTTTAAGTATCTCGAGTCAATCATGCAAAATGATGGGAAGATAGAGAAAAATGTTAACTATAGGATCTAATCAGGATGGATAAAATTAAGAACTGCTTTAGGTATAATTTGTCATAGAAAGTTCCACACATGCCTAAATAAAGTTTTTACTGTATATTTGTAAGTCTTACAATGTTATATGATGTCAATAGATTATTTGTCACTACACAACTAGGGTTTCACTTAATGATCATTACATTGTTAATAATGGGATATGGTACTTATGTAGAAATATATTTGATTTGACAATTAAATTTCTATTCTAGCAAAAGGCACTGGAAGCAGCAATGAATGATATAAACAACTCTTTTGGAAAAGGTAGTGTTACGAGACTGGGCAGTGCTGGTGGAGCTTTGGTGTATGTATCTTCTTTACATTCTCTATTATCTGACTCACTTATATATCCACCCAACTGTTTTAAATAATTTGATTTAAAAAACATCAATTTATGCCGTCATTTATCTGTGATTTAGATCACATAACATGACTGGTTTTCTATCGTTTGAAATGTTGCAGTGAAACTTTTCCTAGTGGCTGTTTGGCTTTAGACTTTGCTTTGGGTGGTGGTCTTCCAAAAGGAAGAATTGTAGAGGTATTGACTTAATGCTTCATGCCGTCATTCATTTCCTTTGGTGATCTTATTTACATTCTCTGGGTTCTTGCTGAGTATAACATATATTGTGCGTAAGCTTTATTGGAGTATGTAACAGTAGTTTGTTAGGCTTTAGAAACAAACCAGTTAGGCAAAATGATTTATGGCCTGTTTGTTTTTGGGGTAGTTCAAAGCCACTGTTTGTAGCTTCTAAAAATTAATGGCCATTTTCCATTGGGACATGAGGCAAAAGTGTTTCCAAACCTATGCTTTATCATTAAAGATGTCCCAATTCCATGCTTTGTATGTCATTTTGTGATAGAATTGTTGGTTCTTCTATTGTTTTTTTTTGAGATAAAGAGATATACACTGCAAGTGTAAAATTATTTTACACTGACATCGAATCACGATCCCTCAATTTGCCATATCATGTTTTACAGTTTTTAAATTAAAGAAGTTATATAACTGTTTGTTTCTTTATTATTTAATGGGAAGCTGAAATTATCTGCTATATTTGTTTCCAGATATTTGGACCAGAAAGCAGTGGGAAGACCACCCTAGCACTTCATGCTATTGCAGAAGTACAGGTAGTTCATCTGGAGTTTTCCCAATCATTAATTCCTGATCATAATTATCGATTTATCGAAAGTATGTATTTGAAATCAATGTGCAATTTTGTTTATGTTATGCAGAAGTTAGGAGGCAATGCAATGCTTGTTGATGCGGAGCATGCTTTTGATCCAGCATATTCTAAAGCATTAGGTGTGGATGTAGAAAATTTAATCGTGTGCCAACCAGATCATGGAGAGATGGCTCTTGAGAGTAATACCTTTGACTTGTGGTTGTGTTGGAATGGATAATTTTGGGGGTGCCCATATTGCATTATCAGGGTGCTATGTCATTTCTTGGAATTGATTGAACTTTCTGCATTGTAGTCGCAGATCGTATGTGTAGATCTGGTGCCATAGATCTCATTTGCGTGGACTCCGTCTCAGCTCTCACTCCCCGAGCAGAAGTTGAAGTAAACATCGGCTTTTTTTGTTTTAGGTACATTCGTTATATAAATTTAGGGGATTGCATTTCTTTTTAACCATGTTTTTCATATAAATGCCTAGGGTGAGATTGGAATGCAACAAATGGGATTGCAGGCTCGCCTTATGAGCCAAGCTTTGCGTAAGATGTCTGGAAATGCCTCTAAAGCTGGTTGTACTCTTATATTTTTGAACCAAATAAGATATAAGGTACTTGTATATGGGTATCTAACTTCGTTACTGGAAGATTGCATGCATTTAATTATTTAATTATAAGTAACATTTGTTCATAATTGCTTAATCATATGAGTTCAATGCTTAATCATATAACTTCCAAATTATTGTTTTGAATAATGTCTCGGCTAGGGCTGATTTTTTTTTTAATGGGTTTGGTTTATGCCCCCATTTGTTCTTGTATCGCACTGCACTCTTTTCCATTCACCATGGTTTTTTTTTTTCCTTTGGGTTTTTCTGATAAGGTTTTTATTGAGGCAGTTGCTCATTGATCCTTTGTTTTCTTGGGTTTTGGCCTAGTCCCTTCAATCACTTTGTTAGACTTATTATTATTATTATTACATATTACATTATTAGGCAGTTAAATTATTAGTAGACTTGGCATTTGTGACGGTTTGTGGGCCTAATAGGCATTGGGAGAGTTCTGGATCTCTCGAATATCCAGAGAACATAATTGTAAAAAATTCATTATACGGCAATATACCAGTTGGTTTCTATCACACTTTTTTATTCTTTTTTAATAATATTTTTTAGGGTGCTGCAAATGATGTGTGTTATAGTTTTGGGGTGTCATTATAGTTGAGATGTCAATTCTGCCATGTGATGTCTCTGCACTCTAAATTTTACTTAAAAAAATGATATGTCGCTGATAAACATCTTGCTTTAGTTGATATGGTTTGTATTTCTCTTTTATGTCTGTAGATTGGTGTCTATTATGGAAATCCAGAAGTGACAAGTGGTGGAATTGCATTGAAGTTTTTTGCTTCAGTTCGGTTAGAAGTTCGCCCTATAGGGAAGATAAAATCTGTGAGCACAACAGCTTTTTCATGACATTCTGTTATATATTATCTTAAACCTTTCTGTTGCTAATTGATCTTTCTACTCCAAAATATCAGCAGAGTTTACATTCAAATAATTATTTGTGCCAAATATAATCTTCTGATCGTAATATAAAGATTATTTAATATGAAGGACTACCATGCATTTTCATTTCGTTTTAGGCCAAAGGAGATGAAGAAATTGGCCTTAAAGTTCGGGTAAGAGTGCAAAAGAGCAAGGTAACAACATTTCTACATTTGAAATTTTTTCTTTTGAGCGATTTCTCAGCGTTTTATAATATAACTATAACTATTAAGTACAATCCCAAACTTTTGTTCACAAGAAGTGTGGGCTATAGCTTGATACACTGCCTCTGTACTTGACCTTGCAACAACATTTTGTTTTTTACTTTTCCATGAAGTTAAGTTTCCTCCAATCAAAACACAATAATCTGAAGTAGACCTTCTATGATTCACATCACCTGCCCAATCTACATCTGAATATCCAACAATATTGGTATGATCTCTGTCTGAATAAACAAGTCAATTCCCAGCTGAACCCTTTATATACCTCAAGATCCAAAACACAACATTCCAATGGCTATCACAAGGTGAGTTTAGCAATTGACTCACAACAAACAAAGAGAGAATGTGGACTCTCATTATTCAATACTGAGGATGGCACGCGGTTGATCAAATAACATGAAGTCAGAACAACGTCACACTAAATTTTTATAGGTGCACGAGCATTGATCAATAAAGTCCGAGTTGTATCAACTAGATGCCGATGTTTCTGTTTAGCAAGACCATTTTGTTGCAGTGTGTGTGGACAACTAGATTGATGTATGATACACTTGAGAATTAGGTTTTGGTGCTGAATGACTTAGAGAGATTAGCTCTCAACGCGATATTATTTATAGTCAAAACTGTACTAGGAGAATCTCTTAATTAAGAAAATAAATCTGGACTAAATTAAACCTATAACAAACCTAATATAAACAAGGAATAATAACATATCTTAGTAATAACAAACTAAATCATTGCATATCTCAACACTCCCCCTCAAGCTGGAGCATACAAATTGTAGGCATTGAGCTTGTCACATATATAAGTTATCTTTGGTCCTCGAAGAGCCTTTGTGAAAATGACTGCCAATTGATCATTAGAATCAACAAATGAAGTAGCAATCTCGCCAGACACAATCTTCTCACGAACAAAGACAATCAATCTCAATATGGTTAGTTTGCTCATGAAAGACTGGATTAGAGGCAATATGTAAGGCTGCTTGATTATCACAAATGAGACTCATAGTGCCTATATTATAAAAGTGCAACTCTTGGAGGTGTTTGGGCCATATGAGCTCCTGAGTAGTAAGTGACATAGCTCGATATTCAGCCTCAACACTAGATCTGGCAACAACGTTCACAATGATGTGAAAATTTATATCCAAGAGAAAATCTCTCAACAAAGGAAAAATATATTATTAAGGAAACTATATTAACGATAATTAGTAGAGAATAATCAACAATAAGCCTTAGCTTGAGGGG
This sequence comes from Cicer yamashitae, assembly GCA_037974755.1. Taxonomy (NCBI): domain Eukaryota; kingdom Viridiplantae; phylum Streptophyta; class Magnoliopsida; order Fabales; family Fabaceae; genus Cicer; species Cicer yamashitae. The sequence continues at coordinate 35,509,857 of JBBPBQ010000002.1, read as the reverse complement.
AATGCTAGTATATAAGAAAACATTTAAAATGTCTTTGTATTATTATATTAGAGTATCTTATTTTATCTCGCGTGATCAAGTTCTAATCTTAGAGTATCTTAAATTATCTCGTAGGATTAGTTTCCATATTCCGTATATTTACTTTTATTCTTCTCCTTCTTTTATCTAAATTCCATAACTTCGTCAAATATAACTATCAAGCACAGTACCATGATTTTGGAAACTCGACAACCAAATAGTGACACAGCAGGTCACGAAGAATGATACTGGTCTAAAACTATGTTGAAGTTATAGGTTTTAATTATAGATTTTCGATAAAAGAAGGAAAAACATAAGAAGAAATATAATTATGATCAAATATCGTTTTGATAATTTACTTGATACAAAAGTCTAAACACTAACACCTATTTATAGGGATACAAGACTCCTAATCCTAAATAAACAGGGAAGTCAAGGAACAAATTATGATAATAACTCGGTAAATGGAGACTAATCTTACTAGATAATCTAAGATATAAGATAGTCTCGGATTAGAATTTGACAAGAATCTGATTTCTGTTTATCTTGAAAAAGATTTAAGGGCACTTACATAATTGTAATAAAACAAAAAATAGCTTATGCCAGTTTGACGTAAACTTTAAAAACTAAACCACTTTTTACGCAACCTTGAAATCACTTTTCAAAAGCTAAAACAAAAGGGCTCTAGTAACTAAATATTGAACATTGAATCACTCATGACTTATGAGATTATCTACTATAGTCTAGATTGTTCTGAAGATAAATAGATATTGAATTTTTTATACATTTTATGAGAATCAGATATAATGTTGTATTCTTCACTGACTTTATTTTTATTTGGAGGTAATTAACTTGATAATTGTTTTAGGTGTCAAGGCCTTACAAAGTAGCTGAATTTGATATTTCATTTGGGGAGGGTGTCAATAAGCTGGTAAATGTTGGCACATAAAGTCGTTTTTAACATTTAGTGTACATTTATTGAGTTTTCATTTTGAATGCAGGGTTGTATTTTAGATTGTGCAGAAATGATGAATATCGTCTTAAAGAAGGGCTCTTGGTATAGTTATGGGGACCATCGGTAATGTCTGAAAATTTTTCGATGCTTAATATATGTAGATTCATGATCTCTTTGATTATCTTGCTTCTTGTTTTATATGCTCCAACTTAAGGACTTGAGAAGACAAATTTAGTCCGGCTAATGTGAAATCCATGAGGAAGTAAATTAAATTTATGCAGTTCTATAATCTCTCTCTGCCTAAGCAAATTACAAATGAAAAATTATCAATTACAGTAATCATTCATTGAATGATACGTATTTGAGTAATAAATAGAAAGAGGCATCTCAAGAATTAGAGTAAAAATATATATTGATTGAATTGAAATATGTTGGCAATACATCAGATATATATATATATATATACTAGATTATTAAACAACCAAATCCTATTAGTACTCATATATAACTAAATCCCTATTAGTACTCATATATAACTAAATCCCTACTAGTACTCCTATTCAACTGAATCCCTATACTTGAGGGATATTAAACATAAATAGATCTTGACACTCCCCCTCAAGCTGGTGAATAGGTGTTCTCCATTCCCAGCTTGAATACAATTCTTTCAAAGTGGATACTGTTTAGCCCTTTAGTTAGAGACCCTAAAACTAAACGAGAAATGGCCGATCTACAATCTGGTTGAAAACGGCGCTGAAAGGAGGTCTAGAAGGCGGTCAAACGGACGTGAGTATTGAACGCATTATGGCAGCGAGTAGGCCAAAAAGAAACCTTAAGTTGCTACAATGAAGGCAGCAAAAAGGGCCACAATGAAGGCAGCAAAAACAATGAAGGCAGTTATTCACCAGCTTGAATACAATTCTTTCGAAGTTGGAGATATATGGAGTGCAAATTAGGCCACTGTCGAGTTTTTCTTTGATGAAATGTCTATCGACTTCAACATGCTTGGTTCTATCATGCTGCACTGGATTATGTGCTACGCTAATAGCAGATTTATTATAACAATATGGTTTCATTGGTTCATCCCACTTTATCTTCATTAAGCCGGACCAATCCACTATTGCTTTCTTTAACTGCCATATCCGTAAAATCAGTAGACAAACGATATTAGAGACGAAATTGATCGTGTGAGCAAAAACCGTGTGAGCTTCAAATGGCCCACAAAAGTGCTCTGATCAGAAAGTGAACCCCACAAAGAATCTCAAGTTGCTGCAATGAAGACAGCAAAAAGGGCCACAAAGAAGGTGGCTAAGGTTTCAGGAAAAAAAGAAACCGCAATGAAGGCGGCAAAAAGGGCCACAATGAAGGTGGCTAAGATTTCAGGAAAAAAGAAATCGCAATGAAGGTGGCAAATTTATGCGGAAGCAGGGCCACAATGAAGGTGGCTAAGTTTACTGCCATAAAGGCGGCTAGGGTTTATGCGGAAGCAAGGCTCTCAAAGATCGAGAGCTCTGATACCATCTCAAGAATTAGAGTAAAAATATATATTTATTGAATTGAAATATGTTGGCAATACATCAGATATATATATACTAGATTATTAAACAACCAAATCCTATTAGTACTCATATATAACTAAATCCCTATTAGTACTCATATATAACTAAATCCCTACTAGTACTCCTATTCAACTGAATCCCTATACTTGAGGGATATTAAACAGAAACAGATTTTGACATGGCACAATAACCGATTCTGATTATCATAAAAAAGCTTGCATTGAAAGATAGGATATGATAAAATCTGTGAGGTAACTACATATCAGAGCGCAAATTAGATTGATAAATATTATAAATACAAATATCACAGTTTTTCTAATTATAATAGTTGTGTGATTATGTTTAGCCAATATGCAATGAACCTAGACACTGTTTCTATTTCAACACTTTCCAACTGTTACATGCTTTTCTGTTATACAAGACAATCTTTTCAGTATGATGATACCTCATTCCTTCCACGTTTCTTTTTTATTCTATTTATGTCTGTTGTCACCTTTTCTCACTTTTCTTTGCTTTTCCCATTGTTTGTGTCTCATTTGGGTTCTCTTTGATGCTGATAATCCAAATCTATGTTTTGAAACAGGTTAGGACAGGGAAGGGACAAAACACTGCAGTACTTGAAGGAGAATACACATCTACTAGAAGAAGTTGAAAAGGTTGGATAATCAGATTCTTCTATATGCTATAGACTATATGTTAAATTAGATATAGTTCTGTATATCCTTCTGTCTCTTATGTGCTTGCTTCATGGTTGGGATTCATTTCAATTCATTCCATTGTCAAGTACAAAATGAAATATGAAATGATCTTACACAAAATATTTAATGTTATAAAGACACAGCATTGAACAGAAGCAGAAATGTGTAAACAGTCACAATGGTGAATAAAACGTTGCTGGAAAGCACCGATCGGGGGTAGCGAACAACCCTAAAAGTGGGATCCACAAAATGGAAGGAGTCCTGAACAAACGAAGAGGTTCTGAATCTGATGACTAAAATGGAATTGATGACTCCCCTCATCATCAATGCCCGGTAAACATTCTGTTAGTACCAAGGATGTGCCTTGTTTTGCCTTCACAACCACATCATTAGGACACTTTCCTTTTTGATCTTGTTTCTGATTCTTGCTCTTTAGACTTCCATCTTCACAATTGTTTGCTGGTTATCCACCCACTGCTGCAAGTGATCTCTTGTTCATAAATCTTTTTTCATCTACTGTAGCCTTGATATTGCCTTTCTATTCTAGCAAGACGTCTCTAATTTAATTTATATCATTTTTCCACTTTGTCATCTTGTTAACAGAATTTTTCGCTCCAAAACTTCTAATCAAAGCGTTGCAAAATGAATTCTAGTCGACATCAAAGTCGTCTTGACTCCAAGAATAAAACCATGGCATTGCAACCTATCAGATGAAAGGATCTCTTGTTCCTCATAACTTTTCTGCAATTATGATCCATCTAATCCCACAAATTTTGGTAGGTCTTTCTTCTTTACAATAATTGTTCAATTCTTCCATCTTTGGTAATGCTGGCGTCCCTCAAAGATCCAGTAGGTCAGACCAATTGTTAGGAACCCGAGAATTGGATATCAAAGGGTGTTTTAGGGTGCATATAGGTTAAAACAGGAGGGAAGGAAAATTTCTTATTATTGTTATTGAAACTGAAACAGTACAAATATATATATATATATACAATGCTGCCAGCTATCTAATGAATGCAGAATAAAGTAAAAATAAATTAGGAAATAAATCAAATCAGAGTGATTTGATTATTTTCCAAAATACAAATAAACTTAAATAGAAAATCAACTAATAAAGACAATTATATCAGATCTGATTGCTATATGTCAACACCCCCCCTCAAGTTGGTGCATATATGTCTAGCATGCCCAACTTGTTTACAAGAAATTCAAAACTGGGTCTGAACAGTCCTTTGGTAAGGATATTAGCAACTTGTTGTGAAGTAGGGACAAAAGGCATGCAAATCAGACCTGCATCTACTTTCTCTTTTATAAAATGTCTATGAATTTCAACATGTTTGGTTCGGTCATGTTGAACAGGATTTTGAGAAATACTAATTGCTGCCTTGTTGTCGCAATACAGCTTCATTGGAAGATTTATAGGAAGTTTAAGCTCTTCTAAGATTCTTTGAAGCCATAGAATTTCACAAACACCTTGGGCCATTGCCCTATACTCTACCTCAGCACTGCTTCTAGCTACTACATTTTGTTTCTTGCTCCTCAAAGTAACTAAGTTTCCCCAAACAAATGTGCAGTAACCAGATGTTGACTTCCTATCCGTGATGGATCCTGCCCAATCTGCGTCAGTAAATACCTCAATGCCTTGTTGATCAGTTTTTTGGGAAAACAGTCCCCTTCTGGGGGAACTTTTGCGATACCTTAGAATACGGTAAACAACCTCTAAATGTTCTTCGTGAGGTGAATGCATAAACTGACTCACTAAGCTAACAACAAAGGCTATATTTGGACGAGTATGAGATAGATAAATTAGTCTTCCTACTAATCTTTGATACCGAGATGTATCCACTGGATCACCACTGCCATCACTACCAATTTTCTGATTAGGATCTATTGGAGTATCAGCTGGCCTACAACCCATCATCCCGGTTTCTTTTAGAAGGTCTAAAATATATTTCTGTTGTGATACAACAATCCCTTTCTTTGATCTTGCAACTTCCATTCCCAAAAAATATTTTAAAGACCCAAGATCTTTAATTTCAAACTCAGCAGCAAGAGATGGCTTCAAATTTTTTATTTCAATATAGCCATTTTACCTTCAGAAGAATGTTTCACAAACATGGTGTGATCGCTTTGACACTGGGATATTGGGTGAATCTTTCAAACCACTCTCGAGGTGACTGTTTCAAGCCATAAAGAGACTTCTGAAGCTTGCAGACCTTTTGGTTGAATTTAAATTCAAACCCCGGGGGTGAATCCATATAGACTTCCTCCTCTAAATCTCCATTTAAAAACGCATTTTTTACGTCTAGCTGTTGTAATGGCCAATCCAAGTTAACCGCTAAAGATAAAAGAACTCTAATGGTGTTAAGTTTTGCAACAGGAGCAAAAGTTTCTGAGTAATCAATACCATAAGTTTGTGTAAAGCCTTTGGCAACTAACCTGGCCTTATACCTCTCTACTGATCCATCAGCCTTGTGTTTTATGGTAAACACCCATTTGCACCCCACAGTTCTCTTTCCCCTAGGTAGATCCACCTCTTTCCAAGTTTGATTTTTTATAAGAGCACTCATCTCCTCCAAGATAGCTTCTTTCCACTTAGGAACCCTTAGAGCTTGTTGTATATCTCTTGGGATCTCTGTTTTTGTCAGTTCACAAGTAAAAGCTGTAAAAGTGGGGGACAATTTGTCATAAGATATAAAGTTACTGATAGGATGTTTTGTACATGCTCTTATCCCTTTTCTAACAGCAATGGGTAGATTAGAATCATCAAAGGTAGGTTCTAAAGGAACAAAATCATTGGGAACAAGTTCAACAAAGACAAGATTATTATGATCAAAATTTTCAGAATTTTGAAAGGGTACAACAGAATTAGAAAGACTCGTACCTGTTGGATCCTTGGATGTTTGGCAGTGTTGAGGTTCTCTTATCTGAGGCACTTTTTTTCTTAAGTATACGTGGTCAAATGGTTGGATACCTATGTTACCAATCTCAACTGTCTCTCTCAACTTCTGGTTCTGTCAAAACATTTTCTTGAATATTATGTTCATGGCTTTCTTGACTAGATTCACCCAAAGATTTTGTTTTGTTATTTTCCTCAATTTCTAGTATTTTCAAATAGGATTCTGTTATGTTACTTTTCTCACAATCTGTTTTTTCCAAATTGTTTAGAAAATCAAAATTTGCAATTTTTAAATATTGAACATCATCTTCTTCAATTATCCCCCCTTGAAGATGATTACCAAAAAAAGGAGTTTTTTCAAAGAAAGTGGCATCCATAGTCACAAAAATCTTTTTGGATATAGATTCAAAACATTTGTATCCTTTTTGATTGGATGCATAGGCAATAAAAACACATTTTCTTGCTCTAGGCTCAAGTTTTCCTTGATTCGGATCATGAATATGAACAAAAACAGTACATCCAAATATCTTTAGGGGTAGAGTGTATGAAAGCTTATTATTAGGAAATAGACATGTGAAAACATCAAAAGGAGTTTTGTAATTTAAAATTTTGGTAGGCATTCTATTTGTTAAATATGTTCCAGTGAGAATTGCTTCTCCCCAAAGATACTTTGGAACCTTATTTTGAAACAATGCCCTAGCAACTTCAAAGAGATCTTTATTTTTTCGTTCTGCCACTCCATTTTGTTGTGGAGTATCCACACATGAACTTTGATGAATGATACCTTGTTGTAGGAAAAACTCATTTAAGTGTTTATTAAAATATTCCCTTCCATTATCACTACGGAGAATTTTGATTTTTACTTGAAATTGGGTCAAAATCATTTGAAAAGAACTTTTGAAGATACTTTCAACTTCAGATTTTGTTGTCATTAAGTAAACCCAAGTTAATCGAGTGTGATCATCTATGAAGGTAATAAACCATCTTCTTCCATTAGGAGTAGGGTCCCTACAAGGTCCCCAAACATCACTATGAATTAATGTGAATGGACTAGATGGTTTATGCACCTGAGGAGAATAGGAAGAACGATGATGCTTTGCAAATTGGCAAACTTCGCAGAAAAACTGATCTGGATTTTTATTCTTAAAATACTCGGGAAATAAGTGCTTCAAATACAAAAAATTTGGGTGTCCTAGCCTATAATGCCATAACATTATTTCTTCATTATTATGAACCAAAATTGAGGTGAGACAATTACTATGAAATTCCTCTTTTTGAGATCAACCTCATCATCGAAGAGATAGAGACCATTGACCTCTTTAGCACTGCCAATCATCCTCCCCGATTTCAACTCCTAAAATTGACAATTAACTGGGTTAAAAATAGCCAAACAGTTAAGATCTTGTGTTAATTTGCTTATGGACAGCAAGTTACATGACAAATTTGGAACATGAAGGACATTGTGAAAAGTTAGAGTTTTAGAAATAGGAATAGAACCAACTCCAGCTATGGTGGAAAAAGTACCATCAGCTATCTTTACCTTTTTATGACCTGCACAAGTACTATAAATGGAAAACAATTTTGAGCAATCTGTCATATGATCAGTGGCTCTAGAATCGATGATCCATGGAGTTTTTGAATTTGGTTTGGAACTCAAAAGAGCAGAGAGAAAGAGATATCTTTTTGAGCAAGAGAGGATGAAGAAGTAACTGACATAGAGGTAAAGAGCTTATAAAAGTGCTCTAGTTGTTCCTTAGAGAAAGGAGATGCTTCAGAGTTAACTTTATTCTCCACGTTTTCTCCATTTGCAGCTTGGAAGGCCCTACCCTCTCCATTTGGCTTCTTCTTCCAGTTGGGTGGTTTTCCATTAAGTTTCCAACAAGTTTCCTTAGTGTGCCATGGTCGTCTACAATGATCACACCAAGGTCGTTTTTTTCTTTCTCCATCTGCTTCGTATCCCTTTGCAGCCATAGCCGAACTCTCAGTTTCTTGCACCCTTGTACTATCAGAGTTTTGCAGCATAACTTTCCTTCTGGATTCCTCCCTCCTTACTTCAGAAAATACTTCCCTCAATGAAGGCAACGGTTTTCTGCCCAAATTCGATCACGGACTTCATCAAGTTCTGGATTGAGTCCTGCTAGAAACATATAAACCCTATCATTCTCTTCTCTTTTCTTAAATCTGTTTGCATCTTTGGAATTCTCCCAATCATCCTCATAACATTGGTCAAGCTCCTGCCAAAGGACAACCATGAGATTAAAGAATGTTGTGACATCTTTATCTCCTTGTTTGGACTGCCACAAACGAGTCTTAAGTTCATAAATCTGTGAGTAGTTCTCCAAGTCGGAATAGCAATTGCGTACAGCTTCCCACACCTCTTTTGCAGTGGAAATGAATAGGTAGGGCTTCCCAATGAAAGATTCCATTGAGTGAATCAGCCACCCAATGATTAGGGAGTTCTCTGACTTCCATTTTTGGTAGGCTGGATCGGTCTTCTCTGGTTGAGGAGTATCTCCAATCAAGTAGCCTAACTTTCCCTTGCCATCAAGAGCTAACTTCACAGTCTGGGCCCATACAACATAGTTTCTGCCATTCAGCTTTTGGATTAGAAGCTGTAAACCAAAGTTTATGGATAGTGGATCATTTGTGGTAGGGGTTGACACGATTTTAGGGTCACTAGAATTTTTTTCTGGTATTGTAGTAGTGGAGGAACAATTTTTTTCAGTTTCTTGTAAGGACATGGTGAGCTGCCACAGGATCAGAGCCGAAGCTCTGATACCATGTGTTTTAGGGTGCAGCTAGGTTAAAACAGGAGGGAAGGAAAATTTCTTATTATTGTTATTGAAACTGAAACAGTACAAATATATATATATATATACAATGCTGCCAGCTATCTAATGAATGCAGAATAAAGTAAAAATAAATTAGGAAATAAATCAAATCAGAGTGATTTGATTATTTCCCGAAATACAAATAAACTTAAATAGAAAATCAACTAATAAAGACAATCATATCAGATCTTACTGCTATATGTCAACACAAAGATTTAAAGGAAGAACACTACTATCTAGAAAAAGTTAAGAAATAATAGGAGAGAATCTCTCAAGAACAAGACCTGCAAGAGCGAATATGCTCCTCAAGATACTTTCTTGGGGGACGGAACCTTTGTTTATAGGTTCTATGTGCTTAAGATAAGTGGGGGCAATGATCAAAAGCAACTAACTATAAAAACAGAAAAACTATTGAAAAATAACAACCTGCCCCCAACTATCTAACTACCCCATTAACGAATTTCTAACTTCTAAAACTAATTCAACTAATCTAAGTCCTAACAACACACTTCTGTTCATTAATTGGTTGGTGTTTTGCCTCTAGTTGTGTTTTTTGCCTCTTGGCAGCTCCCATAGCTCTCTGTGTTGTTGGCTTCAACATGGTGGTTTTGCTTTTGGTTTGTTTGCAACTCTCCAACAATGGTTCTACTTTTGCTCTTCTCGTTTTTTTTATCTCCCTGTTGTAGAATTTCCACGTGCCTCTTTGGTGCTGTTTAGCATTGTTTGGTTGCACCACAATTATTTCCAAACTTCATTTTATCATTCTAATTTGGTTAAAAATCGTGACGACACCAACACCACCATTTTTTTTAGTTCCTGTTAGGATTTCAATTGCGCACAGCACTGGTCCAATATTTTTTTCGGTTTTGTATGAATCTGTGTCACCTTCAAATTAGGGTTTGAGCTGGTTTAATAGCTCAATATTGTTTTAGTTTGTTTAGAAGCTGTGACATCCTCTAGTTTGGGCTGTAGCTGCTATAAGCATTGGCCTAATATAATTTCAGTTTGGTTTGTTAAAGATATGAACAGAAAATAAACAGAGAATGAAAAGATATTGAGAGAGAAATTGATGTAATCTGAAAACTGATTTTATTAGATTGAATTGTTTAAATGATTACAATTGTGTGATCTTTATTTATAGGTAAAAATCACTGTAACTGAATCTCTAAATCTAACAGAATTGAAACTATCTTGATAACTGAATCTAACAACCTCTAACAGAATATTTTAGAAGCTTCAGTTAGTTAGAAGCTGCAGCTGTTAAGTAACAGCTTTGACACGTGTGGGTTTATAGCCATGTGTTGTATATTATTTCTAATATTCTCCCTTAGAATTTGAGGGTGGTTTTACTAAGGTGTGTTTGTCAAACACTATGAGTTTGTCACGAAGAGTTACAAACGTGGTGGCAGGAAGAGGTTTTGTTAAGGCATCTGCCCATTGGTCTTGAGCTGGAACATCAGAGACAATGAGACTTTTATTCAACACCTTTTCTCTAACCAAGAAGATATCAAGTTCCATGTGCTTGGTATGATTGTGAAAAGTTGGATTTTGTGCAAGAGAAACAGTGCTTAAGTTGTCACATAGGAGTTGAGGAGTTTTGAACTTGAAATGAAGCTCAGTCAGTAGTGACTGTATCCAAAGAATTTCTGCTGCAAGTTGTGCCAAGCTCATGTACTCTGACTCTACTGTTGAGCGTGCTACTAGAGTTTGTTTCTTGGACCACCAAGAGATAAGATTAGGACAAAGATACACACAAGCCCCTGAAGTGGACCTACAATCATCTGGATCTGATGCCCAGTCTGCATCGCAAAAGCCTATCAAGGACAGAGGCTGATGCATAGGTGCTGCCTGAAGAAGGAGGCCATGATGCAGGGTACCATTTAGATAACGCATAATCCTTTTAATTGCCTTCCAGTGGTCTTCAAGGGGTTGAGAAAGAAATTGGCATATTTTATTGACAAATAATGATATCGCTGGTCTAGTAAGAGTTGCATACTGCAATGCTCCCATAATAGAGCGAAACTGAGTTGTATCAAGCACATTATCAAATCCAAACTTGGAGAGCTTGCTACTAGACACCATTGGGGTTGGCATTCCCTTTGCATTCTCCATATGTACCTTGGCCAATAAGTCACGTATATATTTGGATTGTGAGAGAAGTAAGGAATGATTTGGCAAGTGAGTCACCTCAATTCCAAGGAAATAATCTAGGTTTCCCAATTGTTTAAGTGCAAATTCAGAATTCAGCTTGGTAATGAGTTGTTGAATCTGGGGTAAGGAACTCCCAATAAGAATGATATCATCAACGTAAACAAGAGCCATTAATGTAAACGAGGTGGAGTGTAGAATGAAGAGGCTAGGATCACATTTACTGGCAATGAAGCCACACTGAATGAGAGCACCTTTAAGTCTATCAAACCAGGCCCTTGGGCCCTATTTTAGGCCATATAATGTTTTGTTAAGCTTACACACCAATGTTTTGTCTTGAGCCTCAAAACCTGGAGGTTGCACCATGTACACTTCTTCGTTTAATACACCATTTTAAAATGCATTATTCACATCAATCTGTTGAATAGACCATTTGTTAGAGATTGCAATGGTAAGAACAGTACGAACAGTGACAGGTTTTACTAATGGAGAGAATGTTTAAGTGAAGTCAGATCCAGCCTGTTGATGAAATCCCTTGGCCACAAGACGGGCCTTATACTTATTGATTGATCCATCAGGATTCTCTTTAAGTCTAAACACCCACTTACACCCTATAGGTTTACGATTAGGGGGTGGGGCAACTAGGGACCAAATGTTATTCTGAATGAGGGCAGCATACTCAGTTTTCATTATTGCCAACCACTGTGGAGCAGCAAGGGCCTGTTGTACAGTGGTAGGTTCTAGGTGTGAGAAGAAGAGTAGGGTGCAGCCTTGGCAAGACAATGCCATTCTTTGCTCTAGTTTGTATGGGATGAGTATTCTGAGGATGGATTCTGATAGGGACATGATTGAGTGCAGGAGTTGCAGCCCTGGAAGCAGCACTTGGAATTGGGTTTGGAGAAAGGTTGGGAGAGAGAGGTTCAAGTCGGGGTGTAGCAGTCTTTGAAACTGACCAAAGGTGGGAGTAGGCATGTGGGATGAGGGAGGAGATGAAGATGGATTTGGTAGTGCTAAGGCACCAGAAGTAGGTGGACTTCAATTATTAATATTGTTGTTTGTAGCCATGTGATTTGGAAGCAGGGATTGTGTAATTTGTAGAGGCAGCCATGATGATGGAGTGGATGATACTTGTGATGGAGTAGATGATTTAGAAAACAGTTCAGAGTAAGGGAACCTTGTTTCATTGAATAAAACATATTTTGAGATGTAAATTCTCCCATCCGGATTGAGACATTTGTACCCCTTGTAAGATGAAGAGTATCCCATGAATACACACTCTTGGGATCTAAATGCAAGTTTGTTGGGGTTGTATGGTCTTAGGAGTGGAAAGCAGACACATCCAAACCTTTAATCATCTCACCAATATTGGTCTCGTCCACAATCTTAGCCGAAATCGGTGTCAGCCGTCGTTGATCACACTGATAGCTTTAATCTCTTCTCTAATGTCAGCCTTTCGAACAGCTACAGTGCTCACTGTTGAAAGATGTATTTCGTTTTGCAGTCTCTCAAGTGCTTGTATAACTGTTTCTGATCCCGGTGGAAAACGCCGCTGCCTGTCGTCGACATGTTGCGAGACATCTGCGCGGTTACGGCAGATCAAGAAGTAGAAAGTCATCACACCAGTTTCGCCGTTGTAGTTTCAAATCGTATTTCACCACCACCGCCACCGATAGATTTGTTACCACTTTTTTGCAGTTCAGATTGTGCAACCACAAGATGCATTTATCATATCCTTTCCAAACTGGCTGATTCTGAAATTGTAAAGAGAAGCAGTGGGAAAGAGAATTCAAGTTTGGCTTCTTTCTCTGAGAAGGTTCGAGAAAGTGGGAAGCAATGTACTGATGCACATGAGGGATTGAATGGTCCGACTCAATTTCGCATTGTGGGCTTGGTGAGAATGTCTAAGCCCATACTGATGGACATCCTTGGTGTTGGGCTCACGAAATGAAACATTCAGCTTGTCACTGCCTTTAAAAAAAATGATATATTTCCATAAAAAATAAATAAATTATATAGTATCTCTGTATTGTTTCTTCTTTGTATGTTTGGAAGTCAAGTTGGTCGTGATTGTTATCATGCTACCAACTTGAGGGAGTAGTAAAAAACTGAGGCTGTTAAGAGTAGTAATACAATTGATTAGAACTGCAAAAATAGAACTCTAATAAGGGAGGCTGTTAAGAGTAGTAATACAATTGGTTAGTTAATGAGTTAGTTACGTTTCTAATAAGTTCTCTAAAATAGAACTCTTGTACTCTTATTTTTATTATCTTTTATCAAAATGATTCCGTATGAGTTTTCTTCAATTTCAAGCTTTCACAGCTCTTTTGATCAATTCTCTCCAAATTCTCAAATTACTAATACCGCCTTTAATGAAAAGATGTTCTAATATATGATCCTTAAGCGTTTTCAAAGTTAAATTGTATCACTTCTTGGTCACTTATAGACAAATCCTATTTGTTGCTTTCATGTGAAATTTATTGTTAACTGTTAAAATATTGCAACAGTTTGCAAGTACAAGTTTAACTTTTAAGATTCTCACATCCTTTTTACAATCAAGATATGTATGATTTTTAATAGCAGCCTTAAAGTAAAAATGTAAATTAAATTGCAGGTTGTTCGGTCTTCAATGAATGATGGAACTAACCAAACAAGCTTTGCAAACATGAAAAATAGTCCCGTGCTTCATCAAGACGAAGATGTATTTGAGGAAAGTCTATGATGAAGAAGTTATTTTTTCTCTGATATGTTAGGGTGATAGATTCCCGGTTTTGAGGTTGAAATATTCTTTCTTCAACACAAATGGAACAGGAGGTGGATTTGATGATCTAGATTAAAAGATTATGTATTGTTTCATACCGTTCCATTGGTAAATGTAATGGAAATAGATGACATGAAGAATGAGAAACACAAAAAAAATGTAAAATTTAAATTAAATGGGGTTTGAATGGTTGTTTTTTCTCTTCAATGTTATATAAACCAGTTCCATCTAAGACGCTCATTAGATCAGAAACGTGTAGGAGTTTTGGGGTGGTCGCACTACCGAGTCATCTTAAACTGTATATTTTACCCTTTCCCCTTTTTTTTTTATTTTTTATTTTTTTATTTTTTTTGTAGTTTTAAATTTGTTTTTTTTTGTCTCATCATTATACACTTATAAAGAGACCTAGTAGATATATAAAATCAAAAAAATATATTACTTTATTAAATGATTTTTTTGTTATTTATTTTCTTATGTGTATATGTTTGACTATTTGTTCGATATATATCAAAGTAACATTTCTGCAAAAAAAAACTATGAGAGAAATTAAAGTCAAGATAAATGCAAGATGTTACAAGTAAAAAGTTTATTGTTTCTCAGTTCAATAATTATAAAATGGTTGACAATAAATCAGTAATTAAACAAATCTATGAGATCTAACGCATTCTTAATAACTACAAACAATATCAGATGTATATGAATGAAACTATTATTGTATCCTCCATAGTAGACAAACTTTCACCTTCGTGGAAAGATTTCAAGAAAACTATGAAACATAAGAAAGATGACATATCTCTTGAGTAATTGGGTAATCACTTTCGTTTAGAATAAGAGTATTGTAAAGGTTCATGTAATGGTGAAAGGAAATTCAAACAAAACTTTTAAGAAATGAAATCGAGATTTTGATAAATCTCATGAAAAAACCAATGATAATGATGAACAAAAAACAAAAAAAAAACAAAAAGAAGTTGTTATCATTGTGGAAAACTAGGACACTTATGAGTGTAGATTCTTGAAAAGGAAGAACAAAGAGAAGAATTCAAGTGCAACAAAAGATAATTTTGTTGTCATTTCTGAACTCATCATGATTGAAGATGTTGAATCTTGGTGGATAGACGCTGGTGCTACCCGCCATATGTACAAAAATAAAGAACTATTTACGACCATTGATGAAGAAGATGGAAGTGTTTTGTACATGGGAAATGCTTCAACGGTCCAAGTCAAAGGAAAATGAATAGTGGAGATTGAATTCACTTATGGAAAAAAACTTACTCTTAAAGATGTACTTTATGTTCCTGAAGATAGGAAGAACTTGATTTATGTACCTTTACTTAATAAGTTTGGTTTCAAATGTGTATTTGAGGGAGATAAATTTATTCTCTCTAAAGGGGTATGTTTGTAGGGAAGAGTTACCTTTGTGAGAATATTTTCAAATGTAATGTTGTTAGTAACTATAATAATAATATGATTTCTACTTATATCATTGAGTCTCGTGATTTATGGCATATGCGACTAGGACATGTTACTTTTAGAAAATTGAATGTTAAGATGAAATCAAATTAAATTATGACTTTTGATACAAATTCAAATTCATATACTACTTGCATGCTAACTAAAATCACAAGACAACGTTTTAAAAGAGTTGAAAGAAGTTATCTAAGGTATTAGATTTAATTCACTCTAATGTATGGATTTACATGGTTGGTGTACAATTGGTGGTAAAAAGTATTTTGTCACTTTTATTGATGATTGCACTAGATTTTGTTATGTTTATTTAATGCACTCTAAGAATGAAGTTTTAGACAAATTTAAAATATTTAAAGCACAAGTTGAACTTCAACATAAAACTTTTATGAAGTGTTTTAGAGGTGATAGGGGAGGAGAATTCTATCATTTTGATTACTTTGAGTCCACTGGTATTGTGCATCAAACAACTGCACCATATTCTCCACAACAAAATGGAATTGCAAAAAGGAAAAACAGAGTATTAGAAGAAATGGTGAATGCCATGTTATCCTATTCTGGTTTATCTAAAGGTTATTGGGGTGAAGCTATGCTAAATGCATGTTATTTGTTAAATAGAATTCTTAATAAAAGGAACAAGGTAACCCCATATGAACTCTGGAAGAAAAGAAAACTCAATCTTAACTATATAGAAGTTTGGGGTTGTAGAGCAATTGTTAAGGTTCCTGAACCAAAAAGAAAGAAATTGGGAGAAAGAGGAATAGAAAGTGTATTTTTGGGCTATGCTGAAAATAGCAAAGCATATAGTTTCATGGTTATTGAATCTAATGACTCATAATATCTTATAACACAATAATTGAGTCAAAAGATGCAATTTTTAAGGAAAATAGATTTAACCCAATTCCACATCTTAAGGAAATTGTCTGGTCTAGTGTACAAAGTCTAGAAAATAATGTATCTAATAATGATACTTTGACATGTTCAGAACCTAGAAGAAGTAAAAGAGCTAGAAAAAAGAAAAGTTATGTGCTAGACTTCTTTATGTTCCTTGTAGAAGGTACAAATGATTCCATTAAAAGTTATGGACCAATTTGCTATAACATAGAGAGTGACCCATACACATATGAAGAGGCAATAAAATCTCAAGACTCTACCTTTTGAAAAGAAGCCATCCAAGAAGAAATGCACTCAATTATGGGATATAAAACTTGGAAATTAGTAGACCTCCCACCTAGATCCAAACCAATAGGCTGTAAATGGATCTTTAAGAAGAAAATGAAAGTTGATGATACCATTTATAAATTAAAATCTAGACTTGTTGCAAAAGGGTTTACACAAAAAGAAGGTACCGATTACTTTGATACTTATGCACCTGTTGCAAGAATTGCATCCATAAAAGTGCTTTTGGCACTAGCTTCTATCTATAACTTTGTAATCCATCAAATGGATGTTAAAACTACTTTCCTAAACAGAGAGTTAGATGAAGAGGTGTATATGAGACAAACTGAAGGATTTGTCATGAAAGGACAAGAACATAAAGTGTGTAAATTGACTAAATCTTTATATCGGTTAAAACAAGCACCCAAACAATGACACCAAAAGTTTGATCAAGTTGTGCTTTCTAATGGATACAAAATAAATGAATCTGACAGTGTATTTATAGTAAATTTCACAATGGAAATGGTGTTATGATTTGTTTATATGTGGATGATATGTTAATCTTTGACACCAATTTAGATGAGGTATAAAAAACTAAAACGTTCTTATCAAAGAATTTTGATATGATGGATTTAGGTGAAACAAATGTGATTTTAGTAATTAAAATCATAAGAGATGGTGTAAATATTGGTTTATCCCAATCTCATTATATTAAGAAAGTGCTAAAGAAATTTGATCAATTTAATTTCGAAACTGTTTCTACTCTATTTGATCAAAATGTTAGTTTATAACCACATAAAGGATGTCCTGTGGCACAACTAGATTATTCAAAGGTAATCAGATGCTTGATGTATGCCATGACTTGTACTAGACCTGATATAGCATATGTTGTTGGTAGATTAAGTCGGTATACAAGCAATCCAAGTAAAGAACATTGGCATGCTTTTAGTAAAGTATTAAAATATTTGAAAAAAACAACTAACTATAGTTTAGTCTATAATGTATATCCTTCAGTTTTGGAAGGATATACAGATGCCAATTGGGTAACTTATGTTAAGGATCATGCTTCCGCAAGTGGATGGATCTTCAACCTTGGTGGAGGTGTAGTTTCTTGGGGATCAAGAAAGAAACTTCCGCTGTCGACTCCACTATGGCTGCAGAGTTCATTGCATAGCTACAGGTAGTAAAGAGGTTGAATAGCTAAGAAATTTGCTATATGAGATACCAATTTGGCCAAAGCCAATGCACTAGTATCCATACATTGTGATAGTCAATCCACTCTATCAAAAGCATATAGCCGAGTATATAATGGAAAATCTAGACATATTGGTTTAAGACATAGCTATGTAAAGGATTTAATTTTAAATGGAGTAATATCCATAGTGTTTGTAAGAACTGAAAAGAATCTTGCAGATCCTTTGACATAAGGTCTGACAAAGGACATGGTATGGAAGACATCATTGGGGATGAGACTCAAATCTATATCTAATTAATCATCAATGGTGGAAAATCAACTCACACTTGAGTAACATCAAGTCTTGAGTTCAATGATGAAAGTACACTATTAGAGTGATTGCAAGTACTTGAATATAGATACATCTCAAAGGTTAAAAATACTTGGACCATAAGTATAAAGTTGAAAGGTTGAGTTTTACTCTTAATAAACATATAGCATGAATTTGCAAAATACATATTATGGGTATATTTCTGATATAGTCTACTTATATGAAGATGAAGTGAGGCCACTTCAAAGAGTTAAAGGGTTTGACTCTTAAATTCTCATCAAAAGGGTACACAACACAAGGTCTTATCAAATGTGTCATCTTTATAATTCTTTTGATAGTACCGAGAATTTGTGTGTAAGTTGTGTACACTTGTTCTAATGAACAACTGTTTCAAAGCTTGTCTACCAATCTATTCGGGATGAGCGAAACCCATAACTTACTAAGTAATGGTTCAAATCGTAAAATACAATTACCTGAAACTATGATATTTTCAAAATTATGGGACTAAGTATATTTTGAAAATAGTGGGGGATTGTGAGATATTTCCAATATATGCATGTATAAACGTTTTTTATTGACATGATAGATTTGTTGGCTCAATGATTGTATACCTTATGTTTAATGTTTAATGGTAAGGTCCTGAGTTCGATCAGCAATTTTCACCAACATATCTAACAGGTTGGGCGACCGACAGAGAGAGGAAAGAAAGAAAAACCTAACTTATAATATATTTTCAAAATTAGGAAATTAAAAACTAATCCAAAGGTCAAATTTGATGAAGAAGGAGAAATAAAGGTAGGGGAAGAAGAAAAGAAAGGAAAAAGAAGAAAGAATGTGAATTAACCACAACGTTCAGCGACGAACTTATGTGAGAACGAAGAGACAACCACGAGGAAGCAATACGGCGATGAACAAAGAAGGACGATAACAATTGCATGAAAGTGTCTGACACAACCTTTTTACACTTTTTTTTTCAATGGAACCCTTTAGCAATGTGTTCTTCTTGATTAATAAAATTTAATGATCAGTAATACTAGTGTAATGTACGGGTTAATAATTGTTCTTAACATTTAACTTTTTTTAATTGTATTTTTAAAAATATATTGATTATGATAAACCTGTCTTTTAAATATATTGATAATTAATATATTTAAGTGTATCTGTATAATTCCTTCATAAAATATATATATATATATATATATTATAACATATGTATTTTAAAAGGTATCATCAATTATTGTTAGAACCAAGTTGGTTTAAATAAAAATGAATCTTAATTTTAGTTTTAATGATACCAAAGTATATGTAAAAACAAACTATACTTTAATGTGTTGGTTGAGCATATTGATCCCTTGTTGCATGAATGCGCTTCATATGACCAAAGAAACATATATTCTAATTCATCCAAAGAATAATTTAGTCATCATTTGATCAACATTCTTTCATCCTCTAAATCACATCATTTAATCAATTTTCTACACACAACATCAAGATTATGTAATACTCCAGTCAATGCTCTAAGAAAAGTCAAATCTTTTTATATGGGTTAATCATCTTGATATATTCTCTCTATGGAAGATCATTATTCAAAATTTCATCTGATCAATTATATGGTTGTTTATCCTCTATAAGAAGCATGTTTATTATATGGCATTGATCATGTGATGCTATATTCCTCTTGTCATTTAAATTCCTTCTACTGGCATGATTCGTCTCGGACAACAATACATCAACATTGGTCTTGAACGAGAATATTCTTTGAAAAAGATTTTAAGGTACGAAAAAGACAAATATCAATTTCGAATTTCACATCAGGTGTCTTTGGTAGTACAAGACAGTACAACTTGTGTGTGACATTCTCTGTAAAAGTCAATGTAACAACCCCAAATTTCAAAACAATATTTAGTATAATTTTCTTTTAATATAACAGTATATTCCAAATTTTTAGAACATCAAATCTATTGCAATTATCATCTAAAATAAATATATGTTTTATTTTATAAAATTTCTATGAGGTCATAACGGCATGAAGTATATATATAATTGTTAGTTTTTAATGTGGGTGGCAAATGAGAATAAATTTAGGGAAGTTGAGAGGTAAAATTGAGAAGTAAGATGTCAAGGGAGGGTAAACTAGCATATTCTTCCACTTAAATCCCCCACATCTTCATCCATGTTTTGAACCAGTTTTCTACTCCCCTTTTTCCCTTCTCATTCCATGCTAAAACACACATTCATCACTCTCAAATCTCAATTTTCTATCAATCCCTCGTACACATATTCAAGAATATTGATATTCTCTCTCTCAAACAAAAATCGGAAAGATATATTAGTGGGGAGGGAGAGTTTCATAAGAGATAAAGAGAAAGAAAGCACAAGAAAGATAAATATACTTACCCACCATTGCATGTCATTTCCCAAGCTTTTCCACAATATCTCTTCATCAAACAACTATCCTCAACACAAAATAGAGCAAAAGAGAAGAAAAGAGAATTAGGAATCTAAAGAGGAGTTTGAGAGTAAGCATAGAGATTAAGGTTTTTTTTACCATAAAGAGCTTTGAGGTCAATCTTTGGGATGTACCATCTCCTAAGTTGATAAATCAAAGGTAATATAGAAACCCCTAACTCTAAAACCTCTCTAAGTGTGTTAGTATTATAAATTGTTTTTTAAAAGTCAATAAGTATTTTATGTTCCCATTTATAAATTATAGTTCTTAGTCTTGCATGTAATGTGTTTGTTAAATGTGCTATGTTAGTGTTTTGTTCATGAAATACATGTTGAGATGACTTTTAAGATGTAAATTATGTGGTTTCTTTTTGGTTATTCTTGGCATGAAATTGTATTGTGGGTTGCATATAGCATTTCCATAGTTTAAATGATGATTAAAAGGGGTTTTGATAGTTAGAATGGGGATGAATAGTCTTGAAACTCATAGAACATGACTCTGCCTTCTGTCAAAATCGCTTAGCAAATTTAAATTGGCTAAGCAAATTTTGGTTGTCTGGGAATGCATTCCATACTATTTTAGATTTGTTGAGTGATCGTGTTTTCGCTAAGCAAAGTTTACTCGGTTTGGGACCACAATTTAAGTATTTGCTTGATTGTTTTAGATTGGTTGGTTATCTAATGTCTTTTACTTCATTTAAGAACATAGATACTCTAGAAATCTGACATAAATATTTCATGGATGATCTTGAATGAATGAATGATTTTGGTTGTTATATTTGTACATAGGTATGTGTATATGAATCTATATATATATCAAAAGGGCTCGTGAATCAAAGGGCTCGTGAATCAAAGGGTGTATATCAAAAGCGAAAAACTAAACACACAATGTAACACTCCGATATTTAACAGCGCGAGTGTATTTTGTTTTTCAAAAATAAATTAATAAAAAAACCATGGCATAACACAAACAACCAAAATCATAATTAATTAAATCATAATTACAACAACTAAAATAGTTTTTGAGACGATAATCCAAAATATCAAAATATAAAATACACCGGGGCTATGAGACCTATCAGGCATTGCTCATACCCCTGGGGTATTCTCGCCAGACACTTGCACAAAAGAACTGCTCCAAGAATGTTATTCCCCCCATGGTCACGTCAAAAAATTGGAACATCGACCCACCAAAATAAAAATCAACTGACAATATGTGTTAAAGATACGGTCATCCCAAAATGAAATAAGTACAACCACCAAAGAAAGACATCAAAGTCCCTATACAACAAAACTAATTTGATCATACTCTAGCAACTACAATAACATGGGTGACTTCCACACACTCCGCAAGTCCCGTATGAC
This sequence comes from Cicer yamashitae, assembly GCA_037974755.1. Classification (NCBI taxonomy): domain Eukaryota; kingdom Viridiplantae; phylum Streptophyta; class Magnoliopsida; order Fabales; family Fabaceae; genus Cicer; species Cicer yamashitae. The sequence goes on along the minus strand of JBBPBQ010000002.1, from coordinate 35,488,051 downwards.
ACAGTATCCATCTTTGAGGTAACCTCCTCCTCATCAACATCCATAGACGGATCAGTCTTTTCAAAAGTCAGATCCACCCACGAGATATGTGGCTTCGGCGGCACTGGAATCTCAAAACAATCCAATACTTCAGTGACAATCGGTAAGGGATCATTCACCGGAAATGGGAGCTCTGACTCGGCCCGCCTAGATGGTCCTGCAGTCTCTTGCTCCACTGGCATCGGCCTCTTATCCTTTCCGCCAGTCCCCGGTCCAACCATTGTATCCTCAGCTCCTACGGCGGCCTCTGCCTCAACTCTAATTGAGGAATCCTTCGCATCTTCCCAAGCTCCACTCATCCCAAGCACCAATCCTGAAGGTACCGGATAATCGATCTTCTCGCGAGTGAGTTCCACAAGATATACTGCCCCAACTTTCCTACTCTCCCTCACTACCTTCCCCGTATAAGTAGCCCTGCTTGAGATGGGGTCATATACCTAAGCAGTTGGCGAGTCTCAATCAGGGAAGTCTAACGAAGTCACCGTCGTCAAGGCAACCGTCGGTGAAATGAATTCGAGTATCATCTGAGGGCAAAGCCCAATTTCCACAATAATTGTAAAGGGTCACCAACCGAAATTAACAAATAACATTTAGCGAAAAAATTTATATTTTAAATGCTCAAGAGATTCTTTCAACATAGCATACTCATCAAAAGGATTTTCATATGTCAAAAATGCATAAACAATGTTTAAAAATGAAGTTTTGGACCAAACTGCACTATCGTATTCGAATACAGCATATCGTAGACGAATACAGGTGCTAAGTCAGTAGCTAAAACTGAACATCTGTATTTGAATACGAGACAAGATGTAGTTGAATACGTGTATTCGAATACGAGACAAGATGTAGCCGAATACAAGACAAGACAAGTCAGTAGCAAAAATGCATTTTTGTATTCGAATACAACATGGTCGTAGTCGAATACAAAATCAAGTCAATGGAAAAATCCACTCATTTGTATTCGAATACAAGGTTTCGTATTCGAATACGATGTTAAAATTTCAAATCAAAACTAAACGTTTCAAATATGTATTCGACTAGACACTGCATGTAGCCGAATACAATTGCGAAATAATGGAGATTTCCAGTTTTGAAAATGATTCTAAATCATTTAACACTTACGATACAAAGTCCATCAATAACACTTTAAACATTCATAATATCAATTATGAACACATAATTCACACCGAATTAATCTCCATAAATTCACACCTCAATCACACATCAAACATTCATAACATCAATTATGAACACATAATTACGTCGAAACTTAATCAACACAAATTCACACCTCAAAGCAATTACGCACAATAACAAACAACATCCGAGTATGTATATACAATCATCATAGTATAACAAACATGACTTGCATGGCAAACACCCTAATGTAATGCGTATATGCCAATGCACATCATTCTGGAATTTCCAAAACAAAACCCTCATCGAGGGGAGTAAATCATAACTATACCACCAATCACAGGCCTTAGTACTAATTACCGAGGTACAGCCGCTCACAAGCACGATTTACATGAGTGTAGCCTATCACAGGCCTTACACATCAGTTAAATCCTCGTAAGGATACGATGGACCAACTATCACATGGAACCATCTCGTGGCCCATCACGGTCACCACTTAACTTCGTGGCCCATCATGGTCACCACTTAATACCGTGGCCCATCGCGGTCACCACTAACACTGTGGTCCATCACGGTCACCACAAGCTATGGAATGCATGACAACTTTACTTTCGGTGGTAGTGGGGAAAGGAGTGGCAGACAAGTGCCCGACAACTTTACCTTTTGCTTTTCAGAAAGTCCACAAACAAATTTAGGCTAGGCCCGTCATAACGAGGTCTATACTGATTTTTGAAAATTACAAATAATATTTTTGAGATGGGCCAAAAATTCCTGGACCAATGTGCAAATTTTTAATTGAAAGATGAGAAGATGCCTAAACAGTCGTCCTCATTATCATTTCCCAGATTGATAGAATTTCCGGAAGCACTGCTTGACGAAGTCTTTGAGGATTGGGCCTTACTTTTGAGAAATTGGGCCATGATCTCGAAGTATTCTTCTTCATTTTTTGCTGCTGCTAATTGGGTTTGCGCAAATGATTTATGGGCCAAGAATTGAGTTTGCATTGGGTGTGGTTTCTTCAATCCCTATTTTTTAAGCCATGTCGAAACGGCTTGATATTTGATACTTGGTGGAATAGAGAACTTTGTCCACCATCTGACTTTGAATCTTCTAACGAGGATTGTTTGGGCCTCTTTTTGATCAATTTCAAAATACGATGCCAAGACCTATGGTAAAAAGAATTTGGTAGAGAAAAGCATTAGAGGGTGAAAAATGCGTTCTCTGTCTGTGGGTTTGTAGTGAGTTTTGTATAGTTGGAAGCTATCTTGGACTTCCGGCTTTAGTATATCTGGAATGGAGCCATAGAGTTTCCACCAATGGGCAAACCATTGAGGGATTTTTGAAGCTTCCTTGGTAAGATTAAAGAAAAATAGCCAGGTATGACTAAATTTCTAGTTTTGGATGAAGAAAACATTATACCAGGCTTGTTGGTATTCCAAGTAATTGAAAGTCCTACAATGGTTTATTGTGGTTTTAAAATCAAGTGAGAATTGTTTTGGGGTATGAAGATTTGATCCCCATTCTGAAGGTGGGATTATTTTGTGGAATTTTGCAGTTGAATAGGCCATTGGGCCTTCATTTGGGTTGTCTTGAATTGTTACAGAACCTGTTAATTCAAGAATAGATTTATAGTAAGGCTGGGGTTTTGATAAATCCCATGGTTTGAAAAACCAGCCTTCTGAGAAAATTTTTGAGATGACCAATTGAGGATTTTTATTATAAAAGTGGTCCTCTATTGTCCAAATGTTTTGAAATTCTGTTTTAATAAACTACTCAGATCTTGGTCTAAAGTTTGATGAAATAATCTGAGATTCATTTGGTTTCAAAACAATTTTTGAAAGTTCCTTTAGAGGAAGTTTTGAAATGATTTTACAGGATGATCCCTTCTGTGAAGGTTTTGAAATAATTTTTTGAGAAGGGTTTTTTGAAGATGAAGATTATCCCCTCTCATGCCCTTGAAAAAATGGCAGTTCAATTGAAAGACATTCAATCTCTTTTTGCAAATTAGTGTCTTCTGCTATTGAAGCTTTGATTGCTTCAAAGTTTTGGGGTTGTGCAACCTGTTGGCTTTTAAGCCATTTTTAGATGCTATTTTGGGCTTCTTCTTCTTCAACTGCTTGTGCCCAAGACCTGATGGGTTTTGCAGAAGAAATAGGTTTTGGGTTTTCTTGTGGTTGGTCCTTTTGGACCTCAATTCTTTTGGATTTTCTGGGCATCACTCAAGTCCTGTTTTGGAGAAATTCTCTAGTTAGAAAATCTGGAATTGAGTTTTAATCTCCTTTAATAAATTATATTTCAAAATCAAAAATACTAAGGATTGCTTGCCATCTGGCGAAAATCTGTTTTGATGCAATGTTTTGAACATCTTTTTGTAAAACTTCTTTTGTAGACTTACAATCAATACGAAGTAAAAACTTTTGATTGAGTAAATCAATTTTAAATTTTGTAATGCACATAACAATTAAAGAATTTCTTTTTTAATTGTAGAGTAGTTTTTCTGACAATCATTCCAGTGTGCAGATGTAAATTGAACAATGCATTCTTTGTCATTTATTTTTTGTTAAAGAATACCCCCATATCCTATATCGAATGCATCTGGTTCAACAATTTTTTGTGCTGATGGGTCAGCTAGATGTAGGCAATGTAACAACCCATTTTTTTTAATAAACTAAATCGAATTCATAAATCAAGAAAGAAATACTTTTGCATAAAATATTTAAGTCGTAACTCAATGACAAAGCCAACAATATTACAATAGCGGAAACGGTTTTGAAATGAAAATCCAAAGTATTTAAACAAAGAAAATACACCGGGGATATGAGTCCTATCACACATAGCTCATACCCTTGGGGTATTCTCGGCAGACACCTGTACAACAGCACTGCCCCAAGAATTTTAACTTCCCCATGTCACATCAAAAAGTGGTACAAGGACCCATCAAAATAAAAGTCAAGTTGACAATATATGGTATAGGTACAGTCTTCCAGAATGAAATAAATACAACCACAACAGATAGAAATCTAGCCCCTATACAACGATCTAATCTGATCGTGCTACAAAAAAACTATAACCCGAGCGATCTCCACGCGCCCCGCAGAAATCCTTCTGACATAGCAGTGGTCAGGTAAGTCTAACTGTGTTCCCAACTCCAAGGTACTAACCGGTAGGACGGTCCTGATCCTCATATGAGGGCAAAGCCCAGATTTCCACAATAATTGTAAAGGTCACCAACCGAAATTAATAAATATCACATAACATTTAAATTTTAAATGCACAAAATAACCTTTTAACTTTGCATACATCTAGAAAGGGTTTTCATATGCCAAACATGCATAATCAAAGTTGAAAAATGAAGTTTTTAACAAAACTGCACTGTCGTATTCGAATACAACATCCTTGTATTCGAATACAATGCTATTTCACAAGTCAATAGCAAAATTGAATATCTGTATTCGACTACACACTGTTCGTCGCCGAATACAACTGCTAATATGATCTTACGAATATGATTGTTAAAAATATGAATTACTTTGATTGTGTGTGCTGGAGATCGGTCTTGTACCCCACATATGGATGAGTTTTAAACTTCACAAAGAGATGCGGTTTAAACTCCACATGGATGGGTCTTGTACCCCACATATTGATGAGTTTTAAACTTCACAAAGAGATAAAGTTTAAACTCCACATGGATGGGTCTTGTACCCCACATATTGATGAGTTTTAAACTTCACAAAGAGATGATGTTTAAACTCCACATGGATGGATCTTGTACCCCACATATTGATGAGTTTTAAACTTCACAAAGAGATGAGGTTTAAACTCCACACGGATGGGTCTTGTACCCCACATATAGATGAGTTTTAAACTTCATAAAGAGATGAGGTTTAAACTCCACATGGATGGGTCTTGTACCCCACATATAGATGAGTTTTAAACTTCACAAAGCGATGAGGTTTAAACTCCACATGGATGGGTCTTGTACCCCACATATAGATGAGTTTTAAACTTCACAAAGAGATGAGTTTTAAACTTCACATGGATGGTTCTTGTACCCCACATATAGATGAGTTTTAAACTTCACAAAGAGATGAGGTTTAAACTCCACATGGATGGGTCTTGTACCCCACATATAGATGAGTTTTAAACTCCACAATGAGTGAGATTTAAACTCCACACGGATGGGTCTTGTACCCCACACTAGATGAGCTGGTGCTCCACATGATGATATAATACTCACTTCGCGGAAGTAGTATATCTCCATATAACGATGAGACATCCTTGAATTGATTGGTTTATTTTCTGCAAAATAAATGTGTATATTGGATTTATTTGATTATTATAGATGTGAATTATTGTTAATTTAATTGATGAGTTTTTATTAACTATTGGAAGTAATTGGTTATTATAGAAAAATCTTAGTTATATCATATATATTTCTAAAGAATATTTTTGGAAGAAAGCGGGTGCCATGATCGATTTTTCCGGTTACCGCGCCGGCTGAGAACAATACGATTTTTAAAAATGTGTGTATTATTCACTGGGATTTAGTATCTCATTAAAGTGTTGTTTTCAGATATTGAGACCATCGTGGACGTCGAGAGTTGAGAAGCCACACTTCCTTTGAGAAGAGTAATTTCCTTAGAATAGGTTAGTAGATCAAGAGTTAGTAGACATAGTGTGTACATTGTAGTTTATTTCGGGATTAGTTATTAAATGCCCAAATTTGAATATTTTGATTATTAAGGAATTTTCAGTTGTAAGTTAATATTTTATACCCACGGAACTAGGCGTTATATGTACAACTTAAAAGCGAGTAATGGATGGTCTGATAAAAGCTTCAAAGAATTACTAACACTCTTAAAAGATATGTTGCTAGATGATAATGAACTTCCCAATCGAACCTACAAGACTAAACGAATTTTGTGCTCTATTGGTATGAGTTACGAAAGGATTTATGCGTGTCCTAACGATTGCATTTTATTTTGAAACAAATATGAATTACTAAAGGCGTGTCCGAAATGCAATGTCTCTCGATATAAGAAGAAAGAATCTACTCTAGCAAAAGTCGTGTGGTATTTTCCTATAATACCAAAATTTAGGCGCATGTTTCGCAGTGAAGAAGATTCAAAACACTTGACATGGCATGCAGATGAAAGAATTAGAGATGGAAAGTTTTGACACCCTGCAGATTCTCCACAATGGGCAAAAATTGATCACGAGTATCCTGAATTCAAGATAGAGTCAAGAAATCTACGACTTGCACTTTCTACTGATGGAATGAATCCACATGGTCTTCAAAGCATCTCACAAAGCATGTGGCCTATGATCTTGTTGATTTATAACCTACCTCCATGGTTATGTATGAAGCGTAAGTTTATGATGTTGTCTCTGTAAATTTCTGGACCCAAACAACCGGGGAATGATATTGACGTATACTTGGCTCCTTTAATTGAAGATTTAAAAATTATGTGGGAGACAGGTGTGGAAGTTTATGATGGATATAAGAAAGAATGTTTCAATTTGAGGGCTATGTTGTTCGGCACAATTAATGATTTTCCAGCATATGGTAATTTATCAAGATATAGCATTAAAGGTCAGTGTGCATGTCCTATACGTGAAGAGAGTACAAATTGGATGCGGTTGAAACATTGTAAGAAGAATGTATTTCTTGGACATCGTAGATTTTTACCTTATAGTCATCAGTATCGTGGGTGGAGAAATGCATTCAACTGAAAATCAGAGGAAGATAGAGCTCCTGTAGCACTGATTGGATATCAAATACTTGAAAAAGTACAAGGTTTGACCAATAAATTTGGCAAACCTTTTGCGGGAGAGCTGGTCAAAACTGGGTGGAAGAAAAAGTCAATTTTCTTTGAATTTCCATATGGGAAGTCATTGTATGTAAGACATTTTCTCGATGTGATGCATATTGAAAAAAATGTATTTGACAGTGTTATAGGTACGTTACTCAATGTACCAGGAAAGTCTAAGGATGGCATCAATGCAAGATTGGACTTGGTCGATATGGGAATAAGAAATGAATTGGGTCCCGTAAAGAAAGGAAATCGCACATATCTACCTCCAACCGCTCATACTCTATCTAGAAAGGAAAAAATTGTTTTGTGTAAATTTCTACACGAAGTTAAAGTTCCAGAAGGATACTCTTCAAACATTAAAACTTTAGTTTGTATGAAAGACCTCAAGTTAAAAGGTTTGAAGACCCATGATTGTCATATTCTAATGGAGCATTTGCTACCAATAGGTATACGTTCAATTTTACCTGAAAAAGTTCGTCGAGCCATAATTAAATTATATTTCTTCTTTAGGGAAATTTGTAGTAAAGTGATCGATCCTCAGAAATTACCGACATTGCAGAGGGAAATTGTTTTTACTTTGTGTGAGCTTGAAATGTATTTCCCACCCTCGTTTTTTGATATAATGGTTCACCTTACTGTTCATCTTATTAAGGAGACACAACTTTGTGGGCCAGCTTATATGAGATGGATGTACCCGATAGAACGATATATAAAAATATTAAAAGGGTACGTAAAAAGTAGAAGTCGACCAGAAGGTTGTATTGCTGAACGATACATTGTCGAAGAAGCTATTGAATTTTGTACTGAATATCTGTCCAATGTTGAATCCATAGGGTTTCCCATGTCTCGTCATTCACGAAGAATTTCAGGAGAATGGGAGCAGGCACAATTGTATGTTATGCACAAAGATGATGAGGTTCAACCGTATGTTACAATACACATGGATCAGTTATCTAGTTTGAACATGAATAGGAATCAAAATTGGATAACTCGAGAGCACAATCGAAATTTTATAACATGGTTAAAAAATCACATAAAGTCAAAGTGTGAGGTAGACCCCGGATCAATTTCACAGAGATTGAGGTGGCTAGCAAATGGTCCGAGTTTACATGTCTTTTATTACACCGGTTATGTAATTAACGGCTACACATTTTATACTAAAGAACAAGATGATCAAACCACTATGCAAAATAGTGGAGTCACTATCGTAGCTGAAGCGATGCATATCTCAAGTGCAAAAGACAAGAACCCAATATATGCAAATCTATCATATTTTGGGGTTATCGAGCGCATATGGGATTTAGACTACACAATGTTTCGTGTTCCCATATTTGGTTGCAAGTGGGTCGATAATAATAATGGCGTTCGGATTGATGAGTCAGGGTTCTTGCTTGTCGATTTTAATAGGGTGGGATACCAAGATGAGCCTTTTATTTTTGCGTCGCAAGCTCAACAAGTGTTTTATGTCATTGATCTTGCTGATGATAAATGGTCTGTTGTCCTATCGACCAATAAAATAAGTGATGATAACAATAATGATGAAGATGTTGGTAATGATCTTTTCTTTGCAACATCACAACCACATGAAATTGATTCAACTGATGATGGTTTATATCTTAGAGATGCTCATGATGAGGGAATTTGGATTAATCCATCGTTTCGTATCATTATTGGACAAACAAATGTGAATCCCACCAGGAAAAGAAGAAGGGCATCTTAATGTGTTTTTAATTGTTTTATAAGCCATGTAATCTGAACTGAGTTCATGTAATTTAATTGTTTGATATGCCAGAATTGAGCATTTTAGTATTTAGCTTGAACTGTATTTGATTTTATGCTTATACTGATTTTCTGCTTAATTATATTGAACTTGAAAAAGCTTTGTTTGAGTACAGTATTGAATATGAGCTGATCATGTAATTTAGCATTGATATATATATATATATATATATATATATATATATATATATATATATAGATATATATATATAGGTATTTAACTAATTATTTGGAAGAAAAAACTGAAACTAAACTATATAAAGGTGTTATGGTTCCAAATATAGGTATTTTAATAACTTGAACTGAAATGAACATAAACTTTGTAATTTTACAGCGCTTTTGTTAATAAGCGCTATAAAAAGCCTTTAAAAAAAATAAGGAAGTCACATATCCCTTGCACATAATAATAAAACAAAGAGGTCATATAAAGCGCTTTTTGGAAAAGCGGTGTAAAAAGATCACATAGTGCTTTCACATAATAAAACAAAAAGGTCTTATAAAGCGCTTTTCGGAAAAGCGCTGTAAAAGGGTCACATAGTGCTTTCACATAATAAAACAAAGAAGCCTTTTAAAGCGCTTTCTGGAAAAGCACTGTAAAAGGGTCACATAGCGTTTTCACATAATAAAACAAAGAGGTCTTTTAAAGCGCTTTGTGAAAAAGCGCTGTAAAAGGCTTTTACAAAAATAAAATAAGGAGGTCTTTTCTAGCGCTTTTTCAAAAAAGCGTTGTAATAGGGTTTTATATATAACAGTAAACCGCTTCAGTTTCCTTTTCATTACGTAAACTTCATACGCTTGTTCCTCTTCAGTTTCCTCTTCATTCTCTTATTCATTGTGAACCCTACGAACCCTACGCTGTTTCCTTCTCATTACTAACCCTCATTACGTAAACTTCATACACTTGTTTCCTCCTCATCTTCATATTCCTTCTCATTGCGAACCATCTTTGTTACCAACCCTCATTACGTATTTCTGCGAACCCGTAACCCTACGCTCGTTTCCTCTTCGTTCGTTTTCTGCGTTGTTCTTCTTTGTTACTAACTGAACCCTACGAACCCGTAACCCTAAGTATTTCTTCGCACTTTTCAGGTATTGTATTTATTAATTTTTTGTTTCACTAAAATGCATGTGGAACTTATACTGCTACGTACTTAGACTACTGCATGTTGAACTTGTTGAGGTTATACTGACTGCATGTTGAACTTGTTGTAGATAAATGGATACCAACAAGGAGTTATGTCAAAATGAAGAAGTTGGCAACACCAAGACTTACGAAAATGAAGTCAAACGTGGTGCAACCATCATGCAAAATGTCATCAAAGCAAGAAGTACTGGCATAAAATTTGAGGTATACTATACTTTGTTTGCTGTTTATTTTTTATCTTTTTTGAAAGCATGTACTTACTAGATGAGTTTATTAGGTGAGATGGAATGAGAGTGGTCAACCAATTGACCCCAACAGTTCCATGTTTGTAAGTTATATTGGGGCTGTTGTTCGTCAGAATATACCCATCACAATTGACGATTGGAGAGATAAGGCGTTGAAGGATGCAAAAGATGTACTTTGGACTGATATACAAGTAACTTTTTTACTCCACTTTTTTGTTACTTATAATTTTTTCCATTGAAGTACTTTACTCAAACTTAACTATATCTTTATTTGGTTTGCAGACTGCTTTTGATGTTGACGAGGTGAGAAAGAGTTACGTGCTGAGAGTTGCCGGGAAAATACACCGGGGTTTTAGATCTCACCTCTCAAACTGCTATCTAAGAGACCGTGATGGAAATATGAATGTGGAAGCTCCAAAAATATATAAACATTATATATCAATTGAGGAATGGAGCGCATTTGTAGCAAAACGTTCCGACCACGCGTTTATTGTAAGTGATTAATTTATTAGCATTTGTGTTTTATTATTCGTGTTCATAGCATATTTTAAATTTTTTCATGATTGTTATTTTTTTATATAGAATATTAGTAAGGAAAATCGCGAGAGGGCAAAAAATCTGACGCACCCATACAAAAAATCGCGTATGGGATATGCACGTCTAGAGCAAAAACATGTAAGTAATTAAACATCACTTTTATATAATGTGGTACATTATAAACTATAGTTTCTAACTAATATTTTGTTTATGATCTTAATGAATAGCTACAAGACACCCAATCCGATCAACCGTTGGGTCGTCATATCTTGTGGAAGGAAGCTCGCGTAAATAAAGATGGAGTTGTTGATAACGAAAATGTTTAAAAAGTAATAGAACTTTGTGTAAGTATATTTATCACTTTAATATTTTTTAATATTGTATTTTAAAAATGATATTGAACTTAATTTTATAATCCTACGTGTATTTTAGGAGAATCTCAAACAAAGTTCGGAAAATCAAGAGGACAACAAAGCTAGTTGCAAGGACATACTCGGTAAAGTGTTTAATGTTCCTGAATATTCCGGCCGCGTGAAGGGGAAAGGATTTGGCGTAACTCCTACAAGCTATTTTTCACAAGAGAAGCGCCAAAATCCATCTAATGAGGAAGTATTTGAGAAGCTCAAATTCCTGTCAGAGCAAGTGCCACTCTTGGTGAAGAATAAAGACAAGCAACTTCCGGACCAGCTCCAACGTGAAATAGCAACGGAGAGTGAAAACGCGAGTTGCAACATTGGTCTCAAAAGTCTTCCCGAGGTAATTAATTACTTAATAAAATAAGAAATTCATTCAACCTAATTGTTTCACATACTTATGTACTTATCCTCCCCTAGTCATTGCAAGGTCGGAAAAGGAACACTGTACAATACTTTGGGAGAAGTATTGCACAACACACTGATCCCTGCGGGCCATGTCAAAGTATCACCAGTTATTGCTTTGGAACCAAATGCATCGTTGCCTATACCGGACAACGATGCAGATATGAAGTATTTGGGCGAAGCAATTGGTAGTTACGTGGCATGGCCAAAACATCTTGTTGCCCTTGAAAAGGTATGTTTAATTAATTGAAATGTATGTTTAATTGCACGATATATGATTATGATTGATTATATTTAATTGCTGATTTTTTTCTCCTGTAACTTTAATTTCACATTTATTTAGATTCAAACAAAGTCTAAAGGGTATGATAAGAAGATTCCCAGAAACGAGTCAATCACATCGCTGGAAAAGGTTTGTCACATTTATTCTGTAAGGTTTGTCATTTTTTCAGATTCAATAAACTAACAAACTGATTCACCTTATTTTTTCAGATTCAATCGAATAAACCACCCACACAACAAACCAGCTGCCAGAATAAACCTGCTGCCGCACCACGGCTGGATGTTTGTATTAAAAATATAGCTGGCAAACTTCAAAAATTGGAGGGTAATAAAGCAGGCAAACTTTAAAAGCTAGAGGGTAATAAAGGTGCCAAAGTTGCTGCTCAAAAACTGGATCGTGGAAAATCACTTGCTGCTCGTGCTCCTAAAACAAGTCAGCCACGCCTTACTCGATATGGGTCTTGTCTTGACATACAGGCAAAAACAAATATGGGCAACAACAACGATTCACGCATAATAAGCATGGATAAAGCTATATTCGGAGATGAGTATGAAAAATTTCTAGAAAAAGAGCACATATACGAACTTCTCAACCATAAGGAGCTGAGTGCTACTGTCACCAGCTTATACATTAGGTAAAAATTACTTTTTATTGGTAATTAATTTAATTTATTGGTAATTAATCTAATTTGAAATTTTCATTGAAGATATTTGTATGAGAAGTTGGTGTGCACGCGCAGATTGTCAAATAGATTTTCATTCTTGTCTCCGCATAAGCTTTCGATGTTTAAGCTCGATCCAGTGAATGTAAAGAAATACATTGTAGATATCCTATTAGGAAATAAAGAGAAGGATAAGTTGTTCCTTGTACCATATAATTCAGGGTACGTAATTATATATTCTTTATTTATATCTTTTTTTAATTTATGAGATCTTAATTTATTAGTTGTGTAAACAAAATTTTTGTTGTTGTAGGGCACATTGGGTGCTATTTGCAATCAATGCGACCTCTGAAGTTATATACTATTTAGATCCCTTGCACGACTATTACAACAATCACTCCGATATAAAGACTATTTTCGACACGTAAGTAATATTCATTTATTTCTTACAGATATATATAAATAATGTGTTTGTTAATGCTATAATAATCACATTTATTTATTCGATAGTGCTTTACAAGTTTTTTGAGCTCAGAGAGGTATTACAGTGTCGAAGCAAAAGTCAAATAACATCGCATTGATTCCAATAAAGGTTTGAAATATATGCCTTTAAAATTTCATTTACAATCAATGCACAAATATTTATTGACTTATATGTTTTATTTTATAGTGCCCTCGTCAAACTAACAGCATCGACTGTGGGTACTATATATTGCGATTCATGAAGGAGATTGTTGATATGAATCAAACTATAATCCCAGAAACGGTACGGTATTTTCATTATTTGATTTTCATATATAAACTATGTATATATTTGATTCTAACTTATTTATGTTCAATTTTTATATCGCACAATACTTTGACAATTCCAGTCCAACATACTCTAAAAGAGATCTAACAGAAATAAAGGAAGACTGGTGTTAGTATGTGATTGAAATGAAGATTATTTGATTTGCTGGGAAATGGCAAGTTGCAAGGGATAGTTATATGCTGCAAGGGGTAGTTATGTTATGTGCTGTAGTTCTAATAGTTATATATGTATATGAATATGTAGTTATATGAATAGGGCACATTTGAAAAGCTGTGAATATGTATATGAATATGTATTCTGATATGTTGTAATTTGTTATGTGCTGTAATTTGTTGTGAACTGATTGTGTGTAAATATGTATAGTTATAAAGTTAATTTGATTATGAAATGATTGTGTAAACTGATTGTGAACTGATTCTGGATGAAAATGATTTTGATTTTGGAAAAAAAAATAAAAAGACAGCGCTTTCTAAAAAAATGCCATAAAAAACCAAAAAGCGCTTTTTAAAAATTCCATTTACAGCATTTTTTAATAAAACTAAAATAAGAAAAAAAAAAAAAACTTATTACAGCGCTTTTTTGAAAAAGCGCTGTAAAATGTGCATTAGAATGCACCTACTACAGAGCTTTTTTGAAAAAGCGTTGTAAAAGGTGCATAATAATGCATTTATTGAACGCACCTACTACAGCGCTTTTTTGAAAAAGCGCTGTAAAAGGTGCATAACAATGCATCTATTTGAATGCACCTATTACAACACTTTTTTGAAAAAGTGGTGTAATAGGTGCATAATAATGCATCTATTGAATGCACCTACTATAGTGCTTTTTTGTAAAAGCGCTGTAATAGGTGCATAATAATGCATCTATTGAAACACCTATTACAGCGCTTTTTCAAAAAAGCGTTGTAATAGGTGCATGCATAATAAGTGCTATTGCAGGGATTTAAAAAGCGCTATTGCAGGGATTTACAGCGCTTTTTCAAAAAAGCGCTGTAAAACGAGTATAACAAGCGCGCAATATATCCACCTATTTTACAACGCTTTTTTATTTTAAAAAGCGCTAAGCGCTGTTGTATCTTTTTATAGCGCTAGATACTACAACGCTTATTTTTTTGAAAAAGCGTTGTAAATGGCTTAAGAAAAGCGCTGTAAAATGCGTTTTTTCGCGTAGTGTTAGTAAGGTTAAATTCCATTAACAAAGCAAGATACTCTTTTTGTAAACATAATTAGTAAGGTAAAATGTTATTATTTTCAAATCAAATTCTTCACATGGATGTAAATTCTTCACATAATTTTGCTCAAATTATTTAATGATGTTAGAACTTCTTCATGTATAGAAATAAAAATTTCAACATTTTCAAGGTAAAGAATATTAAGTTACAAATTTAAATTGATAAGTATTTGATAAGACATATCATTCTCAATTAATTCATCCATGCTGCAACCAATAATATTACATTTAAATAGATGCTAGATCATGTCAGATTGAAGAACTTCATTTGTCATATAAAGTTTATGTGCATATTGATGCATATTCTAATAACTCAACTAACCATACACACAAAAAACATTTATTTTGAACACATACATGATAATCTTGCACATTGGAACATGTCAAGTAAATAAGACAAGTAAATAAGACATTGTTTGATTTGGAAAATATTCGTTTTATTTAGTTTTAACTAAATAATGTAGATTATTTGGTTTTAATAGTTTGGTGTGTGAAAAAGATATAATTTTGGGAATTTTGTTGTGGTTGGATAAATTTTAGTTGTGAATAAGTTGTTATAAACATTTATGTTTATGTAGTTAGCTTCTTGAGTCTCGAACAGGAATTGAGACCGTTGGCACCGAGTTAGCGGTGGGGAGAACTATGATATATTAATGTTGTTGTGGTGATTAAAGAAAAATGAATTTTCTTAATTTATGCATTTCCAAAAAAAGTTGTTATGATTGATGATCAGGAATGTATACATGTGGTTATCAAATCTTTGAACTGGTGTTTTAAGGAAAGTTAGTGAATTGTTATTTCAAGTTTTTATATGTATACTTTCAATTTTTTTTTTTAAAAAGTTTGCATGATTTTAATTAAAGTTTCAATTTTATTAAGTAAAGGTTAAAGTCTTGAGTTAGAAAAGAAAAATAAAATATTTAATATATTTTGAAAGGAATGAAACTATTTCAAAGAGTTATAATCTTGAAACTAGAAAAAAAAATACTTGTTGATATCTTTTGTGTGGTTATGTAGTTATTTGGAACAAAACAAAATGAGTTATGGCAAATTTGAGAAAAATTTGTGGTTGTTGTGAAAAATTTTGAGAAAAATAATTTAAATTGTTTCGAAAAATTGTTAGTGAATTCACTGAAAAATTAAAGGATGTTAATTTCTAAAAATATATTTTATATGTTGAAAGTGTGTTGTGGTTAATAGTCCTATTAGTCCTTACTCATTGTAAACTCTTTTAGTAAAATATACTCTGAGGGGGTTAGGAGTAAGAAATGGTTTGTAAGGTAGTTAAAGTTTAAGGGATTAATTTGACTAAGTCAAACCCTATTTGATTAAAGGTGTCGGCACGAACGAGATTTTTCACCGTCTTTGATTACGGTAGTGAAAACGGTTGTAAAAGCTATAACTAAGGTAATTGCTCCTTCCAAATTTTTAGTTTGCATATAGGGACCCTATATGTGTGATTGATGTATGATTGATGTGTGAATATGTGATGATTAATATTGACGTATAATATATTCTCGAGTGAAAATACGTGTTGTTACTTGTTATGAATTGATGATTAATATTGACGTGATTATATATTCTCGAGTGAAATTACGTATTGTTACATGTTATGAATTTTATTGAGGAAAATATGTTTTGAGTGTACTCTGTGATAAGTATGAAAAATTATTAGTGTTAAATGAGTATTAAAAGGGGAGTCTTTTAATAGCTGCATTTACCTAATGATTGTTGTGAAAAGAGTCAGAGTATGCTCATGCATTTCATAGTTAGTGGTGACTGTGATGGGCCACAGTGTCAGTGGTGACCGTGATGGGCCACAGTGTTAGTGGTGACCGTGATGGGCCACGATGTTAAGTGGTGACCGTGATGGGCCACGGGATGGTTCCATGAGTTGATTGTGCCATCTTATCCTTATGAGGATTTAACTGTCGTGTAGGTCTGTGATAGACTACACTCTAGTAAATCGTGCTGATCTGTGATGGGTGGCACCTCGGTAATTAGTACTGGCCTGTGATAGGCGATACGGTTATGATTTACGCCCTTCGAGGAGGGTTTTGTTGGGAATTCTGGAATCATGTGCATTGGCATATACACATTGCATTAGGGTGCTTGGCACGCGAGTCATGTGTGTTACAATATGAATATTGTATATACATACTCTATTGTTGTTATTATGCCGTAATTGCTAAGTGTTATTGTTTGTCTTTATATCGTAAGCGTTAAATGATTCAGAACCACTTCATAACTGAAAACTTGCATTATTTCGCAGTTGTATTCGGCTACGATATGCTGTATTCGAATATGACAGTGCATTTTGTCAAAAACTTCATTTTCCAACATTGTTTATGCATTTTTGACATATGAAAATCCTTTTGATGAGTATACTAACATGAAAGGTTGTCATGTGCATTTAAAACATAAGTATTTCGCTAAATGTTATTTGTTAATTTCGGTTGGTGACCCTTTACATTATTGTGGACTGGGCTTACTCCCCAGGTTACTAGAGTTTTGAGTCGTGCTAGAATTGCAACGACGTCGACGATGTGACATAGAGATGATTTTGGAATTGTAATCGAAAGTAGTGAGGCTTGATGCCACTCGTGGATCCTCAGTACCCAGTCACCCTCAATTAGATTAATGATCAACTTAGGGTTTTATTTAAGAATTTTATTTATTCTCCCTTTCTTATTTCAATGTTGTTGTTGCAATGGAACTTATGTATTTTGAAACAAACTATTTTAGCCGGTTGTATATTATGATGTAATTATTTATGACTTTTGTCGTTTGTGTTACGACATGGTATTTTTATTAATTTGTTTTTTTTTAAATAAAAATAAATTTACACTCTCGATGTTAAAAATCGGGGTGTAACAGGAAGCTTGGAAGCATTTTGATGCAAGGTATCCAAACTTTGCAAATGAACCAAGAAATGTAAGGCTTGTTTTATGTTTTGATAGCTTCACGCCATATATTCAGGCATCTTCATCCCCATATTCTTGTTGGCCTATTGTTGTGACCCCGTATAATCTCCCGCCCAAAATGTGCATGAGTAAACCATGAAGGTACAAACACGAGAAGGTGGGGTTGAATTGTGTTTGCCAAAGTTGACAACTTTTTGATAATTTATAAATAATTAAAAATTAGTTTGGTTTTGGTGACTTACTTGGAGTAGAAACAATCGAATTTAGAGGCAGCAATCAATGAAAGCATAAATAATTTGACATGTAGAATTATCCTGGTTCACCACTAACTTGGCTACATCCAGTCCCCTCATTCAGAAGGCTTTAATCCACTAATTCAAAAACCTTGAATTATAAAGCACCTGACCCTCCAAGTCAGTCTTCCCAAACAGCGTGACAACCCCATACTTTTGAGGAACTAACCACCTTGACCCTACAAGCCAAGTCTTCTCCTAACAACCTGACAACCCCAGATTGAAGAAGGAACTAAACCACTATCGGGTTGGATACAAAAGATTGGAACTTGAGTAGTTGCTTTTAACAAAGCTGATAATAATAATAACTCTCACACTCTAAGAAAAGAACACTCAGAAAATATTTCTAACCTGAACAAGTGTTTCTCTCTTTGAATTCTAAGATGAATTGAGAACTTTGAGCTTGAGTTATTCTACTCTTTTCTGTTTTTCGATGTTTTTCTCCTTCAGTCTTGAGTGTCTATTTATAATGAAAATTTGAGCTTCAATTTAGTCCTTATTTAATTTTGAATTGTATCTTGTTCAGATTGAGTTTGTAAATTCTTCAAATTGATTATGTTCCTATTTTGTGTAGATTGAGTTTGTAAATTCTTCAAATAAACTCTTCTTCAAATCATGCTCAATTCTTCTTCAAATCTTAATTAAATCTTCTTCAAATGTTGATCAAATATTCTTCAAATCTTCTTCAAATATTCTTCAATTCCTGACCATATATTCTTTTCAACTTGGTCAAAGATTTTCTTCAATTATAAATATGAATCAAATCTTTATTTTAGATTTTTCATCAATTATAAATTTGAATCAAATTTTATTTTAGATTTTCTTCAATTATAAATTTGAATCAAATCTTATTTTATATTTTTATCAATTATAATTTGGAATCAAATCTTATTTTAGATTTTCTTCAAAAACATGAATCTTCTTTCATACTCTTTGAAGTCAAATATATTATTCTCATAAAATACTTTTGTTAACATCAAAACTCTAAATGTGAAACCAACTTGGTTCCGACAAACCATTCATGTTTTTGACTTGTCTCATACCTAGACCATCTAACCGAAAAGCAAACATTGATGTGTATTTACAATCGTTAATATACGAGCTTCAACAGTTGTGGAGTGAAGGGGCTTTGACTTATGATATTTCCATGAAATAAAACTTTGTAATGAGGGCAACCTTAATGTGGACAATTAACGATTTTCCTACTTATGGCATGTTATCTAGATGGAGTACTCAAGGTAAGTTGGCATGTATAGTATGTACGGATGGAAATAAGGCTTTTACCTTAAAATACAGTGGAAAATTAATAGTCAATAAATTATTGCAATTATATGTTTTTTGAAGAACTTTTTTTTTCACTTGACGTTTGTTTGTTTGATAGTTGTTATGTCCTTATTAATTTTTTTGATTGAGTTTTCATTGAAGAAATAGAGTTGCTTAAGATTTTAATATAGCTACTTGAGATTATTTAATTAGCCAATGCCATTAAGTACAATGACATCAATTACTCTATATCATATATAGTAGTTATGATATATATATATATATATATATATATATATATATGCACATTGCTTAGTATATTTACACAAAACATAATATGGAAATTGCTAGATTTGTATATGTATTGGTCAATTTATTTGCATCAAACAGAATAGGAAATTCTTGAGCACCGAAAATAAATGTATAAGAAGACCTCTTCTAAATCGGACAAGATTGAGAAATGAATTTGTTAATGGTATTTGAGATTTTGTGAAGCAAGCAATTAGGAAAACCAAATTTTGTGATAATAGGGGTAAACTTAGGTGTCCTTGCAAAAAACATAGAAACATAGATGTATTAACTCTAGGTGAGGTTATGGTTGATTTGTATAAACATGCTTTCAAGCCAAATTATTGGTGTTGGGATTCACATGGGGAGGAAGCTTTGAGTTCGAATAATTAAATTACAAATACGGAAGCCAAAGTTTTTTATGATTTGTTACAATATGCACAAAGGCCATTGTGGGATGGTTGTGATACACTTTCTGAATTGTCTATGGTGTTAGAATCTTGAGTATTAAAGCCGAAGGGAATATGTCACGACAAAGCTTTGATGACATACTTAAAGTTATGAAAGAGGGTATGCCAAATGATAACTTGTTCATCCCTAATTTTTACGGAGCAAAGAAGTTGGTATCAAAACTTAGAATGGAAAGTAAACTTATAGATTGTTACATCAAAGATTGTATGTTGTACTACAAAGATGACCAAATAGAAAAATAGTGTCGATTTTTCCATGCTCCAAGGTACAAGGTAGGTAAGGGTGGTAGGGAGGTGCCTTTGAATCGTATGCATTATCTACCACTCACACCAAGGTTAAAGAGATTATACGCATCTATGAATTCTACACACCATATGAGATAGCACTATGAGCATCAACAAGATCAAAGTGTCCTCAAACATCCCTCTAGTGTAGAAGCACGGAAGCATTTTGATCTAACACATCCACAATTCTCTTATGAACCACACCACGTGAGACTTGGATTATGTGATGATGGGTTCACTCCATTTGGTCAATCTAGTTCTCAATACTCGTGTTCGCCTGTAATTGTGACTCCGTACAATCTTCCTCCTTGGATGTGTATGACAACTCCTTATTTGTTCTTGACCATGATCATTCCTAGTTCTCGCAATCCCAAAAGTAAGATTGATGCGTATTTGCAGCCTTTGATTGATGAGTTAACGATATTGTGTGAAGAGGGTGCTTTAACTTATGATATTTCAATAAAACAAAATTTTGTAATGAGAGATGCATTAATGTGGACAATTAATGATTTTCCTACATATGGAATGTTGTCAAGACGAATGACAGTAGGAAAATTGGCATGTCCATATTGCATGGAACATACAAAAGTATTCCATTTGAGGCATGGTGGGAATGCTTCGTGGTTTGATTTCCATAGACAATTCTTTCCAAATGATCACTTATTTAAAAGAAATAATGATGCATTTTATAAGAATGTGATTGAAAAGTCAAAACCCCCTCCTAGGTTGACTGGGGAGTAAATATGGCATAGAGTTCATATGAGCCCAATGATAATTGATAATGATGAAATTCAATACTAGGGTATGGAATTGATCATAATTGGACAAATCAAAGCATTTTTTTGGATTTGCCTTATTGGAGCACTAATTTGATTTGGCATAAACTTGATATAATGCATATTGAAAAAAATGTGTTCGATAATGTGTTTAATACTGTTATGGACATTAAAGGGAAAACTAAAGATAACATAAAGGAATTAATGGACTTGAAATAATATTGCAAGCGCAAAGACTTGGAAATATATGAACAAAGTAATGGGAGGGTCATAAAGCTCAAGGAAAACTACACATTTACTTTAGAACAAAAAAGAGCAATTTGTGAATGGGTAAAAAGTTTAAATGTGCCAGATGGATATGCTTTAAACTTGGCTAGATGCGTTGACATGAAGGAAGGAAAGTTACATGGAATGAAAAGTCATGATTTACATCTTACAAATTGTATTTGTATCTAAACCAAATTGGTTCTTACAACTTTGAACTAGACCATTTGACATAGTTTGTAGTTGGCAGCAATTTAACATACATCAAATTCATCATTCAATAAGGATCCAATAAAGTATTGTATGATAAAACCATTACACATAATTAAATTTGTAAATGAATGTAAATAATCTTGTGATGGTTTCATCCTTGCCTGAGTGAGAATGATAATTATAAGATCAAATATTTTTTGTTGGCGTAATTGTTGACCAGCTTTGTTCCATATAAACCATTTCAAGATGTTCATTGTCAAATTTGTTAACTACATTCTAAAGGTCGTTGAATTGTACAGCCAACATCCAAATTTCGGGGCCTTTGTTAACTGCATTTGTTGTTTAAATCAACTACTTCCGGTGATAATATTTTGATTTTATAAATACTGTTTTTAAAGTGAGATATTGCATTTGTTGCTTAAATCAACTACTTCCGGTGATAATATTTTAATTTTATAAATATTGTTTTGAGATAAAACTTGTGTCATTCACAAGTTATAAATAATTAATGTATATAATTCTTATTTATACCGTGACGGTAAATAAAATTATTTTAAATGTTATATTATTGTTTAAAGTTAGTTATTTAGTTATGTTCAAACATTTAGAAATCTCACATTTGATGAGTTCTCTCCAACTTTACTATTAAAGTCCATTGAAAAATATATTTCTTTGCACTCTCTTCTTCTATAAAGAGTGTATCACCAACACATGAGACAACCAAATCTAATGAAAAAATTGATTTAAAAAGATTGACCTTTAAATCTAGTTTAAATTATATAGAGTTTAGTTAATTTTTCTATTAATATATTTTAACTTAAAATTGAAAGAATATTGTTCATTTAAGTTTTTTTTGTATTTTACTTCAAGCTATATATTAAGCTAAATCGAATTATTCGTAAATTTGAATTGAGTCGAGTTCAAACTGAAAAATAAATTTGTGGCGAATTTGAAAATCTTAGTTGTTGGTGAAGAAAGGTTTGACACGAGTAATTGAATCCAAAGTCAACGAAGTAGATTGTAAATTGAAGTTGGGTCTTATCAAACTTAACAATTGTCATCACATGCGGCAACAAGTGATTTTGAATATTCCATCATTGTTTATAATTAGTGACAGATTAAATTAAATCTATTCAAAAGTTGATTAGCCTAGTGGGGTGATACAATTTTTCTACAAACACCACCATCGCAAATTGCAATATGAAATGTCTCAACCAACAAAAAGGAGGCTTCAAAGTGGCATGTAAGAAATTTGACAAGGAAGGTCTTAAATGTACGGTGGAGTGCCAATTGAAATTTTTTAATTTTTAATATTTTTACGGAAACTAATTAATTATTTTAAACCAATATATCATGATCTTAAGCAATAACTGAACTTCAATTAAAAATAGTCGCTCGGTAGACCTTAAGTATTTTGATTAAAATAATTTTACTTATTTTCTTTGAAAATTTGAGTGTTAAAGGGAAAAAAATTACCTATTCAAAGAAAGTTATATTATTACATAACGAATAAATTTTCTAGTCAGAGAAGCCAACTTTGTCTCTGCAATTAGTATTTAATCTACAAAATCCAAGGGTCCTTGCTTCTTACTTGGTATTGGTAACAAAATAAAAAGATTACTTATTGTTTAAGAGAGGGTTCATCTTCATCATGAGACGTTGTATTTTGAAATTTGCACATGTTATTGCTCTTTGTGTCTTCAGCTGTTTGGTTAAAGTTGGACGAGCTCAAACTTCCAACGCAACTACAGATCATTCTGAAGGTTAGTGATTTATCTAGTTCTTCTTATATTTGTATATATGTTTCCTATACTTTTCATAAAAATAACAACTATGAATCTTCTCACATAAACTTGTTTGTAGAAGTGGGAATTCTCCAACTTCACTAAAGTTTAGTGAAGTTTTTATTAGATGTATTCATTGGATTAAGATTTTAAGAGAGTTTTTTGAAAGAAAAATATCTTAAAATTTTTTAAAAACCATGCATTGACTTTTAATATTTTTAAATAACTTTTTACAATTAAAATTTTATAATCTATTTTAATTTTTTTAGTAAAGTGAGATAAGACAACAAAAAACAAGAAAAATCCCATAGGGGAAAAAGAAGCAACTATTTATTTTATTTTATTTTTTTGGAATAGATCGACTAAGGTCTATTTTAATTGATTTATAACACAAGTATTTTTAAGATTTTAAAGTACTACACATTTTTAAGATTTTAAAGTACTATATGTAGTTATAAGATTTAAAAAGACCTTTATGAATTTATATAAAATATAGTAATAGTAATATAAATTTTGTTATATAAAAAGATTTAAATTAAATATACATTTTTAATATAGTAATAGTAATATAAATATTTTTTTGAAGGAATAGTAATATTAATTATGAAAACTTGTTTTATGAAACTTTTATATATCATTCTAAAATACAATTAGCATGTGAACTTTCTTTCACTGATCTTCCTTCGTTTTACTTTTTCATCCTACCATATGTTGGATTTTTCTTTTATTTTCTTTTATTCTTTATTTGTATCCTCCTCGTTCCAACTGTGAGAATTTTTTGTATAGAAGAAAATATGTTTTTTTATTGCAGATTCGTACTACTGATGGCATCTTATGTTATACTAGTATATGCTTTATATTTTTCTATTGTTAAGTTTTAAAGTTTTAATTGTAGTTGATGAAATTACTTAATTTATATTTAATAGGATATCTTTATAGTTTGATATTATTGTTATTAGTTAGTTTTAGTTCTTGGGTTTTCGTTGCTTTGTATTAGTTAACTTGTTAACTGATAAGCCCATATCCCAGTAAGTTTTATTTGCTTGTATAAATACTTAGTGTTTGGCTATTTTATCAATTAATAAATCATGAGGTAATTTCAGTTGGAGTGGTTTTCAGACTAATCTCTATGACCATATTTTCCTTTAGCAATAAGTCAACATATTAACATGTGTTTTTGATTCAAAAGAGGTTTGTTATCCACACACAAATCAACACAAACATTATTGATCATCTCAAGTAAGGTCGTCTTTTCTTGAATTATGCTCGTAGTATTTTCTATTAAAAGTTATACATTTGATAAGATTAAATCTGATAAAGTGTTTATAAAAGATGAATAATTTTCATCCTACAAGTCGGTTTTGTAGGAGCTGTGTAGGGTTAAACCTAAAGCATAAGTTGGTATTAAAGTCTATCTAAGATTCATTAGGTCACCTGCTATTTAGGCTACATGAGTCACGTCCAAATGTCTCTAGCCTGGATGTGAGTAGTGTATGTTAAAAGTTCCACATAGATATGATAAGGTCTGACAAAAATATTTATAAATAGCTGATAGTTTTCATCTTACAAATCGATTTTATAGGATTGTGTATGACCCAACCTAAATTAAAACATTCAACTAAAACGAATTGAGATCCACTAAAACATCTTTTTTTACTTCGTTTCTTTTATCATTGTTGCCCCCTCCACTCGAAAAAGCGACATTACTGGTTGACCTGTACACAATACCATCATCTTTGAGTCCACCTTCAAAATAGTAACACGTTAATTTACGTAATACTACTTATAAATAATAGTGACCCACATGTAAAAGACCTACAATTTTCCCTTCTTCGGTCCGAGTTGACCTGATCATAAAATATTGACTTTTGATGAAAGGTTGAGTCTCATCTCCAATACATAAATTGTTGTAAATAATATGTGTTTCATAGCTTGTAATATATGAAAAATATTGATGTCAAGTTTGTCTCTTAAATATACGGAAACTTATTCAACATAAATCAAATATTATATGACCAAAATAAGAATAATTTATGGATGGACACAAATATTTAGACACATCATTTAGACACACATAAAAATACTTATTCTTTTAATTATTTTAAAAATACATATTATTTAATTATTATTTTTATATATTTTTTTGTGAGTGTGTCCAAATGATATATTTAAATGTGTGTATTCATACAAGAATTGCTCCTAAAATAAAATTGATACCAAGAATCAAGCAATTATGTAATTTTAGGGCTTTAAATGAAATAAAAAATTTACAGCACTAAAACTAAAAGAAAGTATATTTATGAATATGTTACATTTGTCATTAAAATATGTTATGATGTCAGTTGTATACGGAGACTCATTCAACATAAATCAAATATTACACTAGTACATTTAAAATAAAGAAGTGATTATCATCGAACATTAAGTCGGCACTACAATCACAAAAATATTAACAACATGCCAAAACTATATAGTCATTTTCTAAAAAGAAAAAGAGTAAGTATTTATGTTTACCAAAATTTATGTCATAAAATAGTCATTTTCACCCATGAGAACTTTGTCTCATGTATTATAATTTGTTTAAAATTTTTATTAACAAAAATTTATCTTGTATAATAATTTAATTTTATCAGTGATAATTTGTTTAATATATAAGTGATAGTTATTATCAAGGAACCTGCACGCACATATTAATAGGGTAGCTTTGACTATCTCAAAAAGTAAATTTGTTTAGAATAAATATAATTTTATAGTTAACTATCCCAATAACCAATGAGTAAACTCAAAGAGTTAATGAACTTTAGTTAAGAATGAATTGTTTGCGAGAACTCGAGTTTGAATCATAACTGAAACAATTATTAGTCAGACTTTATTAACCTTTCGATCATATTCTAAATTATTAGGCTCTTTTCCTACGAAACAAAGGATTAAAATAAAATAAAATACTTAATTATCCTAATAATATATATTTAGCTACCTTAAATAATTTATTAATAAAAATTAGAATAATTAAAAAAGTCAGAAAATTATCACTTAGTTATATATCCGTATTTTTTTGACATTTTCCATCTCTACTACAATAACAAATGAAACATATTTAATTATAAAAATTATGAAGACATGACTCATAAATAAAGTTGATGATAGATGAGTTTCTTGCAATTTGTTTAATTGCTTATATTGAAAAAAATTATTAGTTATGATAGATTCAATTATTGATTAATTTGACTCCTTAAATTATCGTCGAATGCTACTTTTCAAAATAATAATTATTGTATTTTATTTTCTTTATTTTAATTTTAATTTAAAGTTATTTATATATATATATATATATAGTTATTATGAATTTTTGTTCACTGGTTATTGTATTATATTAATATTTTTTGACAAAAGTGTAATATATTAATTTTAGTAAATATATATATATATTTAATATTTTTTACTACCTAATTGAAATCAGCCTAGTTTCGCCACTAGTAGTTATTTTAGAATTTTTATCAGTGTTAATTTATTTTATATATAATATTTCAATTTCATTAGTGATAATTTGTTCTATGAATGATAATTATTTGAATTTTTTTATCAGTGAGAACGTGTATGATATTTCAATCTCATAAGTGACAACTTGTACGGTATAGCTATTTTGAAATTTTTATTAGTGATAATTTATCTCATGTATGATAATTAAATTTTATTGGTGATAATTTGTATCATGTATGATATTTATTTTGAAATTCTTATCAGTGACAACTTGTCACGTGTGTGATATTTCAATCTCATAAATGACAACTTGTCTCGCGTATGATAGTTATTTTAAAAAATTTATCAATGAAAACTTGTCTCGTGTAAATTTTATACGTGATAACTTATCTCATGTATTGTAGTTATTTTAAAATTTTTATCAATAACAATGTGTCTTGTGTAAGAAAGTCCAACCTCATAAGTTACAATTTGTCCAAATAATTATTTTAAATTTTTAAAGGTTAAATATATTTTTATTTCTTTAAGACAAACATAGTTATTTATTTATTTAGTTTTATCATGTGAACTACCTTTGATATATGATGATACTTACGAATGTAGCAAGAAGTCTGAATTCAATCTTTAGCAAATGGGGCATTTCAGCTGACCAAACTCAATGGAACAAAAGCGGGGAGTTATGCAGTGGAAGAGCCATCGATAGCAGTACGACCATCGAAGACCCCGCCTACAATCCATTCATCAAATGTGATTGTTCCTATAACAACAAAACTACGTGCCACATCACCGAACTGTATATACTCTCCTCTATCTAACTTTGTTTTATTTCAATTTCTATTTCTACTTTTTCTTTCCGTGTTTAATTTAATACTCACCCTCTCTCTATGGAATTGAATTCCCCAGGAAGGTTTATGCTTTGGATGTGATTAGTGAAATTCCACAAGAGCTATGGACTCTTACATACCTCACCAATTTGTATGCTTTCTTCCATATTTATTATCTTCTATAAATTGTACTCGATTTTCAGGGAAGCAGAATCTTAGCCGTTGGATGAATATCTTTGTTCAACGGTCGAGATGATCGTGTAACACCATAGAATACAATTTTCATTCATATTTGTAAATTGTTTATTATGAACCTACCATCTTTTTGGCTATGCTATGTTTTTTCGGATTGCAAGCAGGAAACTTTCCCAGAATTACTTGACAGGTTCTCTGCCTCCAGACATTGGAAATCTGTTTCGTGTGCAATACATGTAATGGCCATTAATTATCTCAAGTTCATAATATAATTTATGTTTAATGTTAGGACATATAATTTTCTAATGTTATCATTATTCTATTTAGGTCCTTTGGCATCAATGCCCTATCAGGAGAGCTTCCAAAACAGTTGGGAAATCTTACTCAATTGATAGTATTGTATGTTATTTAGAATTTACTTTCTTTCTTTGTTTTTTCTTCTTGTTTTTACATAATGGTATTTATAGAGGATGTCTTAATAAATATTCGAATTGATTGTGAGTTTGGCAATATAGCGGTCCTACCATGATTTTGACGAAGCTTCAAAATGTAGCTTTTGTCAAAATCACAATGGCACAACGTGATTCTGTGAAAGTCACCGCCAACCCTAACAAGCATGGATTGATGTTAGCTACCCTTACCAGAGGTTTAGGCTAAAACAACAACCACCTTCCCCATTGTTATGTCCAAAGCCCATTTTGGTACCTCAATGTTTAACTACAACTCTGACGTTGTTTCTTTTTTTCTTTTTTACATATGAAAACTAATCTTTGTTCAACCAGATAAGTGATGGGCAATGAATAATTTTAATACTTACAGTCAATTTTGATAAATTTCTCCTTTACTACTTAAGAAAGAAGAAATATTAAAGGAATCTCGCTATAACTACAAGTCTTTCAAGTAATAGCATATTGTATTAGTTTAGGAACTTTTTATTATATTTCTATAATTCACACACTAAATTGGAAAGAGATTGATAGTTTATCCACCAAATTGATGGTTTATTCAAATAGATTATACGTCTCAGTTTTTTCAAAAACTCTCTTATTTGATAAGCTTCCATAAGTTAGAATCTAACTCAAACTTGACCTTTATCTAAGATTGTTTTGCTTTTAATACAAAATGGGCTTGCGAAATTTTTCTTGATGACAATTCAGAATTGTTATCTCTAAATTTTCAGGAGTTTTGGATCAAATAATTTCTCAGGTACATTGCCATCTGAACTTGGGAAGCTGGTTAAATTAGAACAACTGTAAGTACTTCTTCAGTCTTAGCTTTCATATTTATTAAAAAGTTTACTGAAGTTTAAAATTTTGTCATTCTTCATTTGAAAAAGTGACGCAGTAACATTTAAATCCTACTTAGTTTCTTAGTTTGAGTTAGTACTTTGTTAGTTAATCTCATAACTAAATTAGTTGATTAGTTATGAGGCTGTTATTAATTTGTTTATTCAGTTAGGTTTATTTTGATGGTGTGTCATCATCTATATAAATAAACCTCTCTTTTATCTTTCCAATTTAATCATATGATCAGTACCAGTAGCTTTTTGAATATTTTCTTGACGGAACTTGCCATGATATTGCGGCAATCATTAATATTCTAAAAATAAATTAGAAGTAGAACTTTGATAAAAACCTATTGAAACACCTAAGTGGCAGAACAAACACAAAATGTGGACAACATTGATAATTATAAGGGATATACAGTATAAATTATGTTATGCTGATGCATGTAAGGGGTTCAAGTTTTGGTCTATATATAGTTTTCAAGTGTAGGCTTATTATGTCACAAATTGGAAGTTATAGAATCTCTTTATTGTCAAATGTTTACAATTTTGTTTTGGTAAATAAGAGTGAGCTTTAACATAAAAGAATGAAGCGTGGAAGTTGTTTTGGACTACGATTTAGAATGTTTTTAACAAGAGTATTGGAAATTGAAAGCAGTGTCAAAGATTTGTTTATGGAGTAACCAGTAATGTTAATTAAGTACACAGCCCTCAACTAAGTAAAAATTCACCCTCATTAATGCAAAATTACAGTCTATTACATATGTATATATCTTTTTGAGACTACAAGAAATATTAATTTCAAAGAATATTTCCTTGCAGCTACATGGACAGTTCTGGAATCAGTGGTCCAATTCCACCAACAATTGCAAGCCTTAAGAATTTGGTGACAGTGTAAAATATTGATAATCCCTTCTACCTTGTATGATAATAGATTAAAAAAACTAGAACTTCTATGGAAAAAAAAAAGTTTTTTAATAATTTCAGATGGGCCTCAGACACAGAACTCACAGGTAGCATACCAGATTTCATTGGAAATTGGTCTAAACTTCAAACCTTGTAAGACACCTTACTGATTAATTTATTTTCCTTTTTATTTTAAATTTATAACACTACAGTAAACTACTATATAGTGATCCATTTAGCAACTGATATAGAGACCAAAAATGACAAATTGGTTGCTAAAGTAGTGGTTTAACAACCAAGGCCGAGATATTTCAGTCACTAAATTGGTTACTTACTAAATAGAAAATTTTAGTAGTATAATAATTTTAATATATTTTGGCAATAAAATAATCATATAGGTTTTGAAATAATTTTTTTTTATGGTTACTTTCGTAACTTGTTCCAAAAGTGTGTACTAACAACTTCTGAGAATTGGTGTATGGTTTTATAGGAGGTTTCAGGGTAATTCCTTTGAAGGTCCAATACCCTCATCATTTTCCAATTTGACTTCTTTGACAGAGCTGTGAGTTTTGTCACTAGTTTCTTATATGGTTGTTGTTGATTCAAGAAAACTGTTATATCATCCATGACATAAATGTAGGAGAATAAGTGGTCTATCTAATGGGAGCTCATCATTGGAAGTAATAAGGAATATGAAGTCTTTGACTATCTTGTAAGGATGGAACTCTGCTAATTATATCATGTCCATAGTTTCCCAATTACAAAGAAATCTTTACTTGTCATATTTTCTCTCATAATTTGGTTATGATTGTTACAGAGAACTGAGGAATAACAAAATGTCAGGTTCAATTCCTCCTAACATAGGAGAATTTCAAAATTTGACCCAACTGTGAGTATCACTTGTTTGTGTCTCACTTTATAAGCATTTGAACCAATTAGGTGAAAGTTGTTTTATTTCAGAACTTGTTCTTTTGCTTTTCTAAAGCATGTCTTCAACCCGATTCTTGTACAGTTATTCACAAGATATATTAATTATAAAATTAAAGCATCAATGTTTTCAAAAGGATTTACTCGGATATTTATAGGCCAACTGATTTCTGATTGAGATTGTAACGTATTCATTACTGGATTGGCATAAACTTTCAATTTTAATTTCTGTTTATGTTTTTCAGTTCCAATGTTTTCTTTGTTATGTGATATAAAGATTCAACTATGAAGCTTATTATCATGCAGATAATTATCTTTATCTTATTTGTTTGCAAATATGGGAACAGTTACCTAGTGCCATGTTATAGTTATGTTGTATCCGAAAGTCAGATGATTGTATACTTATGCTTTTTCTTGCAGGGACTTGAGCTTCAATAACATCTCAGGACATATTCTTGGATCAATTTTCAATTTGAGCTCGCTGTCATCCTTGTAATATTATATTTCCTATAATTATATATTGATTTGGTGATATGTTATTATATGTGTATAAATAATGTTTTTTGTTTTATCTAATTCCAGGTTTCTTGGAAATAACAAACTCAGTGGCACTCTTCCTCAACAGAAAAGTTCATCTCTTAATAACATGTGAGTAAGCTTGACTTAGTTGAATTCTAAAGGAAGATGGAGATCAATCTGTGTAACAAGTGAAAGTATGTCAGGGTGAGAGAAATAAATCTTGCACCCGTTGGAACTAACTATGAATGATTAAGATAAAAAATTAATGTCACTTGCCTTTTAAAATGTCATGTGAAATTTTATCTTTGAAGATAAACAAACATTTTGGTCCTTGAATATGTGAGACGTTGCCAATATACTTCTTGAATATATTGAAATTGCAAATACATCCCCAAGTATCTCCTTTATTAGTAATTTTATGAATTAAATTGAGCAACAAAAAGCACATTCAAAGACTAAAGTAATAAACTAAAGACACATTCGAGAACCAAAATGATTAACAAAAACATATTTAGGTATATTTTTTGTAATTTTGAAACATTAAAGGACTATTATGATAGCTTTACACATTTGAGAACCAAAATGGCTATTTATCCATTTTTTATCTTAACCATTTATGCATAGTCTTATGATCAATCCAAAATTATTTAAATCTTGGTCAATATACATCAAGTTACCATCATATATACTTTTGAAACATATAACAATAAAAACCTATGAAGCTTGGATATTGATATGGACATGACACTGACACTATGAAGCCTAGATACTGATACGGACATGACATTGGTACTAACACGTCGACACTGGTAATAATTTGAGAAAATGAATTAATTAAATGTAATCAATGTATCCGTGTTAGACACCGGGACACACCTTTGATCACAAGTGTTGGTGCTACAGAGATGAAAATCATTTGATTATGGAATATTAACGTGATAGTCATGTATGCATAATTCTAAATAAATAAGACATTCATAGGTATAAAATGTTGTACAGTCATTTTTTATTCATATTTTGAAATGTGAGTTATATGCTAACATATGAAATAACAATCATTACTTTTCAAGTTTATCAAATTTTGTAATTTTGGTTTATTTAATAAAAACAAATCAATTTGACGGTTAGTTATTGCTTGCAGAGACTTGTCATACAACGATCTATCAGGAAGCCTACCCTCTTGGATAAATGAACCAAATTTACAATTGTAAGTTTCATGGTTTTTTTCTTCCTGCGTTTACAAATTAATTTTCTAAGTTTCAATAGGGAGCATATCAAATGAGAGGACTTTTATAATGAGAAAATGAGAGGAATGATTACTAGACCTTTATTAAAGCATGAATGGTCAAGATTACAACAAAAAGTCGTCACGTGACTTTTTAAGTGATCATGTGACATTTAAATAACTTTAATAATGACCATCCATGTATAGTTTATGGTCAAGATTTAGTCCTCGTGCCCTCTCATTTTAAAACTCCTCTCATACATCCCCAATTTCAATATTCTATAGCATTACTTATCAACTAAGATTTTACAATCACAAGATCAATTTCTATTATGTTAATTTTGCTGATAACAGAATAACCTAATTTATTTTCTTTGAATTTGACTTCTCTAAAGTGAGAAGTTGGTAAAGTGGGTGAATCAATGGTTAATATTATAATCTCCAATGATTGGTTATGCAAGTGCACATAATATCAACCATTCATTTCATCATCAATGGTTGCTAACTTTAAAGGACTCAAATCCAATTTCTTTGACCAACAAAAAACCTAATGTCCTGCATTATTCTTATTTTAAAACTTCACCGTTTCACTTACCTTTCTGTAATTGAAATTATAGAGTGGTCCTGATATTTTGAGTGCCTTGGGTGAACCAATAAATGGTGCCCTTGTAATTATTTGAATATTATTCTTGTATTTTTTAAAACAAAATCATGAATGATATTTCATAATCAACAATATTCTTTAAAAAATTGATTTCAGTAGAAATCAAAACGAGACTATTTAATCTATTTGTGACATCGTAGATCGCATAAAAGATTTTAACTATTTAAATTTAGAAAAATTTATTTTAGGAGATAGAACAATAATATGAAAAAGTAATATTATTCTTTACGTATATAAAAATAAAAATTTTGTGCCCCTAAAAATATGGGCCGTGGCCGGTCGCCCTTCTCACCCATGCTCAAGCTAATTTATATTTTATTTCTGTTTCTTTTTCAACAATAATTTTGTTTATACACTAATGGTTTTTTCAATTTGACTTTTAAAATTTGTAGAAGTCTGCAACTCATAATCTCAACCACTATAAATGAGTACCAAGAGTTGAACTTATTTTTAAAACCGAAAATGTTTATACATAAAATTGTCCTTCATTTAAAACAGAGGAAAGCTAAGTTCCAATTCAGTTTAATTTAGTTACTTTTCATTTCATTAACATTTTTATTCATTAATATCATGGTCAAATTACTTTCATTTTCTCTTAGTTGTTTACACTAAAATAACAAAATCATGCATGTCTCTGCTTTTAAGTGCATATAAATTTTCCCTTAAAACAAAACTGTCAACTAAATTTTAGTCCGTGTTTTGATTTGAAGTATTTATAAATTAGATCATAACTAGACTAACATTTAACTCGACATCTTTATAGTCTGTTTTTTGCACTAAATCTATTTATGCTTTCATTGTTTCTTTTTATGTGTGTGAAACTATTGTTATGATATTTTTTGGGTATGATATGCAGGAACTTAGTTGCCAACAACTTGACAATAGAAAATTCAAATAGCAGGTAGTTTTCATACAGTTTCTTTAATGCTACATATTTCAATAATTCTTTTAAAACATTTCGTTGATCTTACTTTTAATTATGGGCAATATTGTTAATTTTGATCTTTTTCCCTGCTCTGTCACTCACATTTCCAGTCAAAATTTAAAGTCTTGTTGTACCCTTTAATTGTTTTTTATGTTGACAATTTTATGATCCTTTTTGAAACATCTTTGTTGCAAACATTAAGATATATGCATCATTGCAATTGATTTTGTTCGAGTCCAGTGTCTAATTATGGTAATTTTAGTGATTTGTGCCCTCTAAAGTAACTAGTCAGTAAAGTCGTGATTAGAAATTTCAACACACCCATGATTTTTTATGTATGTGCATATAGTATCAACTATTTATTTGTTCATCAACCATAGTGTTATTAAATAGAGGCTATAATGATGCTATAGCCCTACAATATAATAGAATAAACAAATCGCTATTGTTTCACGATACGCTATTTAATACAAAATATTGTCAAATACCAGCTATGACGGTGCTATAGCACTGTTGCATAGTGGATTCAAATCCCACTTCTGACAATTGTTGTTTTTGAGTTTCGAAAAACTATTTTGAAAAATAATTTTCAGCCACCAAAGATTACAGAGTTGAGTTGCAGATTAGGTCGTTCTCTTTAAGACGTTTCACGACAGTGCTTGAAATTGTGCAAGGCATACTATCAACCACGAAATCCCCAAGATAAAACAACTCAGTTACTATATCGATTTTACTATTGTACCAAAATCGTTCTAGAATTACATCTATAAGTATGGCAGTTAAAGTTACTCATAATATGATACTATGACCACTTGAAAATCTGAAGGGACAAATTTTTTTGATAAAAGGATAGAAAGAAAATTTGGGACGAAGTTGAAAAGGGAGAAGAGAGAAAACTTTGAAATTTTTCAGAGTTTTGGTGTATTTTGTAAATTGAGCAGAATCCTCTATTTATAGAAGACTTCTGCAATTGACGGGAGCAAAAAACCCAGCCCGTTTGACCAAGTTTGTGAAATTGTTGCGTGTCAAAAAAAATTCAGAGACAAAAACGCACACATTAAAAATAAATATATATATTCTTTTTCCGGGTACTAAAAATAATACACCACATTAAAAATAAATATATATACCCCAATCAGCTGACAGACGGCACGCGTGATGTTCGGTTTGAGTGCATTCTCTTCCCCTTTACAAAAAAATTGGGTACCCTTGAGACACA
The DNA here is from genome assembly GCA_037974755.1 of Cicer yamashitae. Taxonomy (NCBI): domain Eukaryota; kingdom Viridiplantae; phylum Streptophyta; class Magnoliopsida; order Fabales; family Fabaceae; genus Cicer; species Cicer yamashitae. Next base: position 35,452,822 of record JBBPBQ010000002.1, on the reverse strand, counting down.
CCCCTAATATCATACATCCACCTTATAAACACTACTAGTGTGTGATATACCTCCTTTGTGAGACTTTATTTTTTCAATTCATACTACACTAACTCTAAAAGTTTGAACATCATTTCCAACATATTAAATAGAGGCTATAATGATGCTATAGCCTATAGTATAACAGAATAAAAACATATCGCTATTGTTTCGCGATACGCTGTTTAATACAAAATGTTGTCAAATACCGGCTATGTCAGCGCTACAGCACTGTTGCATAGTAGAATTTCAACAGACCACTCTTTTTCACAATCTGTGATTGATATCATTGAACAAACATTGATATTGTTTACTTTAGACTCTAAAGTGAATTGTTGAATTTAGAAAAGTTGGATTCTAGTTTTATAGAGTGAGAATGAGTTAGTTATATCGTGACTTGATGGAGCCTAGAGTTATTTCTTGGCTTGGGACTCATTGCTCTTTCTGTGTTATTGTATTTCACACAACCTCTTTGAATCACACAGTACACTGCAATAGACACTCCTATCACTGTCCAAATTATTTCTCATCCTATAGTCCCTAGCTACATATGTTTGACTGTTATCTTAACTTATATCATGATTATAAGATATGTTAATTGATTGCATCATTAGATACAACATTGCTTGTGTTATGTTTATTTTATAAGTATGTTCATTAATTGCTCTATTGGATGTTGTCTCAGTTTTTTATAATTACTTTATGCACAATTTTGTTTTTACATTCATATAGCAATTAGTCACTGTTACTAGTAGATGATAAAAGTGAATCACTATTATTACAATAGTTGGCTAACTCAAACTGCATTTTACCATTTGGCTAGTAAAAACAAGGATGTATTCAACATGTCATCACATTTTTATGTGACTATGTATACTTGGGATTGATTGTAATAATTTGGGTCTATGAAACCTGGGTGTACAACTTTAATTATATACACCAGTATTTTTATTTCTGACCAAAAACTGTATACAAATACTTTTTTTTGCCCAGTAATTATCACTTTGTTTGAAGCCATATTACTTTTATGGTATGAAAATAACTTTCTTTTTGCAGCGGTTTGCCTACTGGTCTCAACTGTCTTCAGAAAAATTTTCCATGCAATCGTGGCATTGGAAGATGTAAGTTTCACTATAACCTAGTTTTTCTTGTGAGACAATGAAAATAAGAAGAAAGTATAATCTCAAATTAGTTGTTAGAATGATGATCATGCAAATTATTATTGTTTCTAACATTTGTAACTTAAGGATCAAAATAGAAAAAAAAAAAACTTAAACGGTCAAAGTGAAACCGAAAAGTAACTTAAGGGATTGAAAGAGTAATTTATGTTGCTGTATATATTCCAACAATTTAACATTATTGTTATTAATACTGTAAATTAAGTTTTGAACTCTAATGAGGCAATTTTGATGTGCCTTCTTTTTCAAGTTTACTATTGTAGTTGTAAAAGAAACTAATTACTTGCCATATGATTTTCCTAATTATTAGTGTTTTATTATATTCATTTGCCTATATTAATTATTTTTTATAACTCTTTTGTCTATATGCTTAGGTGTATATAACTATGTTGATCCTTGTATGCTAGAATTATGATACGAACTGTAATTATACTAAAAAATAAGATTGATTTTGAGGAGAAAATCTCGTTTACTAGGAAAAAAATACTACTGACGAAACAGAAATACAACTAGTAGAGTCGCATAAATACTGAAAATACATAAACCAATGATAGAGAAAACAATTTGTGCTTAAACAGAGACTCTTCCTACTATGGCCTTGACATTTATTTGACCAGTCAGATTCTAACCGAGATTTTTACCATCGGTTAATCTCTTACCTGGGACGCAGATTCTGACTTTGCAATCAAGTGCGGTGGTCCGCAAACTAGATCTACAGATGGAACTATATATCAAATGGAAAATGAGACACTTGGTCCTGCTACATACTTTGTTACTGATACAAATAGATGGGCTGTTAGTAATGTCGGAATATTTACCGGGAGCAACAATCCTCTGTTCAAAAGTTTTGTGTCTAATCAATTCACCGGTACTTTGAATCCAGAGCTCTTCCAAACTGCTCGGCTCTCTGCATCATCATTAAGATATTATGGTCTCGGGCTAGAAAATGGTTTTTACAACATTACCCTTCAATTCGCGGAAACAGCAATTTTGGATTCTACTACATGGAAAAGCCTCGGCAGACGGGTCTTTGATATTTATATCCAGGTATTTAAGTTGTTGATGTCTCACAATAACTAGAGATATGATCAAAGCAGTGCTTATGCGGTTACGAGAATCCTCACCTATTGGGATTTAGTTTGTGTGCAATAACAATCCCATGACTGCCAGTCAACTACACTGAACTAACCGATCAAGATCGGACCTTCTAGATTTTAATGCAAATTTTCTAGATTAAAAAATCAAAATATGAATTGAAATCTAGATTCTATCTTGATCGGACGATGCAAATGTGGTTGACAAGATGCATGGTGACTCCACTAAATCCAAATCCAACCTTTTGAGGTAGCTTTTGTGGTTAAGTGGCCCTCAGTATAATGTTCAAATTTTATTTTGTAGCATCTTTCTAATTTCCTTAGTAAGTTGTCGTTTAAAGAATTGATTGAAACCCACTATTATCTTTTCTAATATTTTAGGGGACCCTTGTTTTGAAAGATTTTGACATACAAAGAGAAGCTGGAGGCATCTCTTACAAAGCCATCCAAAAGCATTTTAGGTTTCAAGTGAAAGAAAATTATCTCGAGATCCATCTTTTTTGGGCCGGAAAGGGGACATGTTGTATACCTGGCCAAGGTACTTATGGGCCATTGATTCAAGCCATCAATGCTTCTCCAGGTAAAACTTCAAAAATAAAAATATGTAGTTCAAATGTTCATTAATTGTCTTATTAAAGCATATAATCTTTTCTCTAGAATTTTTTTTAAGTTTGTAATTTAATTGGTATAGATTTCGTACCTACCGTTAGTAACAAACCTCCAAGCAGTAAAAATAATAAAGCTGGTCTAATCATTGGAATTGTTGCTGGTGTTGGAGTTGTATGCTTTCTTGTGGTTTTTGCCGTTTTCTATATCATTCGGAGAAGAAGACTCTATGATGAAGACGAAGGTAACAAATTTTTATCAATTCACTGTATAGTATTGTTGCATGATTAATTGAATTGTATGTTTTCTTGCATATTTGTAAATGTTATTGTAGACTAAGCAGCATAGTATATCTTTGCATAATGATTCTTTTTATTATCTTTATAGAACACAGTATTCTATATGTTTAGGTGTTTGTAGTGGAAAGAAATGATTGTACTATACATTATTGACAATAAATGTGTTTTTCTACTGTTTGATTTCTTATCTTAATCCATAACATTCTAAACTATGATTGTGATTAATTTTTGCAGAGCTTTTAGGCATTGATACGATGCCAAATACTTTTAGCTACAACGAGTTAAAAAATGCTACAAGTGACTTCAATCGTGACAATAAGCTTGGAGAGGGAGGTTTTGGACCTGTTTATAAGGTGAATATTTGGTGTCTCTGTATTAGAAAGGATAATAGCATGCTACTGCTGGTGATCTTTGTTAATAATGATTCAAATAACACTCAAATAAACTACTAAATCCATTCATAAGGGAATATCTTTAATTCTTATAGGGGACACTTAATGATGGAAGAGTTGTTGCTGTGAAACAATTATCCATAGGATCCCATCAAGGAAAGAGCCAATTTATTGCTGAGATTGCTACCATATCTGCTGTGCAACACCGTAATCTTGTCAAATTATACGGATGTTGTATTGAAGGGAGTAAAAGACTTCTTGTTTATGAGTATCTAGAAAATAAGAGTCTTGATCAAGCATTGTTTGGTATGATAATATCATAACTTTCTTCAAAATGTATGTATGAATGCTTATATACTTTTTTGTTTCTCTTGTTTATAATTAAAGAGATTGTTGGCTTGTTTGGGCAGGAAATATTTTATTTCTCAATTGGTCAACCCGCTATGATATTTGTATGGGTGTTGCAAGAGGTTTGACATATTTACATGAGGAGTCACGGCTTCGAATTGTGCACCGTGATGTGAAAGCTAGTAATATTCTACTCGATTGTGAGCTTGTTCCAAAAATATCTGACTTTGGGTTGGCCAAATTATATGATGATAAAAAAACTCATATAAGCACTCGTGTTGCTGGGACAATGTAAGTCATTAACACTTGATCATCTTTTGTTACTTTCATGATTTATAAATTTTATTTGATTTGTGTATATTATGTTTCAAATTACATTAAACTGTCGATGAACTCTAAATCTTGTGATGAAGTGGATATCTTGCACCGGAGTATGCCATGCGTGGACACCTCACAGAGAAAGCAGATGTTTTTTCCTTTGGTGTTGTGACTCTTGAGTTAGTTAGTGGGAGGCCAAATTCTGATTCAAGTTTGGAAGGAGAGAAGATATATCTTCTAGAATGGGTATGCATTCTGCTTCTTGCTTCCTTTGAATTTGAATTTCAGAAAAATCTGAAGAAATATTTCTTCTCTTAATAACCCTATCATTTATCATAAGAAAAACAATATTTTAGAATTGTAAAATTATAATCCATAGATCAAACACTTCCGTTTCTACGTTTTTTTATGAGATTCCTTTTCCACTCTTGTATTGCAACCAACGAGTTTGAATATAATCTCAATCATGGTATTGCAACCAACGAGTTTGAATATATTGATTTAACCTATCTCTCAATGCATTGTCATATTTATCGCTCAACAAATTGCATTAATGATGTTGTTGAGTTTACATATCCATAAAAATGAGTTTATACTTTCACTTCACTGTGTAGCTGACACTCCAGTCCAAAATGTCTCTCTCCACAAAATAACTTTTGAAAAAATACCATATAAGAGTGTTTTTTGATAAATTTATAATTAAGGCGTTTCCCAACTTTTCTGGAACCTTTTTATTACATGCCACACGTACATTGATGACAAGTTTTTGAAATACAACTTTAATTTCATTTTTAATTGCTTTTCCCTAAAAAGTAATTATTGCATACATTCTGTTAGGTTCCTTGATAGAACTCAACAGCGAAAAGGCATTATTCATCCCTGATTTTTATTGATTGAAAAAAAATGATACACAAAAGCGGATACGCTCCTACAATGGTATAAACTACTCAATTTCTAATTTTGCCAAAATCCTTTCAAAGAGGTGGGAGCCTTTATTTATAGGTTTATTATACAAGGGATAGGATCCAAAAGCACTACCTAACAACTAACCACCTAACTATAAAACAATAACTACTAACCACCTAACCATAAAACAGAAACATCATTATTTCCTATTGTTTTTCCTGTGATAAACCAGTAAAGGTTTATTGCTATTTACATCTTCATTATTCCTATCACAATGTCACCATGTTATGAAAACTAAGTAGAGGTTTTGACATCCTCATTTGACAATAGTACACAACATACCTTCAATTTGTGCATTGAATATTCAAATTATTTCAATTGTTTATCACTCTTAGAGACATAGCTTAATGTTATTGGTTCTTTGTTTAGGCTTGGCAACTTCATGAAAAGAACCGCATAAATGATTTGGTAGATCCTAAACTATCAGAATTCAACAAAGAAGAAGTCGAACGTCTTGTGGGAATAGCACTATTGTGCACTCAAACATCACCAACTTTACGACCGTCGATGTCACGTGTGGTGGCAATGCTTTCTGGAGATATTGAAGTGAGCACTGTAACATCGAGGCCTGGATACTTGACTGACTGGAAATTTGACGATGTGAGAAGCTTCATGACCGATGTTTCAATATCGGGATTAGATACAAGTAATTACAATTCAACAGCAAGTACCACCTTAATTGCTGGTACAGACAATTCACCAAATGATCCTTCTAAATCCATCCTTCGTGAGACTCTTGGAGATGGAAGGTAAAACTTTGTGTTTTCTTCTGTGATGTTGACCAATTTTACAAACAGTGATAATGCACGGCTCCAAAATGTTGTTCCAATATATTGCTTTTACTTATTCCTTTCTTTTATGCCCTTTGTTGTAATCTATATGTGATAGAACTCAAAATTTTAATGGAAGAAAAAGATATATTATTTCTTAAAATTCAAAGTAGTATCTCTTACAATGACGAAATCGGGAAATGATGCAAAAAGAGAAACTAAACCAGAGTTCTAAGAACTCCTAAACCAGAGCAAAATTGCTCATAACCAGAGAAATAATTCCCCTAATTATTTCTTAGAATATTTTCTTAATACCTTCCCCTCTTCCTATTCCCTCATTCTTATAACATAAAATAAGAGACGTTATTAACTAGCTTTTATTCCTTCCATTCATCCTTCTTGAAACTGAATGCCTTTCCCACTTCCCCTTCGCTCATTCCTTTAATGGAATATCAGTAATTATTAACTAGCTTTTATTCCCTCCATCCAACATTCTAGAAACTAAATGTGTGTGAGGTGTGTGACTTGGGTGAGTGGGTCCACTCTTTGGGCCCTCATTTCTCTTAATTTGCAGTGTTCTATCATTGCCACCCACTTCAAAATGAGCCTTGTCCTCAAGGCTAACATTAAGACATTGATTCTGTAGCAGACTTCTAGGTTCCCAGCTGATGGTTTCCTAATTCCCTTCCCCTGTTATGATTTTTCTTGGCCTTAGTATATTCGTGGTAACAACATTAAGTTCTTTTTCTTGATTGATTCTCCAATTCTCTGGATTTTGACACTGTAGCTTCACAGCTTTCCCTTTCAAGTCCAAGCAAATTGCCATTTCTTCCCAATCAAATAACACCTTGCCTGGCTTATGCAGCCAAGCCACTCCCAAAATCATGTCCTCACCTTGTAATTCCACTTTATGTAAGCTTCAGCAGTGGTCTGGAACCTTCCAATTTGAATGTCGAACTTCCCATACTTCTCTGTTATGGTCACACGGGAACCGTTTCCAAATTTCGCGTTCGTAACCGAGATTTTTTCTACTGGAAGATGCAGAATTGCAGCCATTTGAGGAGTCACAAAATTGTGACTAGCACCAATGTCCACCATCATCGTGACCGGTATGCTCTTCACGTTACCCTTCCAAATGTAGGAGAAAAGGGAACGAATTTCGAGCTATGCCTTCCTCTTCTATTTCGAACAACATCGTGGAGTTGCCTCTTACTGCAACGTCTTCCTCCTCTTCCTTCAGTTCAATAGCTAGGAGTTCACCGGCGTCGTCTGTCACTTCATCATCTCCCATAATCACCAAACGCAACTGTTTTTCAGCACACTGATGAATAGGATGGAACCTTTCTCCACATCGAAAACAGAGGCCTCACGCATTACGATCCATTAATTCAGAATAGGGAAGATGCTTGGTTCCCCTACTGCGATTTTCGTGGTTCCCCTATCGCTCCTCATCGCCATTTATTCGTGTTTGGTTCTAATTAAGGTTGGATCCTTGCATGCTCAATTCCGGATTAGGATTTGACCTAGTTTGAGTATTTATGGATTGGGTTCCCCTACTTGGCCCAAAACTCACATTTCCCTTGTCTGGGCCTGGAAAAAGACCTAGTCCAGACCCGTTTCTATTAGTAAGCCCATTACTTCCTTCTCTTCCCCCTTTCCAGTTTCGCGAACGACCTCCACCTCCGCTTCGTCTGTAATTCAACACACCCTGTAACTCTATTTCAACATCACGAGCCAATTTCATCGCCTCCACACGTGTCTTAGGGTTGAAGGTCCTTACTCGCAAACGTACCTTTGATTGGAGGCCACCCAAAAAATACCCAAGGTATTCTTCTTCCGGGAGACGCATAACCTGGGAAGAGAAATATTCGAAATCTGAAATGTACTCTTCCACATCGCTAGTTTGTTGAAGATCTTTCAATTCTTCGAATGGATTATCGCTCTTTCTTCCTCCATATCTCTCAATCAGTGCTTCCTTCAACTTTAACCATGTGAGGTCATCCTCCGTTTCACGTAGAAGATTAAACCAATGAGTGGTTGCTCCCTTCATGCTAATTTTCGCCAAACGAACCTTCACTTCTTCAGATATTCCCTGTACCTCAAAATATGTCTCTGCTTGCGTGATCCACCCCACTGGATCGTCACCATCAAATGATGGCAGCTCCACCTTCTTCATCGCCATCTTGTATTTCGTAATTGGCTCCTTGGTTGTCTGCGACACCCCAGGTGTAGGCCGATTCAACAGTTTCGCAAACTCTGCCAAAATAGCATGACGAAATTCATCCAAGGTCTGACTCACCAAACCTTCCATCTCAGTCATTCGTATCTCCAAAGCCTCAACTTTGTCAGACATTTTGGGTGGCATTCGGTTTCGCTAGCTTCTATCTCTATCCGACAAGTCGGACCAATGATAGAACTCAGAATTTTAAAGGAAGAAAAAGATATATTATTTCTTAAAATTCAGAGTAGTATCTCTTACAATGACGAGATCGGGAAAGGATACAGAAAGAGAAACTAAACCAGAGTTCTAAGAACTCCTAAACCAGAGCAAAATTGCTCATAACCAGAGAAATAATTCCCCTAATTATTTCTTAGAATATTTTCTGAATACCTTCCCCTCTTCCTATTCCCTCATTCTTATAACACAATACGAGACATTATTAACTAACTTTTATTCGTTCCATTCATCCTTCTTGAAACTGAATGCTTTTCCCTTTTCCCCTATCCTCCTCCTTTTAATGGAATATCAGTAATTATTAACTAGCTTTTAATCATTCTATCCATCATTCTAGAAACTAAATGTCTGTGAGGTGTGGGACTTGAGTGAGTGGGGCCCACTCTTTGGACCCTCATTCCTCTTAATTTGCAGTGTTCTATGTAACATAATGTTGAAGAGTAAAGCAACATTTTAGATCTATGGCAACACGAAAAACTTTTGTCAAATAAGAAAAAAACCGTTGCCTTAGAAATTTTTTGTAGCCGTGGTAAATTAAGGGCATTGCCTATTCCTTCTACCGGCAACAATTTTATTATGCATAGACAACAGAATACAAAAACCATACTCTATGATAGTGTATAAAGAGTATGGTTTTTAATAAAGTTCCATAACAACCCGGTTTTAGATTGTAGACTCTAAAAACCATTTTAGTAGATGTCACATTGATAATGGTTTTTGTAATACCCAACAACCCTACAACAACAATTTTAAACTTTTGCTATTGAGTTTAGGAAACAATTTTATCGAGTCAACAACAAATTTAACTTCAAATGTAGAGCATAAAATTTTAATAAGATAATTTAAGATTGAACTTTTTCAATTGCAAATACATAAAACAACCAAGTAAATGAAAAAAAGAAAATCATTAGTTAACAAAATTACATTGTTATCAAAATTCAAGTAATTGAGTTGCTTATAAAAAATCAAGATATTTTTTTCTTCCTCTTTTGCTTCTAAGTAATGACATTCTTATCCATATTATGATTTATCTACAAATGATCATCAAGAATCTATCTCTATAATATTAATTCAAAGATACATATTTATCATCGCACTAAACATGGACCCAGTTCATCAAAATAGATACGGGTCATTAAGGGTCTTTATGATTCAAAAACGAGGAGGAGAAATTTTTTAATAAAGGGGAATGAAAGGGAAGATATTTGAATTAAATACTAATATATATTTGGTTCAAAGGAGGAGAGGGGAGAGGAAGAATTTTAATTAAATATATGTTGTTTAAATATGTTTTTCGTCCTTAAAATTATAATATTTTTTGATTTTGATTTTCGTAAACTTTTTTGATTGATTACCATCCTATAAATACAGATTCATTTTAAAATGGTCTATCAATTCAACTTCTGTTAAATAAGTTCTAACACAGTTAAACTGACGTCACAATGTTTATATAAATTTTTTAATGAAAATCAAAAAATAAATTAAAAATATGATTATTTTTAAAAAATAGACTAAAATTGAGAACGCTAATTTTTAGTCTCATTCTTCTCACCTTCACCTCTTTTCTCTCCATCTTCTCACGTCCTTCTCACTTTCACCCTTATAGATACTATTACACACTTTTTAATTTCATTTATGCTCAAAGGTGTTATTAGAAATTGGGGTAAATTTAAAGATCCTTTTACTTGTGTAAAAAAAGTAATTCAAGAAAGCATATCAAATGTATTTTCTGTGATGTGATTCAACTCAAAAATTGGTAAACAAAATAGATATGGTTCTCAAAAATTGGTAAACAAAACAAATATGATTTTCAAAAATTGATAAACAAAACAGATCTTGTAAAAAAAATGAAATTAAAGGTGAAGGTAAGAAGGTCGTGAGAAGAGGGAGAAAAAATGGGTGAAGGTGAGAAGAGGAAGACAATAGAAATTAGAGTTTTTAATTTTGATTATTTTTGTAGGATAGTCTTCACTATGAGTTTATTTGAAAAAATTATTATTTTTGGTTTTATGCATCCTAACCACACATTTGAGAGAGCGATTTATTTTTTGGATGAACATTTGATAGAGTTGTGAATGTTTAGCAATCGGTATTTCTTTAAAATAATGTAGTAATTAGAAAGATGTAAATTTTAACAGATTATTGATTAACATACTAATTCTAATAGATTATTTGGTTCATCATATAGACCATTGATGATTAATGGTTAATATACTATTAACTTTATACTTGTTACTATATTTTAATGCGTAGATATTTTTTACATAATACTCTTTTTGTTCTATTTTCTCATAATCTTTAATGAGTGAAATATGATATAAGACATTAAATTATAAATCCAGTTGATCAAACCTTTAAATAGTTTTTTAACAATTTTAAATCTTATTTATTCATTAAAATATAACAAATTTTAAGATAATAATTCAATGGGTAAAATTTAATATATGAATTAGTTGCAATTGTTGGAACCAAGTTGGTTTTATATATAGAGTTTTGATGTTAACAAAAGTATTTTATGAGAACAATAAATTTGACTTCAAAGAGTATGAAAGAAGATTCATGTTTTTGAAGAAAATTTAAAATAAGATTTGATTCAAATTTATAATTGAAGAAAATCTTAAATAAGATTTGATTCAAAATTATAATTGATGAAAATCTAAAATAAGATTTGATTCAAATTTATAATTGAAGAAAATCATTGACCAAATTGAAAAGAAAATATGGTCAAGATTTGAAGAAGATTTGAAGAATATTTGAAGAAGATTTGAAGAATATTTGATCAACATTTAATTAAAGATTTGAAGAATATTTGATCAACATTTAATGAAGATTTGAATAATATTTGATCTACATTTAATGAAGATTTGAAGAATATTTGATCAACATTTTAATGAAGATTTGAAGAATATTTGATCAAAATTTAATGAAGATTTGAAGAATATTTGATTTGAAGAATTTACAAAGTCAATCTACACAAAATAGGAACAGAATCATTCTGAAGAACTTACAAAGTCAATCTACACAAAATAGGAACATAATCAATTTGAAGAATTTACAAACTCAATCTAAACAAGATACAATTAAGAATTAAATAAAGACTAAATTGAAGCCCAAATTTTCACTATAAATAGACACTCAAGGCTGAAGGAGAAAAACATCGAAAAGTAGAAAAGAGTAACTCAAGCTCAAAGTTCTCAATTCATCTTAGAATTCAAAGAGAGAAACACTTGTTCAGGTTAGAAATATTTTTTGAGTGTTCTTTTCTTAAAGTGTGAGAGTTATTATTATTATCAGCTTTGTTAGAAGCAACTACTCAAGTTTCAATCTCTTGTATCCAACCCGATAATGGTTTAGTTCCTTCTTCAATCTGGGATCGTCAGGTTGTTAGGAGAAGACTTGGCTTGTAGGGTCAAGGTGGTTAGTTCCTCAAAAGTCTGGGGTTGTCAGGCTGTTTGGGAAGACTGGCTTGGAGGGTCAGGTGCTTTGTAATTCGAGGTTTTTGAATTAGTGGATTAAAGCCTTCTGAATGAGGGGACTGGATGTAGCCAAGTTAGTGGTGAACCAGGATAATTTTACATGTCAAATTATTTATGCTTTCATTGATTGCTGCCTCTAAATTCGATTGTTTCTACTCCAAGTAAGTCACCAAAACCAAACTAATTTTTAATTATTTATAAATTATCAAAAAGTTATCAACTTTGTGCAAACATAATTCAACCCCCTTTCTCGTGTTCGCACCTTCAACAATTACGTTCTCCAAAATATTCTACGTACTCTCAATTGTGTATTTATAAACTCATATATAATAATTACTCAAATAAACTCGAAAAATATATTCTACAAACAAAATTAATAAATTATATTATTTTTTAAAATTTTAAAATCTTATTTATAATAATATTAATATATTAAAGACTATATACTTGCGCAGACCATAATCTTATATCTAATAAACTCATTACGACATCAAAGAACGATATTAGAATTTAAATAATAACATACAAGGTAAGCCATTTAAGTCAATCCATCATTTGGATAATTTAACCACATTTGATGTGCTACACTATCTTTTATAAGGTCTTCATCTGGGTCTGCGCTCATTAGATAACTGTGAAGAATGCAAAAATGAATAATTTTTGAGCTTTAACTCCATAACTGGCTCTGCTGAATTAGATAAAATCTCAAATCTTTTTTCAATACACCAAAGGCTCTTTGAACTGCATTGCATAAAGATTCATGTAAGAGATTAAACAATTCTTTATAATTTTGAGGTGGATTTCTTGCCAAATAATTTTTCAAGCAATCTCGAACTCCTCTATACGGTGTAATAAGTCAACTTGTCAACATGAAACCAACATCAAGAAGATAATTTTTTCCTACAAATAATTATAAATGTATGATGATTCTTGTAACACTCCGATTTTTAATAGCGAAAGTGTAAATTTTATTCTTTTTAAAACAACTAACACTTCTGGATAAACTATTCATAATCGTCTTTTAATTTAAAATAAGAGTAAAATATTTAATTTCAAAATTCTTTTCCAAAAACGACAATTAGAATCATTGTCGTGCTATATAAAATAATTTTCATACAACTGACTTACTTACAACTGAACAATTTTACATTGACCAAAAAATATACAATTGTTTCAGATAAATAATTTCCCTTGCAACAACAACATTGCAATAAGGACGGGAAAATGAATAAAACCCTAAGCTTATCTTGAACTTTAACTGAGGATGACTGACTATTGAGGATCCACGGGTGGCTTTAAGCTTCACTGCTTCCGACCGCCAATCCAAATCATCGTTCTGCCACGTCTTTGACGTTGATGCTTAAAACTCTATGAACCTGGGGCGTAATCCCGATCCACAATAATAGTAGAGGGTCACGATCTAAAAACTATCTATATACAAAAATATAAAGCACGAAAACATAAGATGGCATGATATCAAGTGATAAATGAGCATGCATATAAGTATATCATCATATAACAAACATGACTCGTGTGACAAAACACCATAAATCAATGGTTATATGTCAGTGCACATGATTTCGGAATTTCAAAACCTTCATCGAGGGGCATAAATCATAAATGTACAACATCTCACAGACCAATACTATTTACCGAGGTGCAGTCTCTCATAGACTAGCACAACAAGGAAAAGGTTGACCATCAATACATGGAACAACCCCGTGGCCCATCACTATAACACCTCGAATTTTAACAGCGCGAATGCATTTTTTTTAAACAACTAAATAAAATAATACGTCGTATCACAAAACGATAAGAGTCAAAAATAATTACATCATATATACAAACAAACTAAGATAATTTTTGGGACAATAATCCAAAGTATATAAATAGAAAATACACCGGGGCTATGAGACCTATCAGACATCGCTCATACCCCTAGGGTATTCTCGATAGACACCTGTACAAAGGTACTGCTCCACGAATGCTATCCTCCTATGGTCACGTCAAAAAAATGGAACATGGACCCACCAAACAAAAGTCAACTGTTAAGATATATTATAGATACAATCGTTACAAAACAAAATAAGTACAACCACCAAGAGAAAGACACTAAGGCCCTATACAACAAAAACTAATCTGCTCATCCACTAAAAACTACAGTAACAAAGGTGACCTCCACACACTGCACAAGTTCCTTCTGATGTAGTATCTCTCCTCGAAGTAACTTCCTCCTCCTCATCAGCCATAGAAGGATCAGTCTCCTCAAAGGTCAAGTCCACCCACGAGATAGGTAGCTTCGGCGGCACTAGAATCTCAAAACAGTTCACTACCTCAGTGATAGTCGGTAGAGGATCATTCACCGGAAGTGGAAGTTCTAACTCGACCCGCCTAGACGGTCCTGCAATATCTTCTCCCGCTTGATCGACCCCTTATCCTTCTCGCCAGCCCTCGGTCCAAGCACTGCATCCCCTGCTCCTATGGTGGGAGTCACCACACCCACTGTGGTCTCTATTTCACCTCTAACTAAAGCATCCTCTGCATCTTCCCATGCTCCATTCGCCCCAAGTATCAATCTTGAGGGTATATGTAGCCCTGCTTGAGATGGGGTTGTATGCCCAAGTAGTTGGCGAATGCTGGTCAGGAAAGTCTAATGACGTTTTTGCGTAAGGTTTACAATCGGTAGAACGAACTCGGGTATCGTATGAGGGCAAAACCCAATTTCCACAATAATGTAAAGCGTCACCAACCGAAATTAATAGTTAAATTTAATTATTATGTCAAAAAGACAAAAAGTAAATACTTAGCAATTACGACATGATAACAAACAATAACATAGCATGCATATAGATATATCATATCATAACAAACATGACTCGCGTGCCAAGCACCCTAATGCAATGCTTATATGCTAGTGTACATGATTCTGGAATTTACAAACCCTCTACGAGAGGCGTAAATCATAAATGTACCGTCTCTCACAGACCAGTACTAATTACCGAGGTGCCACCTATCATAGATCAACACGATTTACCAGAGTGCAGTCTATCACATACCTAACCGACTAAAAATCCTCATTAGGATAAGATGGATCAATCAACTCATGGAACCATCCCGTGACCCATCACGGTCACTACTAACTATGAAATGCATGATCATACTCTAACCTTTTCTCAACAATTATTATGTAAATGCAGCTATTCAAAGACTCCCCTTTTAATACTCATTACACACTAATAATTTTTCATACTTTTCACAGAGCATTCTCAAGACACATTCTCATTAATAATATTCATAACATGTAGCAACACGTATTATCACGTATTAACATGTATTATCACTCAAGACTGTAACCTTTACTTAATAAACTTGAAACTTTAATTAAAATCATGCAAACTTTTCTAAAAATTGAAAGTATACATATAAAAACTTGAAATCACAATTTACTAATTATCCTTAAAACAAAAGTTCAAAGATTTATAACCACGTGTATACATTTTTGTTCATTAATCATAACAATTATTTTTGGAAAGACATAAATTAAGAAAAATCATTTTTCTTTAATCACCACAACAACATTAATATATCAGAGTTCTCTCCGCCGCTAACTCGGTGTCAATGGCCTCGATTTCTTTTTGAGACTCAAGGAGCTGACTTCATAAACATAAAGACTTCTAAAAATTTGTCACCACCAAAATTTATCCAACCACATTATAATTTCAAAATTAAATCTTTTTATCTTTCAAGTTCTATCAATTGAACCATTAGAGCACAAAAATTTGAGTTAATAAAGTACTATAAACTTTTTCTTTAAACTCAGTCCAAGAGTAATTAAAAAGAATAATATTTTTAACTCCAAACATATTAATTTCATAATCTAACTTTTTGCTCAAACTCTTTAACTTAGTTAAAATTTGAACTTTTTCACAACTTTAACAACTTTAAATTTTCTTGTAAAATTTTAACTTCAGTTCAAACTCATTTATTTGAAAACAACTCATTACATAACTCAATTACATCCATAAATCAATCAATGTTTTTTTTTTTTTTTAACATGAAATCTAAACATAATCCAACAATAAAAGTATCATCATTATCCTTCATTAATACAAGAACATTTCAAAATAAAATCTTCTTTACTCACACACATAGATCATGTTTTTTTTTCTTCCAATTAATAGAGGATTTTTTTGTTGTTGAAGTCCCTCATACTACATCAAATTGAACAAAGTGAAACCATGTGAAAACAATGGAAAAATATCATCTACACAACACACACTATTTAGAGAGGAAAAAGAGGGGTTTTTGCTCTTTTTTTTTTTTTTTCACTACAACAAGAACACAAAATCAAATAGAATGTAACTAAAAATCCAACTCTTTTCCCCAACACAAGCATGCCCATGATATTGCAAGAATAGGAAGAGAAGGAAATTTTATTACCTCAAACAAAATGGTACACTAGATTCCCCTAGTAGAGAGGACAAATTTGTCTTCCAAAATTTTCTTCAAACAAAGCTTGGATCAAGGAGGAAAATGGTGATTTGTGTTCTTGGTCAAAACACCAAAACTATGATTTTTTATTTTTTTTGCTTCAAGGGAGAAGAAAAGGATGGAATGAGTGATAAGAGGGAGTGTCTCGGCTGATGACTCTAAAAAGGGATATTTTCCTTTTTTTTT
>JBBPBQ010000002.1:35367593-35433863 GCA_037974755.1 Cicer yamashitae | reverse complement strand
AAAAAAAAAAAAAAAAAAAAAAAACACATTCCACCATACATGGCTACGGGTTCAAGAGAGAAACAGCGAAAAAACTATTTCTCACCCAGTGATCCTGAATTTTTTTTTGCTCAGATGTGGATTATACACATGTGGTATTTAAAAATATTTCACTCAAAAATATAATTTTGGTTTTTATAAAGTCTTACTACAATACAAGAAGATATGTAGATATTTTCACTAACCCCTCGTTAAATTATTAATATCCTAAAAAATTATATAGGTATTTTGTGACTTTATGTCACATCATCTTGCTTAGTCTCTGAGTTCGTTCTTAAATGAGTCGCATTTCGCTCATGAATAAATTTATCGATAACAGAAAAATTATAAAATAATTCTATTAACTAAAACTTTTTAAAACTTCGCGAATAAATTTTTATCTGACGAACTTTTTGTTCCTTAGCTTATTAAAATATAATTAGATCAAATTATCATTACAGTCAATATATAAAGTTCATGTTTAAACTTTGGTGCCATTCGGAGTCAGTCAAAATTTAAACAACAGGTGTATCTTGCGTGTTTTCGGAAAAACCAATAGAAAATTATATTTGAAATTTCAACAATACCAAGACACACTTACAACAATTTTACAAACAACAAACAATGAAACAGTAAACAACAAAATAATAAACAACAGAAGACATAATTAGACAGTAAATCCTAATTCTTGTTATAAATAAATTACGGGTCTTACAGTTCTTATATTAACTTAAGAAATTTTAAGTGTATCTTCTCGTGTTAAAGTATTCTTTATTATTCTTGAGTCAGAGCCAAAGCCTTCTCATTCTGCGAGCACATAAGTGAACTATAAATCAAAAGTGCACAATACTAAACATTTTGTGTTGGATAGTCTTTCCTATCACGATATCGGAGAACATCTTTTACAGATACTTTGACTCGTATAGATGTTCCATATATAGCACCAACACAATCCTAACATAATATTATATTTTTTTTTATCAATATATATAATTTATGCAAGTATTATTTATATTTTAGTGTAAGATAACTTATGAATAAAAAATTTACCTTAAAATGTGGATAGAATCTAGTGCTACTAGAAATTTCCAAAGGAACTCTTGTGCTATCAGGTTGTACGGTAAATATTTCTTCCAATTGAAGAATAGCTTTCAAAATTTGATGGAGATGACAATTATCTTGCTGGAACGACGAAACAAAAAGTTCATTTCACGATTTTTAGTATTACAAGATTTAGACCCGATTGCTCGACTGTTATGGATAAACATTTAACTTTATAAATTTTAGTCACAAAATATTTAAAATTAATTATATAAAAAATACTTTTTAGAGTGTGTTTGGATGAAATAATTTTTTGATGTAATATAATTTTCGAGCATAATTCAAGAAATTCAAATATGAAGATAATAATTTTCAAATTCGAGGTAATATAATTTTGGACAATAAATTTGGAGAATTTTTAAAATGAAGAGACTTTATGAAATATCTTGTTAGAGCTAAATTTGAAGAAATTCAAATACTAACTTAAACGTAAGAATTTGAAATTTCTTCTTAATGTGAATCTCAAATTTATCCCTATAAACGTAAGAATCTGAAGACTGGTTGAATCATTTAGAAAAGAAGTTTAAAAATGGAAAATAGTGCAGAATGAAGGAAAAATATTTTTGTTGGATCATCACTTGCTAAATGAATATGGTATTGATGCGAGTTTGTTACAAAATTGAAGGAGAATGGGCATTGGATGGATGAGTAAGCATATAGTAGATCCACATATAGAATTTGTCTACAAGTAAAATTGGAGTGACACATAAGCATATAATTGATTTGGCAAAAATAGAGCTATGTGGCTAAATTGACAATGAGATGACAATAAAATAGTTTGTGGGACTGTTTTAGTATAATATAAATAGATGGGTTAATATGTAAATTGATTTTGCAACTTGTTCTTCCACACTTAACCATCGTGTAGCTCGTAAGCCCCCTTCTCTTTCTAACTTATCACATAGCTTTAAAAATGTTTGAGGACTCATTCTCAATATATTTCTACTAGTTTCATTGTTACTATTTCGATACATTACTTCATGCACCATTTCTCTCGCAGAGCTCATACTATAACTTAATTTTCTCTTTCGAAACATCTGAATAAACAATAGTATACATAAGTTGAGCTATAGCTCTTCAACGCAAATCAAACCATCTATTATTAGCAATTTCCCGATTTTCATGATCCATCTAACCCCATAAAATATTTGTAAAATAAAATTTTACATAATATATAACTCATGTACTACTATATATATAGATCATGTAATACAATACAACAACTCATAAAAAATAAATGAAATTAACATAAAATATAATACAAACAAAACAAAACAAACCACATAGAAATAAAAAAGAGATGATATGATGGTACGAAAAAGCAAGTGACATGAAGCATCAGAGCAACTACATGATGACAAAAAAAATGGTCTATTAAGAAGAAAAAAAAAACAAAATAAAATAGATACAAAACAAAACACATGGTTAATCAAAAAAGGAACAAAGCAATGTATAAGGTATAAAAAAGAAATAAAAAAAGGCAAACGTGAAATAAAAAAAGAAAAAAAGAAATAGGTACAACAAATTACAAAAGCGATAATAGGATCAAGTAGTACTACCAAGAAAAAGGCAACATAGCAACTTACCTTTTAATATTCCAATAAACATAATTTAGGATTTTAAAAAACATTGAGGATAAATTGCTTTTGATCAGCTCGCCTTCCATCTACTCCTAAAAAATTGAACCAAACAAACTTCATTTAAAGTATTCTCTCGCCTCTCCTTCAAATACCCCGAACCAAACTGACCCTAAAGTAAAAACTACCAAAGCACAATTGAAATTAAAAAAATGCAACCGAATACTAGTCTACTAGTCATGACTAGTTGTATAGACATATAGTGCTTCTTACCTTTTATCAAATTAGTGAATGTGCATATCCAACCAGGTGATGTTCATGAACTCATTAAAAAGGTACAAGAAAATGTGCATCAGAGACAGAGACAGAGTCGACCTAACACTAGATGAAATATGAATTTGGATTGTCATAAATAATTTTGGCTTATGGACCGAGTTATTAAAGCCCAAACAAAGGTAGAAATCGAGTTCAATTCAACTCAACCCAAGAGAGAAAACTTGAGTTTCAAGTCATGAGACTAAGTCAAACTATATGAAAGTGGAGTAAGGGAGAAAAGACCACAACTCCTACTTTGAGATAGTGAGGGGAAGTTACTCAAAAAAGAAGGAAACCGCCTAAAGAGCCCAACTATATAAGGGGAGGAAGAAAACACAAGAGGAACACTACGCCAAAAATGACATTTAGCGCGCCTTTTATAGCGCTTATTAAATACAAGCGCTGTTGTATAATATTTTAAAATTAACGGAGGATACAACAGTGCTTTTTTGGCAAGCGATGTGGCAAAAGCGCTGTTGTAGGGTCATATAGGGTCACATAGCGCTTGCACATAATGTTTACAGCGCTTTCGATAAAAGCGCTGTAAATTGAAGCGCTCTTACATAATGTTTACAGCACTTTTGGAGCGCTTTGTATACAAGCGCTGTAAAATATAGCGCTCCCACCTTATGTTACAAAGCTTTTAAAGCGCTTTTTGTAAAAGCGCTATAAATTACAAGCGCTTTCACTTAATTAAAGGACCTATTAGAGCGCTTTTTTTACAAGCGCTGTAAAATACAAGCTCTTTCACATAATTAAAGGACCTATTAGAGCGCTTTTTATACAAGCGCTGTAAACGCATTCACTTTAAATAAAAATCATTCACTTTAAATAAATAAAAACAAATTTAATACGTTGTCCTAACCCTACGAACCCTCATCTCCTCTACTCTACGAACCCTCCTCTCCTCTACTGTGCGTCCATCTACTGCTCCTTAAAACAAATTGGATACGTTGTCTCTGGTACTGTATTTATTAATTTGTTGTTGTCACTAAAACTGATAAATTGTTACATAGTAAATCATATAAAATCTATTCTTTTTTGAAATTTGTTGATCTGTTCTATTTTGAAATCAAACTTGGACCATGGTTTGCATTTTCCAATATTAGATATGTGTACTATAGATTGGTATAATGTTATCAGTATCTTATTATTTGTGTAACACTGCATTTATATAGGTCGTATAAAATGGACAGGAAATGGATGTCTACCAATCGATTGTCAAAATAGTATGAAAATGGAGTGAAGGAGTTTATTGAGTTTGCAGTGAAGAATGCAAAAGATCCAAATCGAATCATTTGTCCTTGTTTAAAATGTTCGCGTTAGAGCAGATGAATTGAAAGGACATTTAGTATGGCATGGAATTGATCAAAGCTATACATGTTAGATAAGACATGGTGAGAAAAAAAGGGAACATTAACTTTAAGAATGGTTTGACATATGCATCAACTGATTTTGACACAGATACATATGAGCGGGACCGAGTTGAGGAGATTGCAAAAGCAGTTGAAGAAGATCTTCGAGATTGTCCTAAAATGTTTGAGAGTTTGTTGAGTGATGCAGAGAAACCATTATATAATGGTTGTACTAAATTCACAAGACTGTCGGCGATATTAAAGTTCTACAACTTAAAAGCGAGTAATGGATGGTCTGATAAAAGCTTCACAGAATTATTAACACTCTTAAAAGATATGTTGCCAGATGATAATGAACTTCCTAGTCGAATCTACGAGGCTAAACGAATTTAATGCTCTATTGGCATGAGTTATGAAAGGATTCATGCGTGTCATAACGATTGCATTTTATTTCGAAACGAATATGAATTACTAAAGGCGTGTCAGAAATGCAATGTCTCTCGATATAAGAAGAAAGAATCTACTCCAAAAAAAGTCGTGTGGTATTTTCCTATAATACCAAGATTTAGGCGCATGTATCGCAGTGAAGAAGATTCAAAACAGTTGACATGGCATGCAGATGAAAGAATTAGAGATGGAAAGTTTCGACACCCTGCAGATTCTCCATAGTGTGCAAAAATTTATCACGAGTATCCTGAATTTGGAAGAGAGTCAGGAAATCTATGACTTGCACTTTCTACTGATGGAATAAATCCACATGGTCTTCAAAGCATCTCACACAGCACGTGGCCTGTGATTTTGTTGATTTATAACCTACCTCCATGGTTATGTATGAAGCGTAAGTTTATGATGTTGTCTCTGTTAATTTCTGGACCCAAACAACCGAGGAACGATATCGACGTATACTTGACTCCTTTAATTGAAGATTTAAAAAATATGTGGGAGACAGGTGTGGAAGTTTATAATGGGTATAACAAAGAATGTTTCAATTTGAGGGTTATGTTGTTCGGCACAATTAACGATTTTCCAGCATATGGTAATTTATCAGGATATAGCATTAAAGGTCAATGTGCATGTCCTTTATGTGAAGAGAGTACAAATTGGATACGGTTGAAACATTGTATGAAAAATGTATTTCTTGGACATCGTAGATTTTTACCTTATAGTCATCAGTATCGTGGGTGGAGAAATGCATTCAATGTTGAATCCATAGGGCTTCCCATGTCTCGTCATTCGGGAAGAATATCAAGAGAAGGGATAATTGGAAAGAGAGTAATGATTATATCAAGGACAGAATGGGAGCATACACAATTGTATGTTCTGCACAATAATGATGAGGTTCAACCGTATGTTACAATACACATGGATCAGTTATCTTGTTTGAACATGAATAGGAATAAAAATTGGATACCTCGAGAGCACAATCAAAGTTTTATAACATGGTTAAAAAATCACATTAACTCAAAGTTTGATATAGACCTCAGATCAATTTCACAGAGATTGAGGTGGCTAGCAAATGATCCGAGTTTACATGTCTTTTCTTACACTGATTATGTAATTAACGGCTACACATTTTATACCAAAGAACAAGATGATCAAACCACTATGCAAAATAGCGGAGTCACTCTCGTAGCTGAAGTGATACATATCTCAAGTGCAAAAGACAAAAACCCAATATACGCAAATCTATCATATTTTGTGGTTATCGAGCGCATATGGGAGTTAGACTACACAATGTTTCGTGTTCCCATATTTGGTTGCAAGTGGGTCGATAATAATAATGGCGTTCGGATTGATGAGTCTTGGTTCATGCTTGTTGATTTTAATAGGGTGGGATACAAAGATGAACCTTTTATTTTAGCGTCGCAAGCTCAACAAGTGTTTTATGTCACTGATCCTGCTGATGATAAATGGTCCGTTGTCCTATCGACCAATAAAATAAGTGATGATAACAATAATGATGAAGATGTTGGTAATGATCTTTTCATTGCAACATCACAACCACATGAAATTGATTCAACTGAAATTGGTTTATATCTTAGAGATGATCATGATGAGGGAACTTGGATTAATCTATCGTTTCGTATCGTTAAGGGACAAACAAATGTGAATCCCACCAGGAAAAGAAGAAGGGCATCTTAATGTATTTAATTGTTTTATATAAGCCATGTAATCTGAACTGAGTTCATGTAATTTAGTTGTTTGATCTACTAGAATTGAGCATTTTAGTATTTAGCTTGAACTGTATTTGATTTTCTGCTTATACTTATTTTCTACATATATTTAGCTTGATCTTAGTGTTTTATAATAAGTTCATGTAATTTAAGTGTTTGACCTGCCAGAACTGATCTTTTGCTTATATTGAACTTGAACTTGAAAAAGCTTTGTTTGAGTACTGGAAATTTTTCTTGAACTTGAACTGATCCCAATATGAGCTGATCATGTAATTTAGCATTGATATATATATATATATATATATATATATATATATATATATATATATATATATAGGTATTTAACTAATTATTTAAAATTTTACAGAAACTGAACTTATATTGTAATTTAACATATTTTACTTGAACTGAACTGAACATAAACTTGTAATTTTACAGCGCTTTTGTCAATAAGCGCTATAAAAAGCCTTTAAAAAAAATAAGGAGGTCTTTTAAAGCGCTGTAAAATTGTCACATAGCGCTTGCACATAATTAAACAAAGAGGTCTTTTAAAGCGCTTTTTGGACAAGCGCTGTAAAAGGCTTTTAATAAAATAAAATAAGGAGGTCTTTTAAAGCACTTGTTCTATAAGCCCTGTAAAATGGTCATATGGCGCTTGCACATAATAAAACAAAGAGGTCTTTTAAAGCGCTTTTTGGAAAAGCGCTGTAAAAGGCTTTTTAAAAAATAAAATAAAGAAGTCGTTTATAGCGCTTTTGGACAAGCGCTTTAAAAGGCTTCTAAAACAGCGCTGTAATAGGCTTTTAAAAAATAAAATAAGGAGGTCTTTTACAACGCTCTTTCAAAAAAGCGCTGCAATAGGGTTTTATATATACTATACTTTGTTTGCTATTTATTTTTTATCTTTTTTGAAAGCATGTACTTACTCTATGAGTTTATTAGGTGGGATGGAATGAAAGTGGCCAGCCAATTGAGCCCAACAGTTCCATGCTGGTAAGTAATATTGGTGCAGTTGTTCGTGAGAATATCCCAATTACAATTAACGATTGGAGAGATAAGGCTTTAAGGCTTTGAAGGATGCAAAAGATATATTGTGGAATGATATACAAGTAACTTTTTTACTCCACTTTTTTGTTACTTATAATTTTTTCCATTGAAATACTTTTACTCAAACTATATCTTTATTTGGTTTGCAGTCTGCTTTTGATGTTGATGAGGTGAGAACAAATTATGTGCTTAGAGTTGCCGGAAAAATACACAGGGGATTTATATATATGAGATCGTGATGGAAATGTGAATGTTGAAGCTCCAAAAATATATAAATACTATATATTAAATGAAGAATTGAGCCCTTTTGTAGCTAAACGTGCAGACCCTGCGTTTGTGGTAAGTGATTAATTTATTAGCATTTGTGTTTTATTATTCATATTCATAGCGTATTTTAAATTTTTACACGATTGTTATTTTTTTTTATATAGAGTATAAGTACCGAAAATCGCGAGAGGGCCAAAAATCCAACGCATCCATTCAAAAAATCTCGTATGGGGTATGCACGTTTAGAGCAAAAAATTGTAAGTTAACATCACTTTTATATAATGTGGTACATTATAAACTATTGTTTCTAACTAATATTTTGTTTATGATCTTAACGAATAACTTTTGTTTATGTCTTAATGAATAGCTACAAGAGACGCAATCCGATCAACCATTGGGTCGTCATATTTTGTGGAAGGAGGCTCGTGTGAATAAAGATGGAATTGTTGATAGTGAAAATGTTCAAAAAGTGATACAACTTTGTGTAAGTATATTATCACTTTAATATTTTTTAATATTGTATTTTAAAAATGATATTGAACTTATCTTTTTAATCCTACATGTATTTTAGGAGAATCTAGAACAAAGATCTGAAAATCAAGAGGACAATAAACAAGTTAGTTGCAGGGACATACTTGGTAAAGTATTTAATGTTCCTGAATATTCTAGCCGTGTGAGGGGTAAAGGATTTGGCGTAACTCCAAAAATCTATTTTTCACAAGAGAAGCGCACAAATCCATCTAATGAGGAAGTACTGGAGAAGCTGAAAATCCTAACACAGCAAGTGGCATTCTTGGTGAAGACGAATAAAGAAAAGCAACTTCCGGAGCTCCAACGTGAAATACAAATGGAGAGTGAAAACGCTAGTTGCAACATTGGTCTTTAAAGTCTTCCAGAGGTAATTAATTACTTAATAAAATAAGAAATTCATTCAACCTAATTGTTTCACATACTTATGTATTAACCATTGGTTTAGGGTGTCTCTACTTGCGTGCTGTATTTATCCTTCCAGAAGTATTGCACAACACTCCGATCCCTGCCGGCCATGTCAAAGTATCACCCGTGATTGCTTTTGAACCGAATGCACCATTGCCTATACCGAACAACGATGGAGATTTGAAGTATTTGGGAGAAGCAACAGGTAGTTACGTGGCAAGGCCCAAAAATCTTGTTGGCCTTGATAAGGTATGTTTAATTGATATGTATGTTTAATTGATATGTATATTTAATTGCACGATATATGATTATGATTGATTATATTTAATTGCTGATTTTTTCCGCTGTTAACTTTAATTTCACATTTATTTAGATTCATACAAAGTCTAAAGTGACACCCCGCAACGAGTCAGTCACGTCACCAGCAAAGGTTTGACATTTTTTCAGATTAACCTCATTTTTTCAGATTCAATCAAAACCACCCGCACAACAAACCTGCCAGAATAAAGCCGCACCACAGCTGCATGTTTGTGGTAAAATAAAGCTGGCAAACTTCAAAAACTGGATTGTATTAAAGCTGCCAAAATTTAAAAACTGGATCGTGGAAAATCAGTTGCTGCTCCTAAAATAAGTCATCCACGCCTTGCTCGATTTGGGTCTTGTCTTGACATACAAGCAAAAACGAATATGGACAACAATGATTCACGTATCATAAGAATGGAGAAAGTTATTTTCGGAGATGAGTATGAACAATTACTTGATAAAGAGCAGATATATGAACTTCTCAATCATAAGGAGTTGAGTGCTACTGTCATCAGCATATACATTAGGTAAAATACTTTATTTAAGATAAAAATTACTTTTAATTGCATTTATTGGTAATTAATTTAATTTATTGGTAATTAATTTAATTTATTGGTAATTAATCTAATTTGACATTTTCATTGAAGGTTTTTGTATGAGAAGTTGGTGTGCATGCACAAATTGTCAGATAGATTTTCATTCTTGTCTCTGCATAAGCTTTCCATGTTTAAACTCGATCCAGTTAATGTAAAGAAATATGTTGTTAATATCCTATTGGGAAATAAAGAGCAGGATAAGTTGTTCCTTGCGCCATATAATTCAGGGTAATTATATATATTGTTTATTTATATCTTTTTTAATTTATGATACTTAATTTATTAGTTGGGTAAACAAAATTGCCAACCAAATTTTTGTTGTTGTAGGCAACATTGGGTGCTGTTTGCAATCAATGCAACCTCTGAAATTATATACAGTTTAGATCCCTTGCACGACTATTACAACAATCACTCGGATATAAAGACTATCTTCGACACGTAAGTAATATTCATTTTTTTCTTACATATATATATATAAATAATGTGTTTGTTAATGCTATAATAATCACATTTATTTGATAGTGCTTTACAAGTTTTCCGAGCTCAAAGGGGTGCTACAGTGTCGAAGCAAAAATCAAATAACATCACATGGATTCCAACAAAGGTTTTAAATTTTTGTTATAGAACTTAATTTCATTTACAATAAACTATGCCTTTAAAATTTCATTTACAATCAATGCACAAATATTTATTGACTTATATGTTTTATTTTATAGTGTCATCGTCAAACTAACAACATAGACTGCAGGTACTATATATTGCGATTCATGAAGGAGATTGTTGATATGAATCAAACTATAATTCCAGAAATGGTACGGTATTTTCATTATATTTTAATTTTCATATATAAACTATGTATATATTTGATTCTAACTTATTTATGTTCAAATATTATATCGCACAGTACTTTGACAATTCCAGTCCAACATACTCTGAAAGTGTTCTAAGTGAAATAAAGGAAGACTGGTGTCAGTATGTGATCAAACTAAAAATTATTTAATTTGCTGGGAAATTGGCATGTTGCAGGTTGTGAAATTGGAATTATTGATCGGAAATTGTAAAAAATAGTACAGTGCTGTAAAACTAGTAAAAGAAAGCACCTATTACAGCGCTTTTATGAAAAAGTGCTGTAAAAATATTACAACAAAGAATAGAAAATTAGTATAAGAATGCATCTATTACAACGCTTTTTTGAAAAAACGCTGTAAAACGTGCATAAGATTGAACCTATTACAGCGCTTTTATGAAAAAGCGTTGTAAACCTAGTACAACAAGCAGCACGTTTTTAGAAGAGATTTAGAGCGCTTATGAAAAACGTTGTAAAACTAGCACAACAAGCAGCGCATTTTTAGAAGAGATTTACAGCGCTTTTCAAAAAAGCACTGCAAAACGAGTATAACAAGTGCGCAATATATCCACCTATTATAGCGCTTTTTTATGAAAAGCGCTATAAATATCAGAGTAATCCAAGTATGGAACACTAGAAATCTGCAAATAAAGTGATGAGGTACCTTCAAAGAACCAAAGACAACATGCTTAATGGTTAATGTTTGGATGAACTGAAAACTTGGAGGTTAATGGTTACTCTGATTAAGACTTTGTTGGTTGCATTAATTCAAGAAAATCAACATCCGATTACATTGTCATGTTAGCCGGTGGAGCTATTTCTTGAGAAAGTGCGAAGTCCACCTTGATGCTACTTCCACAATGGATGAAAAGTTTCATTTTCTAGTTGAAAATTGTGGATTCAATTTCAAGACCACTGAAGATGTATTGTAACAATTCAGCTACAGTGTTTATGGCTAAGAATAACAAAAGTGGAAGTCGAAGCAAACATATCGACATTAAGAACTTGGACATTATAGAGATCGTTAAAGATCAAACAATTGTTATTAAGCATATTAACATTAAATTGGTGATTGGAGATATTTGACTATGACACGCACCATTTCATTTATTTTAATTTTATATTTAAATAAAAAAATAAAAAAGCACCACATGTGACTTAAAAAAGTGACATACACACTGTTAAGTAAACCACGAGACCCCCACCATCCAAACCTTTTCCTCCCACATTTTCCAACCCATCCATTCCTTTCTTCTCTCTCCACAACAAAAGTACTTCCTCACCTCGATTTTCTATTTTTTTGTTTCTTATCACTCTAACTTACAAAAACTAGAACCAATAAATTATTACTAATGAGAGAAATTTTATATTTCTAAGTAAAGCTTCCTCATTCTACCATAAGTGCTTTTAGTTAGATTTAGAATTAGGGTTCTAATTTTATATTTCTAAGTAAAGCTTCCTCATTCTACCATAAGAATACTCACTCTTTAAAAGTTGTTTATTGAGTATCTTTGAGGTAAATACACTACTCTAATACTAAGAATGTATCTTTAAGTATATATCTGTAGTGTTGTTCAAAAATTTGTTTTATTTCTTAGAGTAGATTTTAAGGAATTTTATGGTTTCCATGGTTAGCAAAGCTTTAGAACAACTTTCTAAAGTCATGAAAATATTTTGGATTCTCAGATCTATTAGCTGAGTTCCTTCCTGCTTCATAGTAGTGGGTAGGTGACGACCATTTTCACATTTTTTTTTTGTGCTATAATTATTATTTTACTAATTTTCTATGTTAAAGTATTTATTTAAAAATTAGGGAACACAACCTTTGAAATTTTTTTTTGGTTTCATGCTTGATTTATTTTCATGACATTTGGTATATAATATATTTATAGTTTGATTTATTTAAGAGCTATAAAGTAATTAAATATTGAATTGATGTACAATTGAATATGTTTTCCATGAGTTACGATGAGATTGGAAATAATTTTTAAATATGTTTTGGAAATCATTGTTTTAATTATGAAATTATTAATGAGGGTAGGTGCACGTAGTTACATCGTTTTGATTGAGGAGAGTTAGCTGTTAGATGGAGTCGCCCCAATGAGAGATGTCACCCTTAGGAAGAGAGAACTATCAACGAGATGTAAGCTCCCTAATTGATGCGATAAGATGTATTGCGAGATTGAGATGAGAAAGCTATTCGTTAGATGGAGCCTTCCCTACGGGAAAAGCCACCCTTAGGAGGAGAGAGCTATCAATGAGATGAAGTCGCCTCTTGGTTCTCAAAAATTTATGTTTTTACATGTTAGATTTTCGATGATCCTTTTAAGGTTGCTCATTTTGATTTCACTTCTTTTATGATAAGTTTAATGATTTTATCATCGTATAATTTATTGAGAATTATCTATATTTAAGGTAGTATTGTTTAACATAATTGCCACATGATTGTAAAACAATTATTCGTGCCTTTTTGTGTGTTTTCCTTCTAGTTGGTGGTGGTTGTTGTCTCCTCATTAAGTCTTTGTGACTTACTCCTTTATGTTGTTGTTGTTATTTTTTTTTTTCCAGATTTACATATAGCTGAGTAGTAAGCTGTTAGTAGATTCAAATCTCAAACACATTTTTTTGATAAGCCTCCTTGATCGGTGGCCCTTTGGATGTATTAAATTTTTAGATTTGAGTCGTGAAAGTCCTTTTGGATGTATTAAATTTTTAGATTTGCTCTTTTGAAACATTGTCAGTGTTAAAAGTTTGAAACATGATTTTATATTTGGAAACGTTGAATTTACAGAAGGACACTTTATCGAAATCTCGAGAAATATTATTTTTTGTAGAAATGGTTATTGAGCATTATTTAAATGCTTAGTCTGAGCACTAGTCACGACTATCAGTTTTTAGACATACTAAAGTCCTGCCACCATCAAAATTTAAGTATCATGTAGATAAAATTTAACCATCAAAATTTAAGTATCATTATTTTAGTTTATGAAACTTTATGAGTGATATTTTCTCATATTTATATTTGTTTAGTGTACACAAAAGATATATGTTTATTCCACTACGCCAAAAATGACATTTTATAGCGCGTTTTTTACAGCGCTTACTAAATACAAGCGCTGTTGTATAATGTTTTAAAAATAACGGAGGATACAACAACGCTTTTTTGACAAGCGCTGTTGTAGGGTCATATTGAGTCACATTGCGCTTGCACATAACGTTTACAACTCTTTTACAGTGCTCTTTAAAAAAGCGCTGTAAGTTGAAGCGCTCTCACATAGCTTTTACAGCGCTTTAAACACAAGCGCCGTAAAATGTTGCGCTCCCACCTTATGTTACATAACTTTTAAAGCGCTTTTTGTAAAAGCGCTGTAAAAGGCTTGCGCTTTCACATAATCAAATGACCTATTAGAGCGCTTTTTTACAAGCGCTGTAAAAGGCTTGCGTTTTCACATGATTAAAGGACCTATTAGAACGCTTTTTATACAAGCGCTGTAAAATCATTCACTTTAAATAAATAAAAACAAATTTAAAACAAATTTAATACGTTGTCCTAACCCTACGAAATCTCATCTCCTCTACTTTGCGAACCCTCCTCTCGTCTACTGTGCGTCCATCTACAAATTGAATAAGTTGCTCCTACTTTAAAACAAATTGATCAATACGTTGTCTCAGGTATTGTATTTATTAATTTGTTGTTGTCACTAAAACTGATAAATTGTTACATATTAGATATGTTCTGTTTTGAAATTGTTACATATTAGATATGTTCTCATGATATGTTCTGTTTTGAAATCAGACTTGGACCTTGATTTCCATTTTCAAATATTAGATATGTGTACTATATATAGGTCATATAAAATGGACTGGAAATGGATGTTTGCCAATCGATTGACAGAAGAGTATGAAAATGGAGTGAAGGAGTTTGTTGAGTTTGCAGTGAAGAATGCAAAAGATCCAAATAGAGTCATCTGTTCTTGTTTAAAATGTTGTTTTGGAAAACGCGTTAAAGCAGATGAATTGGAAGGACATTTAGTATGGTATGGAATTGATCAAAGCTATACATGTTGGATAAGACATGGTGAGAAAATAAATGGAAACACCCGCACAGATACATATGCTTCAGCTGATTTCGACATAGATACATATCAGCCGGACCGAGTTGAGGAGATTGCAAAAGCAGTTGAAGAAGATCTTCGTGATTGTCCTAAAATGTTTGAGAGCTTGTTGAGTGATGCAAAGAAACCATTATATAATGGTTGTACTAAATTCACAAGACTGTCGGCGATATTAAAGTTGTACAACTTAAAAGCGAGTAATGGATGGTCTGATAAAAGCTGCACATAATTACTAACACTCTTAAAAGATATGTTGCCAGATGATAATGAAGTTCCCAGTCGAACCTACGAGGCTAAACGAATTTTGTGCTCTATTGGTATGAGTTACGAAAGGATTCATGTGTGTCTTAATGATAGCATTTTATTTCGAAATGAATATGAATTACTAAAGGCGTGTCTGAAATGCAATGTCTGTCAATATAAGAAGAAAGAATCTACTCCAGCAAAAGTCGTGTGGTATTGTCCTATAATACCAAGATTTAGGCGCATGTATCGCAGTGAAGAAGTTTCAAAACACTTGACATGGCATGTAGATGAAAGAATTAGAGATGGAAAGTTTCGACACCCTGCAGATTCTCCATGGTTATGTATGAAGCGTAAGTTTATGATGTTGTCTCTGTTAATTTCTATACCCAAACAACCGGGGAATGATATTGATGTATACTTGGCTCCTTTAATTGAAGATTTAAAAATTATGTGGGAGATAGGTGTGGAAGTTTATGATGGGTATAAGAAAGAATGTTTCAATTTGAGGGCTATGTTGTTCGGCATAATTAATGATTTTCCAGCATATGGTAATTTATCAGGATATAGCATTAAAGGTCAGTGTGCATGTCCTATATGTGAAGAGAGTACAAATTGGATGCGGTTGAAACATTGTAAGAAGAATGTATTTCTTGGACATTATAGATTTTTACCTTATAGTCATCAGTATCGTGGGTGGAGAAATGCATTCAATGGAAAATCAGAGGAAGATAGAGCTCCTGTAGCACCGAGTGGATATCAAATACTTTAAAAAGTACAAGGTTTGACCAATAAATTTGGCAAACCTTTTGCGGGAGTGCTGGTAAAAACTGGGTGGAAGAAAAAGTCAATTTTCTTTGAATTGCCATATTGGAAGTCATTATATGTAAGACATTTTCTCGATGTGATGCATATTGAGAAAAATGTATTTGACAGTGTTATTGGTACGTTACTCAATGTACCAGGAAAGTCTAAGGATGGCATCAATGCAAGATTGGACTTGGTCGATATGGGAATAAGAAGAAGCTGTATTGCTAACGGTACATTGTCCAATATGGCAATTTATTGGACTTCGTACATTTACTCAATGTACCAGAAGGTTGTATTGTTGAACGGTACATTGTCGAAGAAGCTGCTGAATTTTGTACTGAATATCTATCCAATGTTGAATCCATAGGGCTTCCTATGTCTCGTAATTCAGGAAGAATATCAGGAGAAGGGATAATTGGAAAGAGACTAATGACTATATCAAGGACATAATGGGAGCAGACACAATTGTATGTTATGCACAATAATGATGAGGTTCAACCGTATGTTACAATACATATGGATTAGTTATCTAGTTTGAACATAAATAGGAATCAAAATTGGATAACTCGAGAGCACAATCGAAGTTTTATAACATGGTTAAAAAATCACATAAAGTCAAAGTTTGAGGTGGACCCCGGATCAATTTCACAGAGATTGAGGTTGCTTGAAAATGGTCCGAGTTTACATGTCTTTTCTTACACCGGTTATGTAATTAACGGCTACACATTTTATACCAAAGAACAAGATGATCAAACCACTATGCAAAATAGCGCAGTCACTCCCGTAGCTAAAGCGATGCATATCTCAAGTGCAAAAGACAAGATAGACTACACAATGTTTCGTGTTCCCATATTTGGTTGCAAGTGGATCGATAATAATAATGGCGTTCAGATTGATGAGTCAGGGTTCTTGCTTGTCGATTTTAATAGGGTGGGATACAAAGATGAGCCTTTTATGTCACTGATCCTGCTGATGATAAATGGTCCGTTGTCATAATGACCAATATAATAAGTGATGATAACAATAATGATGAAGATGTTGGTAATGATCTTTTCTTTGCAACATCACAACCACATGAAATTGATTCAACTGATGATGGTTTATATCTTAGAGATGATCATGATGAGGGAATTTGGATTAATCCATCATTTCGTATCATTAATGGACAAACAAATGTGAATCCCACCAGGAAAAGAAGAAGGGCATCTTAATGTGTTTAATTGTTTTATAAGCCATGTAATCTGAACTGAGTTCGTGTAATTTAATTGTTTGATCTGCCAGAATTGATCATTTTAATATTTAGCTTGAACTGTATTTGATTGTCTGCTTATATTGAACTTGAAAAAGCTATGTTTGAGTATTGTATTTGAATATGAGCTAATCATGTAATTTAGCATTGATATATATATATATATAGGTATTTAACTAATTATTTGGAAGAAAAAACTGAAACTGAACTATATATAGGTGTTATGGTTCCAAACTGAAACTGAACTTATATTGTAATTTAACATATTTAACTTGAACTGAACTGAACATAAGTTTTGTAATTTTACAGCGCTTTTGGTAATAAACGCTATAAAAAGCCTTTAAAAAAAAAAAAAGGAAGTCACATAGCCCTTGCACATAATAAAACAAAGAGGTCTTTTAAAGCGCTCTTTGGAAAAGTGCTGTAAAAGGCTTTTAATAAAATAAAATTAGGAGGTCTTTTAAAGCGTTTCGTGGCAAAGCGTTGTAAAAGGGTCACATAGCGCTTTCACATAATAAAACAAAGAAGCCTTTTAAAGCGCTTTGTGGAAAAGCGCTGTAAAAGGCTTTTAAAAAAAATAAAATAAGGAGGTCTTTTACAGCGCTCTTTCACAAGCGCTTTAAAAGGCTTCTAAAAAAGCGTTGTAATAGACTTTTAAAAAATAAAATTATGAGGTCTTTTAAAGCGCTTTCTGCTTAAGCGCTGTAAAAGGGTCACATAGCGTTTGCTTATAATAAAACAAAAGAAGCCTTTTATATATAAAACCCTATTACAGCGCTTTTTTGGAGAAGCGCTGTAAAAGGCTTTTAAAAAAGTTAAATAAGGAGATCTTTTACAGCGCTTTATACAAGCGCTTTAAAAGGCTTATAAAAAGCGCTGTAATAGGCTTTTAAAAAATAAAATAATGAGGTCTTTTACAGCGCTTGTTCAAAAAGGCGTTGTAGTAGGGTTTTATATATAACAATAAACCTCTTCAGTTTCCTCTTCATTACGTAAACTTCATACGCTTGTTCATCTTCAGTTTCCTCTTCATTCTCCTTCTTATTGTGAACCCTACGAACCCTACACTTGTTTTCTCCTCATTACTAACCCTCATTACGTAAACTTCATACGCTTATTTTCTCCTTATCTTCATTCTCCTTCTCATTGCGAACCATATATTTTTTTACTAACCCTCATTACGTATTTCTGCGAACCCCGTAACCCTATGCTCGTTTCCTCTTCGTTCGTATTTCTGCACTGTTCTTGTTCTTCTTTGTTACTAACCGAACCCTACAAACCCGTAACCCTAATTATTTCTTCTCACTTTTCAAGTATTGTATTTATTAATTTTTTGTTTCACTAAAATGCATGTTGAACTTATACTGCTACGTACTTAGACTATTGCATGTTGAACTTGTTGAAGTTATACTAAACTGCATGTTGAACTTGTTGTAGATAAATGGATACCAACAAGGAGTTAGATTGTCAAAATGAAGAAGTTGGCAATACCAAGACTTACGAAAATGAAGTCAAACGTGGTGCAACCATAATGCAAAATGTCATCAAAGCAAGAAGTACTGGCATAAAATTTGAGGTATACTATACTTTGTTTACTGTTTATTTTTTATCTTTTTAAACAAAATTTGAGGTATACTTTGTTTGCTGTTTATAATTTGAGGTACTTACTATATGAGTTTATTATGTGGGATGGAACGAGAGTGGTCAGCCAATTGACTCCAACAGTTCAATGTTTGTAAGTTATTTTGGGGCTATTGTTCATCAGAATATCCCCATCACAATAGACGATTGGAGAGATAAGGCGTTGAAGGATGCAAAAGATGTATTGTGGACTGATATACAAGTAACTTTTTTACTCCACTTTTTTACTTATAATTTTTTACAGACTACTTTGAAGTACTTTACTCAAACTATATCTTTATTTGCTTTGCAGACAACTTTTGATGTTGACGAGGTGAGAAAGAGTTACGTGCTGAGAGTTGCCGGGAAAATACACTGGGGTTTTAAATCTCACCTCTCAAACTACTATCTAAGAGACCGTGATGGAAATATGAATGCGGAAGCTCCAAAAATATATAAACGTTATATATCAAATGAGGAATGGAGCGCATTTGTAGCAAAACGTTCGGACCCCGCGTTTGTTGTAAGTGATTAATTTATTAGCATTTGTGTTTTATTATTCATATTCATAGCGTATTTTAAATTTTTACAAGATTGTTATTTTTTTATATAGAATATTAGTAAGGCAAATCATGAGAGAGCAAAAAATCCGACCCACCCATACAAGAAATCTCGTATGGGATATGCACGTCTAGAGCAAAAACTTGTA
The DNA here is from genome assembly GCA_037974755.1 of Cicer yamashitae. Classification (NCBI taxonomy): domain Eukaryota; kingdom Viridiplantae; phylum Streptophyta; class Magnoliopsida; order Fabales; family Fabaceae; genus Cicer; species Cicer yamashitae. Next base: position 35,414,581 of record JBBPBQ010000002.1, on the reverse strand, counting down.
AGTAATTAAACATCACTTTTATATAATGTGGTACATTATAAACTATACTTTCTAACTAATATTTTGTTTATGATCTTAACGAATAGCAACAAGACACCCAATCCGATCAACCGTTGGGTCGTCATATCTTGTGGAAGGAAGCTCGCGTAAATAAAGATGGAGTTGTTGATAACGAAAATGTTCAAAAAGTAATAGAACTTTGTGTAAGTATATTTATCACTTTAATATTTTTTAATATTGTATTTTAAAAATGAGATTGAACTTATCTTTTTAATCCTACGTGTATTTTAGGGGAATCTCGAACAAAGTTTGGAAAATCAAGAGGACAATAAAGCTAGTTGCAGGGACATACTAGGTAAAGTGTTTAATGTTCCTGAATATTCCGGCCGCGTGAGGGGGAAAGGATTTGGCGTAACTCCTAGAAGCTATTTTTCACAAGAGAAGCGCCAAAATCCATCTAATGAGAAAGTATTAGAGAAGCTCAAATTCCTATCAGAGCAAGTGGCACTCTTGGTGAAGAATAAAGACAAGCAACTTTCGGATCAGCTCCAACGTGAAATAGCAATGGAGAGTGAAAACGTGAGTTGCAACATTGGTCTCAAAAGTCTTCCCAAGGTAATTAATTACATAATAAAATAAGAAATTCATTCAACCTAATTGTTCACATACTTATGTATTAACCATTGATTTAGGGTGTCACTCCTTGCGTGCTGTACTTATCCTCCCCTACTCATCGCAAGGTCGGAAAAGGAACATTTTACAATACTTTGGGAGAAGTATTGCACAACACACCGATTCATGCGGGCCATGTCAAAGTATCACCAGTTATTGCTTTGGAACCAAATGTACCATTGCCTATACCGGACAACGATGTAGATATGAAGTATTTGGGCGAAGCAATCAGTAGTTACGTGGCATGGCCCAAACATCTTGTTGCCCTTGATAAGGTATGTTTAGTTAATTGAAATGTATGTTTAATTGATATGTATATTTAATTGCACGATATATGATTATGATTGATTATATTTAATTGCTGATTTTTTTCCGCTGTTAACTTTAATTTCACATTTATTTAGATTCAAACAAAGTCTAAAGGGAATGATAAGAAGATTCCCAGAAACGAGTTAGTCACATCGCCGGAAAAGGTTTGTCACATTTATTCTGTAAGGTTTGTCATTTTTTCAGATTCAATAAACTAACAAACTGATTAACCTCGTTTTTTAAGATTCAAGCCAGCTGCCAGAATAAACCAGCTGCCGCACCACAACTGGATGTTCGTGGGAAAAATAAACCCGGCAAACTTCAAAAATTGGAGGTAATAAAGCTGTCAAACTGCAAAAGCTAGAGGGTAATAAAGTGGCCAAAGTTGCTGCTCAAAAACATGGATCCGAGAAAATCAGTTGGTGCTCCTGCTCCTAAAATAAGTCAGCCACGCCTTGCTCGATATGGGTCGTGTCTTGACATACAGGCAAAAACAAATATGGACAGCAACAACGATTCACGAATAATAAGCATGGATAAAGCTATATTCGGAGATGAGTATGATGAATTTCAAGAAAAAGAGCACATATACGAACTTCTCAACCATAAGGAGCTGAGTGCTACTGTCATCTGCTTATACATTAGGTAAAAATTACTTTTAATTGCATTTATTGGTAATTAATTTAATTTATTGGTAATTAATTTAATTTATTGGTAATTAATCTAATTTGAAATTTTCATTAAACGTATTTGCATGAGAAGTTGGAGTGCACACGCAGATTGTCAAATAGATTTTCATTCTTGTCTCCGCATAAGCTTTCGATGTTTAAGCTCGATCTAGTGAACGTAAAGAAATACGTTGTAGATATCCTTTTAGGAAATAAAGAGAAGGATAAGTTGTTCCTTGCACCATATAATTCAGGGTACGTAATTATATATTCTTTATTTATATCTTTTTTAATTTATGAGATCTTAATTTAGTAGTTGTGTAAACAAATTTTTTGTTGTGGTAGGGCACATTGGATGCTATTTGCAGTCAATGCGACCTCTGAAGTTATATACTATTTAGATCCCTTGCACGGCCATTACAACAATCACTCCGATATAAAGACTATGTTCGACACGTAAGTAATATTCATTTATTTCTTACATATATATATAAATAATGTTTTTGCTAATGCTAATATCACATTTATTTATTCGATAGTGCTTTACAAGTTTTTTGAGCTCAAAGAGGTGCTACAGTGTCGAAGCAAAAGTCAAATAACATCACATGGATTCCAATAAAGGTTTGAAATATATGCCTTTAAAATTTCATTTACAATCAATGCACAAATATTTATTGACTTATATGTTTTATTTTATAGTGCCCTCGTCAAACTAACAGCATCGACTGTGGGTACTATATATTGCGATTCATGAAGGAGATTGTTGATATGAATCAAACTATAATCCCAGAAATGGTACGGTATTTTTATTATTTGATTTTCATATATAAACTATGTATATATTTGATTCTAACTTATTTATGTTCAATTTTTATATCGCACAATACTTTGACAATTCCAGTCCAACATACTCTGAAAGAGATCTAACAGAAATAAAGGAAGACTAGTGTCAGTATGTGATTGAAATGAAGATTATTTGATTTGCTGGGAAATGGCATGCTGCAAGGGATAGTTATATGCTGCAAGGGGTAGTTATGTTTTGTGCTGTAGTTCTAATAGTTATATATATGTATATGAATATGTAGTTATATGAATAGGGCACATTTGAAAAGCTGTGAATATGTAGTTATATGTGAATTTGTATATGAATATGTATTCTGATATGTTGTAATTTGTTCTGTGCTGTAATTTGTTGTGAACTGATTGTGTGTAAATATGTATAGTTATAAAGTTAATTTGATTGTGAAATGATTGTGTGAACCGATTCTGGATGAAAATAATTTTGGAAAAAAAATTAAAAGACAACGCTTTCTAAACAAATGCCATAAAAAACCAAAAAGCGCTTTTTAAAAATTCCATTTACAGCATTTTTTAATAAAACTAAAATAAGAAAAAAAAAAAAAAGCACCTATTACAACACTTTTTTGAAAAAGCGCTGTAAAAGGTGCATAATAATGCATCTATTGAATGCACCTACTACAACGTTTTTTTGAAAAAGCGCTGTAAAAGGTGCATAACAATGCATCTATTTGAATGCACCTATTACAGCGCTTTCTTGAAAAAGCGCTGTAATAGGTGCATAATAATGCATCTATTGAAACACCTACTACAACGCTTTTTAAAATAAGCGCTGTAATAGGTGCATGCATAATAAGCGCTATTGTAGGGATTTAAAAAGCGCTATTATAGGGAGTTACAACGCTTTTTCAGAAAAGCGCTGTAAAACGAGTATAACAAACGCGCAATATATCTACCTATTTTACAACGTTTTTTTTATTTTAAAAAGCCCTGTTGTATCTTTTTACAGCGCTAGATATTACAGCGCTTATTTTTTTGAAAAAGCGTTGTAAATGACTTAAAAAAACGCTGTAAAATGCGTTTTTTCACGTAGTATTCATCATGTTGTATGTTTGGTTAGAGACACAGTACATTGTCGATTATATTACTATGACTCTTGTGCTTTGTTTCTGATTATTACTACGAGTATATAATGTATAAACCAAGTGGGATAATGTTGATTATTTTTCCTTTACGTCAACAAATTTGGTTATTATCCACTACCACATTATGGTGGTAACTACCCTAGTCTTCCATTCTTAATTTCTTACCCTCACATTTGTCTAACTACACAAGGTAGATTCTCTTATGGACATAAATTATAAATAGGGGTGCAGTCATTGTTTGATCCCTAAGCCAAAAAATTTATTCAGTAAACTTACACCATTAAAGTGAAATTTTGAAAGGTATAGAAGAGTCTAACATCTTCAAATAATTAGCAATGACTGGAGATACATGCTCTAATACTTTTCGCTTCCGCCATATTCATGGAATTTCATTTCATATTTTTTTGAAATTCTAACACTATGGGCCCATGAATGCATAATTCGTATAACTAGTAAACCAAATCCTGTATAGTTGAAATGATTAAGAGAATCAATCACAAATGAAGGTTTATCTACTTGGTAAGCATGCAACTTATATCTTACAAACTCGTTGGTATTATGTAAGTATGTGTTATTTTTAGCTTTGAGGCCTTTGATAGTCAAGGACCCAAGATGAGTTTCGGAAATACTACTCACCTAAACTTTTAATTATAATAAATAAATCAATAAAATCCTATAATTCAAATATCATACAATATATGGAACGTATTTTATTCAAATATCATACATTCTACAATGTCCGTACAAAACAAACATTGGTTGAGAAGATCTATGAACTACTTTGCTGGTAGCAAAAGGGGGTCTATAACACCAAACTTATCTGGTTTCCTTCTCAAACTTGACAGAACCCAATATAACATTCCTGCAGAAAAGAAACTAATAAACCAAGCATTATTGTATATCACAACAAAAGTGCTAGGAATTGAAGTTACAATTCCAACTTTCTGCAAGAATCCAGGAACAACAGGTAAAATTCCTACAACAAAAGCTACAATTGCTGCTACATTAAACCCCTTTGAATAATAGTATTCACCAAAAGGACTCCTTGTGTATAAATCACTTATTCTCAACTTTGTTTTTTGTATAAGATAGTAATCAACCAAAACAATCCCTCCAATAGGACCCATCAATGCAGAATATCCGACTAACCAAGTATAAACAAAACTCTCACTTGATTTCAAAAGCCTCCAAGGTTGGAATACTATTCCAAGTATTGCAGTTAATAATGCACCTCTTTTAAAAGTGAACCATGAAGGATTAAGATTAACAAGAGCATTTGCAGGTGCTACAACATTAGCAGCAATATTTGTTGTAATAGTTGCAAGACTTATACCAACAATTGCAAGGATAGTAGTTGTAAACCCACCAATTTTACCAAGAAGTTGAATTGGATTAGAAATAACTTCACCAAAAATCACTTTTGTAGATGAAGTAACTGCTAAACCAACAAATGTAAATGCCCCCATAAAAATAGGTAGCCCAATTTGACCAATAACTTGATCTTTTTGACTCTTTGCATACCTAGTAAAATCAGGTATATTAAGAGCCACAGTAGCCCAAAAACTTATATTAGCAGTAAGAGAAGGGAAAAAAACAGAGAAAAACTCTGAAGTTGAAAGCCTAGAAGATAAACACAGCATGTGACTAAAGCCACCAGCTTTAACATAGGACCAAATAAGAAGACATGAAGTAAGAAAAATGAGTATTGGAGCTGAATACTTTTCAAGCTGTCTAATTCCATCCACACCTCTCAAAACAATAGCCAATTGGGCCACCCAAAAGACCATAAAACATGAAAATTCAAGTGGGGAAGTACCAAGCCAAGGTAGAGAATTTGAAAATGAAGAAACTTGTTTTAATGATTTTGGTAAGAGTATGAAAATTGCTTCACCACCAATCCAGGATTCAATTCCATACCAACCACAACCAATTAAGGCTCTTAAAAGGGTTGGAATATGAGCACCATGAATTCCAAAAGAGGATCTAGCAAGAACAGGGAATGATATGCCATAATGTGTACCTGCATGACCAGTTAAAACAAGTGGTACTAAAAGAATCATGTTGGCAATAACAACAGTGGAAATTCCTTGCCACCAAGCCATACCAAGATCAACTAAACTACCAGCTAGATAGTAAGAAGGTACACCAACAACAAGTCCTACCCAAAGACTAGCTATTTCTAAACCAGAAAATGTTCTTTGGGTTTGTGAAGTTGGTTTGAGATCTTCATTGGTGAGTGTTGGATCAGGCTCAAATTCAAAATTTGGCGATTGCATGTGGATGGAACTCGAAGAGGAATTTGAACATTTCATTGAAGGGACATAAAAGCGATTTGTTGTTAGTTTTGATGGGAAGGAAAGATGAGTGAAAGGGTAATCAGAGGGTTTTAGAAAAGGAGTGGTAGCGTGATGAGGAATATGGAAGGTTAGAGTTGGAAATTTGAGTAGCATGTTCATTGTAGATTGTTAATGTTCAGGTTGTTGTAGAGTGTAAATGGTGTTTGATGGAGATAGCTGATGAGTGGTGAGCATTATTACAACATCACGCTCTCCTCTTTTATTATATAGAGTTAAATTTCTTTTTTTTTTTTTGTTATAAAATCTTAAAATATTTGAATAATTTCTTATGTTAAGAATATTATAAAATGTTCATTCACAAAAATATTTATTTTTTAACTTTGAATGAATTAAATATGAATTTTTTAAATGTAAAAAACATAAGATAAAAATAAAAAATATAGATATGCAAATCGAATTTTAAATTAATTTTTGCAGAGAAACTTTTATGTTATGGTAAACATGTTTGTAAAAATTTTAAAAAAATATATGTTAACTTAACCACAAAGACTAAAACTACATGAATGATAATTTTGTAAAGACTAAATGTTGTATTTTTTACTTTACAAGAATTAATATTGAAAAGTTTAAATTTTAGGGACTAAGAACTTATTTTATTATATACTACCTATATACTGTTTTTATATGTTAAACTCTTTTGAACAATGCACAAGAATTACGAAAATTAATTTATAAATTTATCAATAACTTACATTTTTTTCTAAAACTATCATTTAATTAAAGATATTTATGTGAAAAACTAATTCATGTTTCTTATAATTTAAAGGATCTCTTAAATAAATGGACAATTTTTTTTGAAAGATAGCTAATCTTTTAATTCATTACATTTAATTAAGAGTATTTTTATAAAAAATTAATTAATATTTCTTGTGAAAATCTTAAATAAACTAATAATTTTTTCTTACAACAAGGGCTTACATTTATTTTTAGAACTAAATGAACAAAAACAAAAATACAAGTGTTTCAATTTAGTCCTTATATATTTCTTTGTTTCTTTTTGATTGTATCTTTCATCTTAAAGAAGTAAAAAGATAAAATAAAATGTTGACAAAGCCACAAAGTTTACTCATGTTAGTGAAACCATTACCTGCCACAAGAAAAGATGATTATATATATATATATATATATATCCTTTTTTTTTTTTTAAATCTAACCAATATATCCCACATTAAAATTTATATACCAAAATGTTTTACTTTTTTAATTTATAAGGTTTTAATTTATTTTTATTTTTTATGTTAACAAATGAATAATTGTTAATTTAATAAATAAATTAAAATATTTAAAAAAAAATTATATTAATAAAATCATAGTTAATGCGATTGAGTAAATGTGCCAAAACAAATAACGTGTTATATTATTTTAACAACTCCCTCCTATTTTGTAGATAAATCTATATTATTTTAACAACTATCTCCTATTTTGCAGATAAATTAGCAACTTAATTCTATTTTGTTAACAACTCACTCATATTTTTTCTCCTGATCTAATAAATAAAAAATAATAAAAATAATTATAATAAAAAAAGTAAATTATATAAATAAAATCAAACAAAATACATTAAATTGAAGAAAAAAATACATCAAATTTGAGTAGATGCGCCAGCACCGTTTGGACAATGTTTCCTAGTATGACCATAGACCTAACATAATCCGCACTTTCTTGGTGCTTTTTCTGTAGTGTTCATTTTTGTCTAATACGTTTACTCGTTGAACGACTTTTTTTGACTCTCCGCATTTGAGGATTGTGACACACCTTAACACCTTCATATCTGGCCAATATCTATTGTTTGGTATAGGTTTAAACGTTTCGTCGTAGACTTTTAATATCGTTACCACCTTGTACACATCAGGTATAAGCCTCCAATAATCATTTTTTATGTTAGAACATGCTACTATCACATGTAAACAAGGCATATGTATAGCTTGATATTTCCCACAGTCGCACCACTTGTTAGGAAGGTTGACAGTGAAATGACCAATTGGTTGCCCTTCTCTTGGATTTACCGTCTCGTGGACCATGAAAGTATAGTTTCTCCGATCAAAACTATTGGGTTTACGTATTTCGAATTTCATAAAATTTATGCATTTTTCATGTATACTTGACCAGAAGCTAAAATTGATGCGTGTAGTTTTCCCATTATTGGAAATAGTGTCTCTGTCTTATAATAAGTTGATTGGACCAAAGCAGTCATGGGAAAGTTGCGCGTGCCTTTCAATACTCCATTGCTCGACTCCAGAAGGTTGGTTATCATGTGACCCCAACGGCTACCTCCATCAAATGCTTTAATCCAATTTTCTCGCAGTACGTTGTCTAACCATTTTATAGCCTCTCGATTTACTATGCCGATTTCACTACGATAGTATATATATGTAGTTTCATTAATTGAGTAACCTGTATTGACACAATAAACAATGTGTAAAAAAATTATTAAAAATTACACTAATTAACAAGTAAGAATAAAATTATTACCCATAGTAACAACTTTTTTCTTCAATGCATTATCCTTAAATTATCTCGCAAAATTTTGTGAAATATGTCAGACGCAGAACACATGCTTTGACGGAGGATTTTGCCACCCATTATATGGGTTATTATAAGCACTTTCAATGGATTCGTGTTTATCTGAAATCAAACAAAGGTTGGCTTGTGGAGTGACATATTTTCTCAAATTTCTCAAAAAGAAACTCCAACCGTCTCTTGTCTTACCTTCTACAAGAGCATAAGGAATAGGAATTACATTGTTCTTATCCTATGCAACTGGTTGTACAACCAAGTCCCATCCACTTGTACAACTGATTTGCAGAATTTAAACGCAGATATGCACGGAACCAAAGCCCAAAAGAGTCGATGAAAGATCCTTGTCCCACCTATCAAACTATTCTCATGTAAAGCTGGAATTGTTTCCATTTCTATATTGGTTCATAAAGCAAACGTTCACATAACCAACAACTATTGTGGGTGTTGATCGTAAGACTCCTCCCAATTGCCATAAATTTATTCGATTGCTTTATTTTTTGCTATCCAAGCTTTTCTATAACTTATTGTGTAGTTGTGCAAAACATGAATCTGAGCAATACGCTTGTTCATATCATGTCATAATCGAGCTTCTAATGATCTTGTGACAATGTATAATTTGTGCATGTATGAGGCACATTCAATTAACCAATCACCCACAATTCACTCTTTTTGCATTTTGAAGCTCTACATCTAAACACACAATTTGTACTTAAATATTTAATAACATACCTTTCCGAATCTGATTTTTGTATCACAAAATTCAATGATTGTTATAAATGGTAATGTTTGATTGCATCTACGCATTGATCCTTGTTTTCAAACTTCATTCCAATTGCAAGAGTTCTATCTACTTTTCGGACTTCGTTGTGGACTTGTTGGGGGAAATTCATGATGGAGTTGAATACCATTTGGAGGAGTTTGTTCACTTTAGCTAGAGTATGGTTCATAGGGTTGTGACGGAGAATATAAGTTGGATTGATAAGGGGTGTATTGATCAAAAGATAGGGTGTAGTCGAGATGAGGCATGTTTGAGGTCGATGGTTGATCAATGTTTGTTGATGTAGGACCGTCCTGAAACTAACGTATAACTTGATGGTGCCGAGTTGTGACCACTATGCATAAACACCAAACATCAGTTGAACATCTTCGTCATCGCCAACCTTCAATAGATCATGGATCACTCTTAGCGAATCGTGGCCTGGGGACGCGACCCCCTTAATAGATCATGGATCCCTTAGCAGATTGTGGCCTGAGGATGCAGCCTATATAAATTCCTCCATCCATTCTTGTTTATCAGAAATATTTCTTCCATTCTTGTTTATCACAAATATTTCTTCTTACCATCCAATTTATATCAACGTTTTCTATTAAAGTTTCTCTTTTTCTCATGGAATTATCTGTGAAAGCATTTGCAATACATGAAAGCATTTGTAAGTATTTTACTTATTCTCGCAGTATGTTGTCTAACCATTTTATAGCCTCCCGATTTACTATGCCGATTTCACTATGGTAGTATATATATGTAGGCTCATTAATTGAGTAACCTTTATTGACACAATAATCAATGTGTCAAAAAATTATTAAAAATTACACTAATTAAAAAGTAAGAATAAAATTACTACCCATAGCAACAACTTTTTTCTTCAATGCATTATCCTTAAATTCTCTCGCAAAATTTTGTGAAATATGTCGGACGTAGAACACGTGCTTTGACGGAGGATTTTGCCACCCATTATATGGATTATTGTAAGAACTTTTAAATGGATTCGTGTCTATCTGAAATCAAACAAAGGTTGGCTTGTGGATCGACACATTTTCTCAAATTTCTAAAAAAGAAACTCCAACCATCTCCTGTCTCACCTCTCACAAGAGCATAAGCAATAGGAATTACATTGTCGTTGTTATCCTATGCAACTGCTATGAATAGAGTCCCCTTGTACTTGTTGTACAACCAAGTCCCATCCACTTGCACAACTGGTTTCCATTTGCACGGAACAAAAGCCCAAAATAGTCGATGAAAGATCCTTGCCCACCTATCAAACTATTCTCATGATAAGCTATAATTGTTTCCATTTCTATTTTGGTTCCTAGAGCAAACGTTTGCATAACCAGCAACCATTGAGGGAGTTGATCATAAGACTCCTCCCAATTGCCATAAATTTGTGCGATTGCTTTATTTTTTGCTATCTAAGCCTTTCTATAACTCACTGTGTAGTTGTGCAAAGCCTGAATCTGAGCAATAATGACCTTTACTTTGATTGAAGGGTCCACTTTCAGAACTTGCAATACGCTTGTCCATAACATGTCATAATCGAGCTTCTGATGATCTTGTGACAATGTAGAATTTGTGCATGTATGAGGCACATTCAACTTACCAATCACCCATAAACATATAATAACATACCTTTCCGAATCTGATTTTTGTATCGCAAAATTCAATGATTGTTTTAAATGGTAATGTTTGATTGAATCTACGCATTCATGCTTGTTTTCAAACTTCATTCCAATTGCAAGAGTTCTATCTACTTTTGGGACTTCGTTGAGGACTTGTTGGAGGAAATTCATGATGGAGTTGAAAAGTATCTAGACGAGTTTGTTCAATTTGGCTAGAGTATTGTAAGATCCTTAATTTCAAACTCTAATTTATGCAATTTTAGTATATTTGGTGTTGAATTGCTGAGGCATTTAGCCCAATTTTAATTTATTTTGGGAATTAAATACCAAAAACATATTTTATTAAAGTTTGTTTTATGTTCATTATATATATATATATATTTAGATCTGGTTAAAATTATTCGCCGAAGAATAATTAATTTATGTTGTGAAGAATTTATTACCAGTCAGTTTTGTTAAAAATATCTCTGGTTGTTGAAAATTTTACCTGTCAACTGAGCTACAACGGAGGTAGATATTTTTATCAAAATAATTTGAGATCTGTGTAAGAGTTTTAGATATTTGTTGGTTTGGGTTATTTATAATATATATGTATATATATTATATATATATATACATATATTATTTGGTGATTTAGTAAAGTATATATATATATATATTTTAGTAATTAAGTTATATATATATATATATGGTTTGATAAGTTAGTATGTTAATATATATATTTAGAAGAAAGGGAAACAGAAGAAAAAAGCTGAAACATTTATCCTGTGCGTGCGCGAGAATTTCTTTTCCTTTCTTTCTCTGTTTTGCGAAGATGGTGTGGGTTTTTTTAAAAAAAAAAACAAAAACCTCCATTTTCTTTTAGATCTAAGCTTCATTTCGAGAAGTGACAGAAGAGAAAGTTGGTCCTTGCCACGCTGCGGTGCTAGTGAGCTAGTTTTCGAAGCGACATCGGGAACAAAGTTTTTACCGGAATTAATCGCGGTGCCGTAATCGGTTGTTTAAGCTATCGTAAAGGTAAGGGCTCATTCCAAACTTTTAGTTTACATTTAGGACCTTATTTGTGATTTTGTGGACTTTACATTTAGGGCTCATTCCAAACTTTTATTTGGTGGTAAAAATTTGGTGTGTGAAAAAGATATAATTTTGGGAATTTTGTTGTGGTTGGATAAATTTTAGTTGTGAACAAATTGTTATAAATATTTATGTTTATGTAGTTAGCTCCTTGAGTCTTGAAAAGGAATCGAGTTAGCCGTGGGGAGAACTCTGATATATTAATATTATGAATTTTTGAGATGTGATTTATGTGTGGATTATGATTGAAAATTTTGGAGATTAAATTTGGTGATTTATGGTTGAAAATTTTGGAGATTGAATTTGGTGATTTATGGTTGAAAATTTTGGAGATTAAATTTGGTGATTTATGGTTGAAAATTTGGAGATTTATGAGTTATATATGTTTTGAGTATGCTCTGTGTTGATTTTGAAAAATCATTAGTGTTAAATGAGTATTAAAAATGGGGAATCTTTTAATAGCTGCATTTACGTAATGATTGTGGTGAAAGAGTCAGAGTATGCTCATGCATTCATAAGACGTGGTGACTGCGATGGTGCCATGGTGATAGTGGTAACCGTGATGGGCCACGAGATGATGCCATGTGAATAGTTGGTTCATCTTATCCTTGCGGGGATTTTCGCGTCGTGCTGTTCTGTGAGAGATTGCACTCTTGTAAGTCGTGCTGATTTGTGAGAGATTGCACTCTTGTAAGTCGTGCTGATCTGTGAGCGATTGCACGCATAGAAAATCGTGTTGGTCTGTGAGAGGTTGTATGATAGTAAATCGTGCTGATCCGTGAGATATTGCACCTAGATAATTAGTACTGGTCTGTGAGAGGCTGTACAATTATGATTTACGCCCCTTCGAGGAGGGTTTTGGTTTAGAATTCCGGAATCATGCGCATTAGCATATACGCATTGCATTAGGGTGCTTGGCATGCGAGTCATGTTTGATATACCATGATAATTGTATATACATACTCGGTTATTTTGATTGTGCCGTAATTGATGAGTGTGATTGTTTGATTTTGTGTGTAAGTGTTGAATCATTTCGAAGCATTTGCGAAACTGAAATCTGCAATTTTTAGCCGTTGTATTCGAATACATGGTGCTTGTATTCGAATACATTTAAGTGGATTTTGCTACTGACTTTTGTTTTAGCTCTGTATTCGAATACAGTGATGCTTTATTTGAATATGACAGTGCAGTTTTGTAAAAAACTTCATTTTTCAACTTGTTTATGCATTGTTGGCATATGAAAACCCTTTCAAGGTGTTTGCTAAGTTGAAAGGTTATTTTGTTCATTTAAAATTTAAATGCTATGTGATATTTGTTAATTTCGGTTGGTGACCCTTTACATTATTGTGGACTGGGCTTACGCCCCAGGTTTAAGAGTTTTGAGTCGTGCTGGAATTGCAACGACGTCGAAGGCGTGGCATAGCGCTGAGTTTGGAATTGTGATCGAAAGCAGGGGGCTTGATGCCGCTCGTGGATTCTCAGTACCCAGTCACCCTCAGTTAGATTTATGATCAGCTTAGGGTTGTATTTAAGAATTTTATTTATTTTTCCTTTCATATTTCAAGGTTGTTGTCGTATAGAGAACTTATATATTTGAAACAACTTATATATTTGAAACAAATTATTTTAGCCGATGTATTTTATATTTGGATATTTTGGATTATCGTCTCAAAAACCTTTTTAGTTTGTTATAATTATGATGTAATTTAATTATGACTTTTGTCGATCGTGTTACGACTGGTATTTTATCAATTTATTTTGAAAAAAAATACACTTGCGCTGTTAAAAATTGGGGCGTTACATTGTGGTATCAGAGCTTTGGTTTAAATTTCTTTGGGGCTGTGAGTTGTGTGTCTTAAGCTGATCTAGAGTCGAGGTTAGGGTATCAAGTGACTGGAGTCCACGTGTACTTTGAGTTTTGTTGTCTTGGGTCAAGCATGATATGCTTAAGTAGTTTATTGTTTCTTATAAGAAACAACGTGCCTTATGGCACTTTAGTTGGAAGAGTAGTTAAAACATAGAACATTAGTCGACTTTGGTCGACGATTGTCTCTGAAATCGTTAAACGTATCAGTCTAGGAAAGATAGGGTTGAAGCGAATCATGACGACATAGGATTTATGAAGTGGTTCCAAGGATACAAAGGCTATGTTATTGGTGTTAACTCGAAGATGATGGGTATGGATGGATTAACGTTGGACTGATAAGGGATTTCAAGTAAAGATCTAAGTGGAGAATTTTTTTTTTAAGAAAAGTATTAGATGTTTTCCTGGTTGATTTCATGACGAGACTAGGTGAAGTTTGATAACTGTCAAAGAGATGTGAACACCATGGAATTGTTGAAAAGATGAGGCTTCCATTTGGAATAGCATTTGGTGCTTAGGTGTCAACTAAGGTGCTTAGGTGCACATTAGGGGTGAATACTACCTTGGTTAGATAAAGGACGCTTTGAGGAATAGTCGATACCTTGAGGGGTAAGGTCGAGCATTCGAATTAAACTAGATTCATGACTTAGATTGTTAAGTATGAATCTCATGACGATTATAGGAATGAGACTATATATTTTGTTGTTAAGTGACAAATCTCTATGTGGTTTAGGAGATAATAAGTATGGACAGTGATTTTAGATGAAACTATCGATGCGTAAGTGTGAATTTTGAGTGATGTTCGGGTAAACATAAGGAGTTAAGCCTTGATGTATTGAACCACATGTTACTGTTAAGTGGAATTGGAAGTACAGAGTACAAGAATACTTAGAGATTATTGAAATGTAAGCTTGGACTGTCTATTAAAGGATGGTTAACACACTAGGAGAGTGTGAATATTTTGATAAGTTAGAGGGATTAATCAAGATTTGATTTAAGACCCTAAGATGGTTGATCTTTAAGTTGACGATTTAAAATCCCCAAGGTTGGGAGGAGGACCAAGTGACACCTTAAACTTGTATGATCGAGGGAGTTGAGGTAGGCAAGTGATAAATGATTCATGTTATGGATGGGAGTTTTTGAAGATTTACTAATAATGCTGTGTTATGATTATAAGAGTTGTCATTAGTGAGATTACTAAGGCGGTTAGAGTCAATGATGAATAAGACCTTGTATTGTATCTTAAGGTGAGATGGATAAATTTAGACGGTGTAATGAGTATTCGAAGATTTCAAGGATCAGAATTTATAATTTTATTTAATGACATAGCGTGAATAGGAAGAAATGCAACGAATGATTTATGGTTTAGTTGTTGTTCTTGGGAAGCCAAGCATTAAGATTTGAAATGAGTGTTTCAGTTACTAGATGGACGAGGAAGATATGTGGGTCTTGGAGATATTTTACTGCTAAGTTATGAGGATGAGGTTTAAAGATGATTATTCTTTAGGAGATGCTTATTGGGAATGCTTGAGAAGTAGTTCTTTAGGATGTTCGATTGTTGAGATTCTTTTAGTTAGTACCTCGGTGAAGGCTGAGAATGAATAAGAAATCCAGTGAGTGAACCAAATTTTGGAAAACGTGTCATGAAACTTGTTGGAGCAGCACATGGGTATATGGCTTATGACAATTAAGGATTCATGAAATGAAATAGCTCACCCGTAAATCAAACACTGTTATGAGAAGGGTATGCCAAGGAATTCAAAGGCACTACTTGAATGCATGTCATAGGGGTACGTTATTGTGTTCGTCGATCCAAAGAGTTAAATGTTTGTTTGGTAGGGAAGAATTGAGTATGGAATGAAAAAGTTTGGTGGGAACTACTAAAGCTTGAATTATTGAAATCACTATAACAAAGCAAGACGAAGTATGATGGCAGATGAGCTAAGAAAATAGAGGAATCTAGATGTTGACTACATGGACGGTAGAGGTGAAAAGTGTTTGGAGTCATGTTTTAGAAGTAGAATAGTTCATGGGAAGTGTGAAAATTAGGGAGAATTAAGGTTTTGTTTGAATTGTTGAAGGAATTCTTATTGACCAGGATGACGAGCTGATATGAAGGATGGAAACTGTAATAGTAAAAGGAAAGATAAAAGAAAATCAAGTTAAGTTGGATGATATTTTGGGATATGACGCACTATGGGG
Organism: Cicer yamashitae; assembly: GCA_037974755.1. Taxonomy (NCBI): domain Eukaryota; kingdom Viridiplantae; phylum Streptophyta; class Magnoliopsida; order Fabales; family Fabaceae; genus Cicer; species Cicer yamashitae. The sequence goes on along the minus strand of JBBPBQ010000002.1, from coordinate 35,398,578 downwards.
TGTACCAATTGTGGCTGTCAAAGAAGAGGGCAATTTTTGGAAAAAGACATACCAGAGTAAGCTAAGTAATAGTTTCGAAATAATGAAGATGTATCAAGGTTCGAGGTAGAAATTTAAGGTTTGTATAAATGGAAAAGTGATGGAGTGAATACAATGTGTTTGACCTGTTATAATGAAAAGATAATCATCAAGCTGCAAATAAAGGATGCAGCGAAATTGAGAAGTAGATGTAGGAAAATTATTTTCGGGTTTGTCCAGAATTGCGAAGTATGTAGGAAATGGACTAGTGAAACGTGAATTTGAGGTGTTAGGTATGAGACAAATGTAGGTCTTAATCAGTGAATGAAATTCAAGTTGGATTTTTTTTGGAGACGTGACTCTTGAAATGAAACACTAAACCGGAAGGAAGTTTGTGTGTTGTAGGTGGTATGGTTCTGGCATGTTGTCGAAAATATTTGAGTAAACTTTGATCACCAATCGGATATTGGGGATGTGATTATTAAAGTTATAATTAGACCAACATTATGATAAGAACACTGTGGTTTGGTGTGGTTGTGCGACTAAAGAAAATCGAGGATTTGTGGGCAATGGAAAAATTAGGGAGTTCTCGGCGGTAATGATTGTTTTGTGCTCAGTGTGTTAGTGTCAAACTTAGTGTTTCAGTTTGATATCTAATGGATGTTTCGTACCAAGTGGACCTATATGAGGCTATGTGACATAGTTTTGGGCGATTGTACTTCGTCGATAGGAAATTAAGGGAAACTCAATGGACCTTGAGGAGATTGTTTGACCGCTTGTGCATTAGGGTAACCTTCAGTGCAAGTCGCAGAGACCGCTATTACAGTTTGGTTAAGATAGTCTAAGCCACCATCATGGCTTTTGGTTACTTATTGACAAATTAAGGGACTGATCATCCTTTATCTCTTGTTGATAGCAAACAAAATCATGTTGAATGGAACAGGCGAGTCTTACCGGCTATGATAGTGCGTAAAGATATTAAGTACCCTATGAGAAGTGATAGACGGCACTTTCTTCGACTAGGTTGGACGAAACAAGTTCTAGCATGTATGTTGAGTTTGAGTGCAGACCTAGTGTGGGTATTACTCTTACTTTAAGTTTCGAGGACGAAACTTCTTTTTGGAGGGTAGTAATGTAAGACCCTTAATATCAAACTCTAATTTATACAATTTTAGTATATTAGGTGTTGAATTGCTGAGGCATTTAGCCCAATTTTAATTCATTTTGCGAATTAAATACCAAAAGAAAATTTTATTAAAGTTTGTTTTATGTTCATTATATATTTGTTGGTTTGGGTTATTATAATATATATATATATATATATATATATTATTTGGCGAGTTAGTAAAGTGTATATATATATATATATATATTTTAGTAATTAAGTTTTATATATATATATATATATATATTTGATAAGTTAGTATGTTAATATATATATTTAGAAGAAACGGAAACAGAAGAAAAAAGCTGAAACATTTTTCCTATGCATGCGCGAGAATTTCTTTTCCTTCCTTTCTTCTAGAATTAAACTTCCTTTCGAGAAGTGACAGATGTGAACTCATAATCTTTAATGAACTCCATCCATCTCCTCTGCCTAATGTTAAGTTCCTTTTGATCAAATAAGTATTTCAAACTCTTATGGTCACTGAATACATCAAAACTACACCAATATAGATAATTTCTCCAAATTTTCAATGCGATAACAATTGCAGCTAACTCCTAGTCATGAGTGGGATAATTCTTTTCATGCACCTTCAATTGCTTTGAGGCATAGGCCACTACTAGTTTGTTCTGCATCAGAACACAACCCAAACCCTAATAGGAAGCATCACAATAAACCTCATAAGTCTCTTCTGGTTGTGGCAACACTAACACTGGGGATGTAGTTAGCTTCTCTTTCATCAGTTGGAAACTTTTCTCACAGACCTCAGTCCAAGCGTAAATCTGGTTCTTCCTCGTAAGGTGTGTCAATGGAGCAGCAATCTTGGCAAATCCCTCAATAAATCTCCTATAGTATCCGGCTAAACCCAAAAAACTTCTAATCTCTGTGACTTCGATCCACTATCACCCATATAGAATCATTTTTCCTCCTTGTTTTCGGCAATCCAGTTATAAAATCCATGGAAATGCTGTTCCACTTCCACTCAGGTATATCTAAAGGTTGCAACATTCCAGCAGGCCGCTGATGTTCCACCTTTGCTTTCTGGCAAGTTAGACAAGTTGATACATACTCTGCGACATGCCTCTTCATTCCTGGCCACCAATAATTCTGCCTCAAATCCTGATACATCTTTGTCGCTCCAGGATGAATACTCAATTTACTCTTATGAGCCTCCTCTAAAATTGTTTTCCTCAGATTTGCAACTTCTAGTACACAAATTCTCCCATTACATCTCAAAATATTATCTGGTCCAATCTTAAATTCAGTCGTTTTCCCTTGCACTATTAGGTTCCTCTTCTCTTGAATTAAAGCGTCATTTTGAAAATTCGCAATGTCTTCAAGTAGTCCACTCGAAATCTTGATCATTCCGAATTTCAAAATTCTCGGTGCAAACTCTACGTTCAAGTGTAAGTCTCTGAATGCTTCCCACAACTCTTGCTGTCTAGCCATCACTATTGAAGACACTGATATACTTCTTCTACTCAACGCATCAGCCACTACATAGCCTTCCTAGGGTGGTACTGTAATGTGAAATCAAAATCCTTGAGAGTCTCCATCCATCTTCTCTGACGCATGTTCAATTCCTTCTGATCAAACAGATATTTCAAACTTTTATGGTCATTGAACACTGTGAACGTGCATCCATATAAGTAATGCCTCCAGATCTTCAATGCAAAAACTACCGCAGCAAGCTCTAAATCATGAGTAGGATAGTTCCTTTCATGAATCTTCAATTGCCTTGAGGCGTAAGCTACAGCTTTCTTGTGTTGCATCAGAACACATCCCAAGCCTTGGTGAGACGCATCACAATAAACTTCATACGGTTCTTCTGGTTGCGGTAAGATCAAAACTGGTGAGGTTGTCAACTTCTTCTTTAGTAATTGAAAGTTCTCCTCACACTTCTCCGTCCATGCAAACGGTTGATCTTTGCTAGTAAGTTGCGTCAATGGAGCTATAATCTTCGCAAAACCTTCAATAAACCTCCTGTAGTAACCTGCCAGCCCTACAAAACTTCGTATGTTAGTGACGGTCTGAGGCTGTTTCCAAGCAAGAACTGACTCAATCTTTGCCGGATCCACAAAGATTCCTTCCTTAGTTATCACATGACCTAAGAAATCCACTTCCTCCAGCCAAAACTCACACTTCGACAAATTGGCATACAATTGCTTCTCGCGCAAGATTTCAAGAACTTGGCGCAAATGCTCTTCATGTTCTTCCTCAGTCCTTGAATAAATCAAAATATCATCAATGAACACCACAACAAATTTATCCAAAAATGGACTAAAGATTCTGTTCATGTAATCCATAAAAATTGCTGGTGCATTGGTAACTCCAAATGGCATAACCAGATATTCATAATTCCCATAACGAGTTCTGAAAGCAGGTTTCTAAATATCTCCTTCTCTTACTCTGATTTGATGGTAACCCGACTTCAAGTCAATCTTTGAAAATACCGCGGCTCCTCTCAACTGATCCATCAAATCATCAATACGTGGCAATGGATATCGATTCTTAATAGTCGCCTTATTAAGTTGCCGATAATCCACACATAAGCGTGAGCTTCCATCCTTCTTCTTAACTAGCAATACTGGAGCTCCCCATGGTGATACACTTGGTCTAATAAATTTCTTCTCCAACAAATCTTCAATTTGGCCTTTGAGCTCATTTAATTCCAATGGCGACATTCGATACGGTGCAATCGAAATTGGTCCGATTCCTGGATGCAAATCAATGAAAAACTCCACTTCTCTTACCGGTGGTAATCCTGGAATTTCTGTTGGAAATACGTTCGCGTACTCCTGAACAAGCACCACGTCTTCTATTTTCACATTTATCTTTACCCCCATGTTAGCCAAAGACAAAAACTCATGAGTTCCTTCTCTTAGTGACACTCCGAGTTTGTTAGCAGCTAGATACTTAACAACTTCTGGTTCGGGAAAAAGAACCAGTTTGCGAGCACAATCCAAGATCACATAATGATACGACATCCAATCCATACCGAGAATGACCTCGAGTGATTGTAGAGGTAAACAAATCAAATTAATCAAGAAATCCCTATTCTGAATAGTCACTTGACACTGTAAACTTGCAGTATTTACTGTCAGCGTCTTAGCAGGTGTGGAAACAACCAAATCAAAAGGTAGAGGCGACACAGATAACTTCAAACGATTCACACAATCCATAGCAATGAAGGAATGGGTTGCCCCCGAATCAAAAAGTGCATTTAGAGTGTTACCTGCAATCTCACAGTCACGTTGAATTAGATTGCTAGATGGATTTCCAGCTTCAGCACTCACGCAATAAACGCGTCCTCTAGCAGTAGGACGAGTAGCCTTAGTTGCATTCATAACTGGTTCCACCTTCGGAGCTCTGCAATCCCTTGCAATGTGTCCTGGTTTCTGGCAATTGTAGCAAGTAAGACTCTTAGAAGTACAAGCATTAGCATAATGCCCCTCTTCTCCACATCGGAAACATCGAATCACTTGCCCCACTTGTCTTCCAAGGTTCTGGTTTCCCGGGTGATTCTGACCCCTGTTGTTGTTCTGCGGTCGGTTATAAGGCTTAGCAACTTGTTTCCCTTTGTTGCCCTGATAACTCACCCGACTAGGCCCCCCTGAACTAAAGTTCCCTCCTCGGCTAGCTCTCTTATTCTTCATATCTTCCACTTCTCTACATTTTTCCACAAGAACTTGGAAACGTTGAATTCCCAAGGGTAAGACAGAATCCTGAATCTCATACTTCAATCCAGCTTGGAAACGATGACACATGAATGGTTCATCAACCTCTTCCCGGAAAAACCTGAAATGCCTCGACAACGATTCAAACTTAGCGGCATATTCGCCCACGGTCATATTACCCTGATGAAGTTTTAGAAAATCATCACCCAGTTTAGTCCTGGTACTCATCGGGAAGTATTTGTCTAAAAAATTCCTTTTGAACGACTCCCAGTTCACCTCCTCATGAGCTGGTCCCATCAACAACCTTGTACTCCTCCACCAATACTCAGCATCCCCTAGCAGGAGATAAGTGGCATAGTTGACCTTCACTCCCGCCTGACAGTTAATCATCTCAAAGATCTTTTCCACTTCTTGGATCCACTGATCCGCTTTCTCTGAATTCTCATCACCACTAAACTTGGGAGGATTGTAACGACGAAAGTCCTCTAACCCCCTTGACTCAGCAGCACGGATCTCTCTTTCCCTCTTCTCCAGATCCCGCAGAGTCTTTGCAGCTGTCTGTGCAGCAACAGAAGCTGCCATGTTATTCATTGCTTCAGCTATTTGATCATCCCTGTTGACGTTGACTCTTGCAACGTCGTTCCTTCTTGGAGGCATTGTTTCCTTTAAAACCAACATCAATAAGAAATTTTAACACCCTTTAGAAGAATTCCAAAAGACACCTTTCGACCTCAACAACACAACACTACACCAAACCCAACACTCGGACAAATCACCCTGACGCATGATCAGATGACAACCCCCAACCTACAGGTTAACCTACAATCTATAACCAAAGCTCTGATACCACAATTGAAACAACCCGATTTTTTTTTTAAAAAAAAAAACAAATTCAAATTCATAATAAAGAGAGAAATACCTTTGGATAAAATATTTAAGTCGTATTACAACGACATAAGTCAACAATAATTACAAACAGCGGAAACGGTTTTGAAATGAAAATCCAAAATATTTAAAACAGAAAAATACACCGGGGCTATGAGACCTATCCAACGTAGCTCATACCCCTGGGGTATTCTCGGCAGACACCTGTACCAAAGCACTGCCCCAGGAATTTTAACTTCCCCACGTCACATCAAAAAGTGGTACAAGGACCCATCAAAATAACAGTCAGGCTGACAATATATGGTATAGGTACAGTCTTCCAGAATGAAATAAATACAACCACAACAGATAGACATCTAGCCCCTATACAGCCATCTAATCTGATCATGCTACAAAAAAAAAACTATAACCCAAGTGATCTCCACGCGCCCCGCAGAAATCCTTCTGACACAGCAGTGGTCAGGTAAGTCTAACTCCGTTCCCATCTCCAGAGTACTAACTGGTAGGACGATCCTGATTCTCATCTGAGGGCAAAGCCCATATTTCCACAATAATTGTAAAGGTCACCAACCGAAATTAACACACATCACATAACATTTAAATTTTAAATGCACAAAATAACCTTTCAACTTAGCATACGTCTAGAAAGGATTTTCATATGCCAAACATGCATAATCAAAGTTACAAAATGAAGTTTTGGACAAAACTGCACTGTCGTATTCGAATACAACATCCTTGTATCCGAATACAATGCGATTTCACAAGTCAGTAGCAAAATTGAATATCTGTAGTCGACTACACACTGCTTGTAGCCGAATATAACTGCTAAAATTTGCAGATTTCAGTTTCGAAAACGTTTCACCATCATTCAACACTTACCACACAAAATCAATCAATTACACACATCAATTAGGGCACCATTACAAACAACAACCGAGTATGTATATACAACCATCACAGTATATCAAACATGACTTGCGTGCCAAGCACCCTAATGTAATGCGTATATGCCAATGCGCATGATTCCTGAATTCCAAACCAAAACCCTCCTCGAAGGGCGTAAATCATAATTGTACAGCCTCTCACAGACCAGTACTAATTATCAAGGTGCAATCTCTCACGGATCAGCACAATTTACTATCGTACAGCCTCTCCCAGACCAGTACTAATTTTCTATGCGTGTAATCGCTCACAGATCAGCACGACTTACAAGAGTGCAATCTCTCACAGATCAGCACGACACGAAAATCCCCTCAAGGATAAGATGAACCAACTATTCACATGGCATCATCTCGTGGCCCATCACGGTTACCACTATCACTATGGCCCATCGCGGTCACCATGTACTATGAAATGCATGAGCATACTCTAACTCTTTTCACCACAACCATTAAGTAAATGCAGCTATTAAAAGATTCCCCTTTTTTAATACTCATTTAACACTAATGATTTTTCAAAACTTTTCACAGAGCATACTCAGACATATTAATTCATAATCCAACAAATTCACATCAAATTCAATCTACAAACCACATTAAATACAACAATCCAAATTCTACAAATCCACACCAAATCACTACAAATTACTCATTTTTAAAACTCGTCATATTTCAACCACAATACACCCATTAATTTCCATAATTGCAAACATGCATTTGCACCAAATTTATTTCCTCAAATCACTCCTCAAACACATCAAAACAATTTCACATAAAACACCTTAAATTCATTTTCTGCAAATCCACACATCAGACACGACAAATTCAATCAATTCGACTTCCAACATTTCACGCCAAATTTAATCGTGACTCATCCGTGTTCACAACTCCACATTTCAAACACATTAAATTCAACTTCCACAATTTCACCCATAAACACATTAAATTCATTTTCCTCCAATCTACACATAAAATACATCTCAAAATTCATAATATTAATTATGAACACATCAATCACACCAAACATGAATCACCACAACAACATTAATATCTCAGAGTTCTCCCCACCGCTAACTCGGTGCCAACAGCCTCGATTCCTTTTCGAGACTCAAGGAGCTAACTACATAAACATAAATATTTGTAACAATTTGTTCACAACTAAAGTTTATCCAACCACAACAAAATTCTAAAATTATATCTTTTTCACACACCAAACTTTTACAACCAAATAATCTACATTATTTAGTTAAAATTAAATAAAACAAATATTGACCAAATCACACGTACGCACACTTGACTATTAAAGCACCAAAATTTTGAGTTAATAAAATACTCTAAACTTTTTCTTTTTAAAATTTCAACTTTAGTTCAAACTCATTTATTTGAAAATAACACATTTCGTAACTCAAACACGTCAAAATCAATTTCTTTTTTTTTTGTTAACCATTACTAACAAAATCGACCACATTAATCACATTAATTCAATCTCAGCAAATCGCACACAATTCACATCAAACTACATCTCAACCGCGTCAATTTTAAATTCCACTAATTCACGCATAAACGAATTAAATTCATTTTCACCATTTTACACATCACATACACCAAATTTCTTTTCCATAAAATCACATATAATGTCTTAAATGCAAACTAAAAGTTTGGAAGGAGCCCTTACCTCAACGGTAGCTCTAACAACCGATTACGGCACCGCGATTAATTCTGGTGAAATATTTTGTTCACACGCCACTTCGAAAACTAGCTCACTAACACCGCAGCGTGGAGGTGCGCAACTTTCCCTTCTGTCACTTCTCAAATGGAAGCTTAGATCTAGAAAAAAATGGAGGTTTTGTATTTATGGGTTTTGAATTTTTTTGAGAACTGGAGAAAGAAAAAGAAGGAACTCGTGAATGCCTGGCTTGCTTGTCTCTCTCAGTTTCCTTTCCTTCCCCTTACCTCACGTGTAACATATATATTCTATTAATTTAATAATAATAATATATATATATATATATATATATATATATATATATATATATATATATATATAGCTTATATTAACATATATATATTACTTACTAATTTAATAATAATATATATATAACTAACTTATACTACTATATATATATTATTACTTACAATCATAATAATATATATATATATATATATTATAATTAAACCAAATCAATAAATATCTAATTATTCTTACACACACCTCAACTATTTTGATAAAAATATTTATTCTCATTGCAACTCAATTGACAAGTAAAATTTTTAGCAATTAGAGATATTTTTAACAAAATAGTCCCGTAATAAATTTTCCGCAACGTAATTAAATTATTTCTCGCCAACTAATTTTAAACGGGTCTCATAAAAATATCATTGGCATTTAACACACAACATACCATTAAAATTGGCTAAAAACCCTCATAATTCAACACAAAAAATATACTAAAATTGCATAAATTAGAATTTAAAACTAAGGGTCTTACACATATGTTTCAATGGATTAAGAATTTAGGTTCTGTAGGTCTTTAATAGGTTTATTCTTTCATTTTGTTTCTTAGGAAATTTAATCCGTCCCGTAAGTGCGTAAGCAATGAAATTTAGGTCACTTATTATTCTAAACCATATTGACCTTTAGGCAATGTAATTTGTCTAATAAGTGCATAGGTAGTGAAATTCATTTTTGTCTTCAATAGGTTTATTCTAATCCATTTATTTTCTGAGGCTATGAAATTCGTCCAATAAGTTCATAAGTCTTAATGGATTAATATTTTAGGTCATTTTGTTTTTTACTAGCTTTATTCTACCTCATTTTGGTTCATTGTCAATGTAGTTCGTCTAATAAGTGTAGTACTTTCAATGGATTAAGATTTTGGGTCATTTTAGTCTACAATAGGTTTATTCAAAACCATTTTGACTCCTAGGGAATGTAGTTCGCCCAATAAGTGCATAAGTCTCAATGGACTAAGATTTAGATCATTTTTGCCTTTAATAGGTTTGTTCTATTCCATATTGGTTCTTACGCAATGAAATTCGTCTAATAAGTGCATAAGTTTCAAGGGATTAATTATTTTAGGTCATTTTTGGTTTTTACTAACTTTAGTCTACAATAGGTTTATTCTAAACCATATTGACCTTTCGGCATTGTAATTCATCCAAGAAGTGTATAACTGACAATGGACTAAGATTTTAGGTCATTTTTGTCTTTAATAGGTTTATTCTAAAGCATTTTTGTTCTTAGGCTATGAAATTCGTCCATTAAGTTCATAAGTCTTAAGGGATTAATATTTTATGTCATTTTGGTTTTTTCTAGCTTTATTCTAGCTCATTTCGGTTTATAGTCAATGTAGTTCGTCTAATAAGTGCAGTACTTTCAATGGATTAAGATTTTTGGTCATTTTAGTCTGCAGTAGGTTTATTCGAAACCATTTTGACAATTAGGAAATATAGTTCGTCCAATAAGTGCATAAGTCTCAACGGACTAAGAGTTTAGATAATTTTTGCCTTTAATAGGTTTATTCTATTCCATTTTGGTTCATAGGCAATGAAATTTGTCTAATAAAAGCATAAGTCAAAACGGATTAAGTATTTTAGGTCATTTTGGTTTCTTTCAGCTTTATTCTCGTCCATTTTGGATCAAAGTCAATGTACTTTGTCTAATAAATGCACTAGTTTCAATGGATTAATATTTTAGGTTAGTTTTTTTTAATAGGTTTATTCTAATCAGTTTTCATTCTTATGCAATGTAGTTCCAACCATTAGTGCATATGTCTCGATGGATTAAGAATTTAGGTCATTTTTGTAAGACCATTAATTTTGAACTCTAATTTATGCAATTTTAGTATATTTGGTGTTGAATTGGTGAGGCATTTAGCCTAATTTTAATTCATTTTGTGAATTAAATAGCAAAAGCATATTTTATTAGAGTTTGTAATATGTTTATTTTATATATATTTTTATATATATAAATTTAGATCCGGTGAGAGTTATTTGGTGAGAAATAATTTACTTACGTTACGAAGAATTTATTAACGGACTATTTTGTTAAAAATATTTCTAGTTGCTAAAAATTTTACTTGTCATTGAGTTGCAATGAGAATAGATATTTTTATCAAAATAGTTGTGGTGTGTGTGAGAGTTGTAGATATTTGTAGGGTTGGTTGATATATATATATATATATATATATACTTATATACTTGGGAAGTTAGTATATATATATATATATATATATATAATGAGTTAGTGAGATTGTATATATATATATATGAAGGCTAGGAATCAGGAAAGGAGGAAAAACTAAAATGTTTCCCTGTTTCGCGAATTATTTTTCTCCCTGCATCTGTTTTCTTCGAAAACCAACGTGTGGGTGGTTTTCAAAACCACCAAACGTAAACCTCCAATTTTCTTCGACTTCAGGGCTTCATCTCGCGAAGTGACAGAAGAGAAAGTTACTCACGCTACAGTGCTAGTGAGCCAACTTTGGAAGCGTCGTGCGAAGTGAAGTTTTACCAGAATTTAATCGCGGTGTCGTAATCAGCCGTTAAAGCTACAACGAAGGTAAGGGATCCTTCCAAATTTTTAGCTTGCATATAGGACTCTATATGTGTATTTGTAGGGTTTGATTTTAATGGGGTTTATGTGTGAATTTGGGGAAAAGGAATTTAATGGGTTTTATGTGAGTCGTGGAAAAGAAATTGGTGGTTTATGTTTAACAATTTGGAGTTTTGATTTGGTGTGTTATGGTTGAAAATTTTGGAAAATGAATTTGATGGGTTTAAGGTGTAATGTTTTGGGAAATGAATTTAATGCATTTTATCGGTGAAATGGTGAAATTGAATTTAATGAGTTTTGAGGTGTGGGTGGTGGTGATTTTTACTTGGTGCGATTGATGTGTTTATGGGTAATATTATGAATTTGAAAATTTGCTTTAGGTTTGAGGATGTGGAGTTTTGAATAAATGTAATTTATGTGTTGATTTTTATTTGGTGTGAAATGAATTGAGGTGATTGGTGTATATGGTGATATGAATTTCGTGTGATTTGAGGATTATATGTATGAGTATGCTATGTGTTAAATGTGAAAATCATTAGTGTTAAATGAGCATTAAAAATGGGGAATCTTTTAATAGCTGCATTTACTAAATGATTGTTGTGTCGAGAGTCAGAGTATGCTCATGCATTTCATAGTACATGGTGACCGCGATGGTGCCATGGTGATAGTGGTGACCGGATGGGTCACGGGATGATGCCATGTGAATTGTTGGTTCATCTTATACTTGCGGGGATTATCGCGTCGTGCTGATGTGTGAGAGATTACACTCTAGTTGTGCTGATCTGTGAGCGATTGCACTCTAGAAAACAGTGTATAGCTAGTGACTGTCTACACTTTAGTAGATCGTGTTGGTCTGTGAGCGACTGCACATTGTTAATTAGTACATCGGCCTGTGAGTGGCGGTATAATTATGATCTATGCTCCTTCGAGGAGGGTTTTGGTGATATTCCGGAATCATATGCATTGGCATATACGGATTGCATTAGGGTGCTAGGCACGTGAGTCATGTTTGGTATACTATGATGGTTGTATATGTGTACTTTATTGTGGTGTGTGAATTGTGCCGTATTTGGTGTTTGTGATTGATTGAATTGGTGTTGAAAGTGTTTGAATGACTTTGGTGTGTTTTTCAAAACTGAAAATCTGTCATTTTTACATTTGTATTCGAATACAACAGGGTTGTAGTCGAATACAAATGAGTTGTTTTTGCCTCTGACTTGCGTATTCGCAAGTGTATTCGACTACGAGGAGTTGTAGTCGAATAAAAATCACAAAGTTTGGCCACTGACTTCGCAATTGTATTTGAATACAAGGGGGTTGTAATCGAATACAAAATCTGCAGAATTTTTCACTGTTTTCCCATTTGTATTCGACTACATGGAGGCTATAGTCGAATACAGTTGTGCTGTTTGTGCTGTTTTGCTATTTTTGCTGTTTTTCTGTTGTTTTCGCATCTGTATTCGAATACAAATATGCTGTATTCGAATACAACAATGCAGTTTTGTCCGAAACTTCATTTTTCAACTTTGTTTATGCATGTTTAGCATATGCAAACCCTTTCTAGATGCAAGCTAAGTTGAAAGGTGATTTTGTGCATTTAAAATTTAAATGTTATGTGGTATTTGTTAATTTTGCTTGGTGACCCTTTACAATTTTGTGGAAATCTGGGCTTTGCCCTCAGATGAGAAACAGGATCGATCTAAGGCGTGGCACAACGACGGGTTGGTTGTGTAACCGAAAGTAGTGGAGCTTGTTGCCGCTCATGGATTCTCAGTACCCAGTCACCCTTAGTTAGATTAATGATCAACTTAGGGTGTTAATTAAGAATTTTATTTATTTTCCCTTTCCCATTTCAAGTTGTTGCTGTAAAAAGGGAACTTATGTATTCGAACAAACTATTTTAGTTGGTGTATATTTTACTTGGATACTTTGGATTTTTGTTCAAAACCATTTCCGCTGTTTGTAATTAATGTTGACCTTGTCCTGGTGTTACGACTCAAATATTTTATCCAAAAGTATTTTCTTCATTTAGGGATTTAACTTGGGACTTTTATCAATTTATTTTAAAAAACAAAATACACTCGCGCTTTTAAAAATGGAGGTGTTACAATTTTCGTTTTTAATAGGTTTATTCTATTGCATTTTGATTCTTAGGCAATGTAGTTTGCAAATTAGGGCATAAATCTCAATGGACTAAGAATTTAGGTTATTTTTGTCTCTAATAGGTTTATTCTAATCCAGTTTGGTTGTTAGGCTTTGAATTTCGTCCAATAAGTGCATAAGTCTTAAGGGTTGATATTTAGGTCATTTTGGTTTTTATTATCTTTATTCTAGCTCATTTGGGCTCATAGTCAATGTAGGTCATCTAATAGTGCACTAGTTTCAATGGATTAAGATTTTAGGTCATTTTGATTTTTGATAGGTTTATTCTAATCAATTTTCGTTCTTATGCAATGTTGTTCCAACCATAAGTGCATAAGTCTTAATGGATATAGATTTTAGTTCATTTTGGTCATTAATAGGTTTATTCTATTCCATTTTGATTCATAGGCAATGTAGTTTGTCCAGTACATGCATAAGTCTCAACGGATTAAGAATTTAGGTTATTTTCGTCTCTAACAGCTTTATTCTAGTCCATTTGGTTTCTTAGGCAAGTTGTTTGTCCAATAAGTGCATAATTGTAAATGGAATAAGAATTTAGGTCGTTTTGGTCTTTAATAAGTTTATTCTAATCCATTTTGTTTCATATGCAATGTTGTTCATCCAAAAACCTAGTCCATTTTGGTCATTAGTCAATGTAGCTAATAAGTTCAATAGTTTCATTGGATTAAGATTTTAAGTCATTTTTATTTTTACTAGGTTTATTCTAGTTCATTTTAGTTATTAGTCAATGTAGTTCGTCAAATAAGTGCAATAGTTTCATTAGATTAAGATTTTAAGTCATTTTGGTTTTTACTAGGTTTTTTCTAGTCCATTTTGGTCTTCGTCCATTATGTGCATTAGGTCATTTTTGTTTTTAATAGGTTTATTTTAATCCATTTTGGTTCCTAGGCAATGTAATTTGTCCAATAAGATTAATATTTTAGGTCATTTTGGTTTTTTACTAGGTTTATTCTAGTCCATTTTGGTTATAAGTCAATGTAGATCGCCTAATAAGTGCAATAGTTTCAATGTATTAAGTTTTTAAGTCATTATGGTCTTTGCTAGGTTTTTTCTAATCCATTTTGGTTCTTAGGCAATGTAGTTCATAAAAAAAGAGCATAAGTTTCAATGGATTAAGATTTTGGTTATTTTAGTCTTCACTCGGCATATTCTAGTCCAATTTGGTTGATAGTAGTTCGTCTAATAAGTGCAATAGTTTCAATGGATTAAGATTCTAGGTCATTTATGTTTTTAATATGTTTATTCTAACTCAATTTGATTGATTTGCATTGTAGTTCTTCCAATAAATGCATAAGTCTCAATGGATTAAGATTTTAGGTCCTATTAGTCTTTAATAGGTTTATCAATTCCATTTTGATTCTTAGGCAATGTATTTTATCCAATAATTGAATTGTCTCAATGTATTAAGATTTTAGTTGCAATTTGGTCTTCTCTAGGATTATAGTAGTCAATTCTGGGTCTTAATCAATGTAGTTCATCTAATATGTGCACTAGTTGTAATGGATTAATATTTTAGGTCATTTTAGTCTTCAATAGGTTTATTCAAATCCATGTTGATTCTTAGGCAATGTAGTTCGTCCAACAAGTGCATAAGTCTCAATGGTGTTAAATTTAGGTCATTTTTATCTTTAATAGGTTTTTTCTAATCCATTTTGGTTCTTAGGTAATGTAATACGTCCAATAACTACATAAGTCTCAAGAGATTTATATTTTAAGTCATTTGGGTTTTTATTATGTTTATTATAGTCTATTCTGGTTTTAAGTCAATGTAGTTTGTCTAAAAACTGCAATAGTTTCAATGGATTATGAATTTAAGTCATTTTGGTCTTTTATAGGTTTAATCTATTCCATTTGATTGTTAGGCCTTGTAGTTTGTCCAATAAGTGCATAAGTCTCAATGGATAAAGATTTTAGTTGCATTTTGGTCTTCTCTTGGATTATTGTAGTCCATTTTGGTTCTTAATCAATGTAGTTTGTCTAATTAGTGCCCTAGTGCCAATGGATTAAGATTTTAGGTCATTTTATTCTTCAACAGGTTTATTCCAATACATTTGAATCTTAGCCAATGTAGTTCGTCCAATAAGTGCACAAGTCTCAACGGATTAAGATTTCGGGTCATTTTGTTTTTTACAAGAAATATTTTAGTTCGTTTTGGTTGTTAGTCAGTGTAGTTCGTCTAATAGGCGCATTAGTATGAATGGATTAAGATTTTAGGTCATTTTGTTTTTTAATAGGTTTATTCTATTCCATTTTGATTCTTATGCATTTTAGTTCCTTCAATAAGTGCATATGTCTCAACTGATTAAGATTTTAGGTATCTTTGGTCTTTAATAGCTTTATTCTAATCAATTTTTATTCTTTGGCAACTTAGTTTGTCCAATAAATGCATATGTCTAATTGGATTAAGATTTTAGTTGCATTTTGGTCTTCTCTAGGTTTATTGTATTTCATTTTGGTTCTTAATAAATGTAGTTCGTCTAATTAGTGAACTAGTTTCAATGGATTAAGATTTGAGGTCAACATAGTCTTCAAAAGGTATATTATAATCTATTTTGATTCTTAGGCAATGTAGTTTGCCCAATAGGTGCAGAAGACTCAATGGACTAAGAACATAGGTCATTTTCGTCTTTAATTGGTTTATTCTAATCCATTTTGGTTAAGAACCACTTTGGCTAAGAACCAAAGTGGACTACAATAAAACATTGAGACTTAAGCACCTAATGGGCGAACTACATTGGACGAAGATAACCAGAAACTTAATAAATTGAGACTTATGCACTAATTCGACGAAGTACAATGGCTAAGAACCAAAATGGATTACAATAAGCCAAGTGAAGACCAAAATTTTATTCCATTGAGACTAATTGTAACACCCCAATATTTTCATATATATTATATATGTGTCTTTTTAGTAATTGTCATGATTTATTATTTAATTAATAATTATTCTATGTGTAAAAAAAATTAAATTAAATTTTATCACCCTCAATTTTACCTGAATATTTATAATCTTTATTTATATTTAATTGTTTTGGCGTGATAATTACTTGGGGACGATTTATGATGTGATTATTTCCTAAATGGACTATTGTGTCTTTTGTTTATCGGATTGGTTTCGATAATCATGAGATTGATGTGTTAGATATGTTTGTTTTATTTTGTTATGTGTGACCTGTGATATTATTGTCTTGCTTGATTCATTTTAGTTGATAAAATATTAGTTGAATTATTTAATTAAATTATAATTTATAGAAGTTATATTGTTTGTTAGTTTATTTTCGACCAAATAATTATTCAATTTAGGAGATAGTAGAGTTAGTGAAACTCAGGCCTCATGTATAATTGTTTTGAGAATATTTTTGGTCAATCCATCTTTAGTATAAAAAAAATAGTGACTCATTCTTTTACTCTCCTTCATGACGAGATTTTATGACAATTCATGGTGTTGTCTTGACATAATGTAACTTTATTTCGTTGTCTCAACCAATTAAGAGAGGAGATAATGTAGATTCCTTCATTCTTAACACCTTTAATTCATTTTTGATAGGATGGTTACAAATTGAATTATGGGTCTTATCTTTTTGTGCAATTAAGAGAGGACCAAAAAAAGACTCTCACACTCCTCACTCTTTCTTAAACCAAGATTATAATTTTATTTTAATTATCTACAAAAAGAATTCTAGGCAATCATTGGTGTCATAACTATTAGCAAAAAAAAATTAAAAGGGAGTCTACATCTACACACCTTCCTATTCTATTCCCATACCTATTTTTGCTTTCTCTTAAATTCCCAAATTTTCCATCACAAACAAAAGAAAGAAAAAAAGAGAGAAACATAGTCTCATTCCTTTTCTCACACCATCATTATCATCAAGTCGAATTACAATTTTCCTTCTTCTTTAAATACCATATCAAGTAAAGTTTGGACTTTTGTCTTGTCCTTTGATTCGTGGGGCTTAGGACATGTTGCTAGGAAGTAAAGCACCTAAGGTAAGGGCTTTTCCCCATGCAAGGTTAAGCTAGATATTAAATTAATAGTTTGTAAGATATTGATATGATGTCTTGATGTCTTAAAAGAAACATGTTGATGTTTTGTTTCCCTTAAAGAATTTAACTATAATGTTTTGTTTTTATGAGTAATATGCTTGCCTTGATAAACTTAATTATAAAATTTCGATTTTTATTATTATAACATGAGTAATATGCTTGTTGTCATATATTTGATGTAAAGTTGCAATTTTTGTATTGACTAGGTGTACTTAATTATCAAGTTATGATTTGTATTATGATCTCATGAGTAATATGTTTGTTAGGATGTTTTTAATTTAAAGTTTTGATTTCTGTGCTATTTCATTTTAAAGTTTTGATTTTTATGAATAATATGAGTCTTGGGGGAATTGATGAAAATTTTAATTTTAATTGTGATAACATGATTAAGTTGATTTTTGTGATGTGTTTAGTGGTAAACCATGATTTGTATGCCTAAATGACTAATAAAATGAAAGTTGTGACTTTAAGATATTTATTTGCGTGTTTATGTGTTATATATTTAGGATAACAAAATTACTGATTCTTGATTGTAAGCATCAATGAGAATAAAATTTTGATGTCATATGTGATTAAAATTTAACCTTGAATATTTTATCTTTGTGGTTGCCTAAGTGGCTACTGATTTGTGTTTTAAATATTGTTATCTTTGTGGTTGCCTAAGTGGCTGGTGATTTGTGTTTTAAATATTGTTATATTCGTGGTTGCCTAAGTGGCTGGTGATATGTGTGTTGGATATTGTTCTCTTTGTGATTATCTAAGTGGATGGTGACATGTACCTTTTGAGCATCATTATCATTTCAGGACATATCATATGCATCTTTGTGGAAGCCTGTGTGGCTGGTTTAATTTTCCCCATTGGTATGAGTGACTTCTGTGTGGACGCCTGTGTGGCTGGTTTAATTTTCCCCATTGGTATGGGTGTCTTCTGTGTGGACGCCTATGTGGCTGGTTATATCCTGATCATATACATTTAGGGTCATGCATAACTTGCACACATTTTATTGTCATTTTTATTTTGATCTAATTATTTGTTCTACGGTGAGTTGCTACTTGATTTATTTAGATACATTTTATGAATCTTGGTACATCCTTGAGAACTATTAAAGAATCAATTTCTTTAAATCTTTTATCACGAAAAGATTTTATATTCATATTTTATGGATGTTAACTTATTATTTGGTTTAATTTTGTTGTGGGATGAACTGACCCCTTACACCAACATTTAGGTACAAATGATCTCAAAGAGTTGCATGAAAGATGTTTGTTTGGTGCACGTGCGTGGGAAAATGAGACTTTTACTTAAAAATAATGTTTTGTATGAATAAAATATTTGTGGTACATTGTAAAATTATTAACTTTAAATAGAAATGCGGAAGTGAGTTTTCATTCACTAATAAATAATTGAATCGTCGTTAGTTTCAGTCGTTCTTATTTCTTTTGAATCTCACCTAAAGAGAATTTATTTTATTTTGGAGCGTAAATGAATATCGATCTAACAACTGGAATATTAAATTTACAAATAAATAAATAAAAAATATTTTAGTAAATTGCATTACATTCTTTTTCAAAAAAAAATATATCAAGTCATTTTCTGACGCATCTTCAATTTATTACATGATGAACTACTCCTAAGAAATAAAAATTATAGTTGTTTCTAAAAGAAAACAAATACTTTTAAGTAATACTTTGGATAAAAAATTCCGGGGCGTTACACTAATGCATTTATAATATGAACTACAATGACTAAGAACCAAAATGGACAAGAATAAACCTAGTAAAGAATAAAACGACCAAAAAACTTAATCTATTGAGACTTATTCACTTATTCAATGATCAACATTGCATAAGAACCAAACTGTATTAAAATAAATCTATTAATCAACAAAATGACAAAAATCTTAATACATTGAGACTTATGCACTAATTCGACGAAGTACGTTGCCAAAGACCTAAAATGGATTCAAATGAAACTATTAAAGACCAAAATGACCTAAATCCTAATACATTGAGACTAATGCACGTACTGGACAAACTTAATTGGCTAAGAACAAAAATAGACATGAATAAACCTAGTAAAGACAAAAAGGACCAAAATCATAATCTATTGAGACTAATGCACTTATTGGACAAAGTGCATTGCCTTAGAACAAAATTGATTAGAATAAACTTCTTAAGGACCAAAATTGTAATCCATAAAGACTAACGCACTTATTGGAAGAACAACAACGACTAAGAACAAAAATGGACTACGATAAACCTATGAAAGACCAAAAGAATCAAAACCTTAATCCATAAAGACTGATGCACTTATTGGGCGAACTTCATTGGCTAACAACAAAAATGGACTAGAGTAAACCTAGTAAAGTCCAAAATGACTAAAATCGTAATCCATTGAGACTTATTCACTTATTGGACGAACTATATTGGCTAAGAATAAAAAGGAACTAATAAAGACCAAAAAGACCAAAATCTATAAATTAAGGCTTTTGCATTTATTTGACGAACTTCGGTTCTAAGAATCAAAATGGATTAAAATAAACATATTAAAAACCAAAATCAGTAAAATTTTATTCCATTGAGACTTAGTCACTTATTCGACGAACAACTTTGGATAAGAACCAAAATGACGAAAATCTTAATCCATTGAGACTTATGCACTTATTGGACGAAGTACTTTGCCTAAGCACAAAATAAATTAGAATCATCCTATTAAAGTCCAAAATGAAAAAACTCTTAATCAATCGAGACTAACACACTAATTGGGAAAACTACATTGACTAAGAACCCAAATGCACTAGGATAAAGCTAGTAAAGACCAAATTTTTTATAAATTAAAACTTATGCACTTATTGGACATACTACATTGGCTAAGCACCAAAATGGATTCTAATAAACCAAGTAAAGAATAAAATGACCAAAATCTTAATCCAATAAGACTTATGCTCTTATTAGATGAACTAGATTGCCTAACAACAATAAAAGATTAGAATAAAACTATTAATGACCAAAATAAGCAAAATTTTATTGGAAGAACTACATGGCTAGAAACAAAAGTGGACTGGAATAAACCTAGAAAAGACAAAAAATACCAAAATATTAATCCATTGAGACTAACGGACTTATTCGAAGAAGTACATTGTCTAAGAACCATAGTGGACTACAATAAACCTAGTAAAGACCAAAATGGACGAACTACATTGGACGAAGATAGCGAAAAATTTAATAAATTGAGACTTATGCACTAATTGGACAAAATACATTGGCTAAGAACCAAATCGATTAGAATAAGCCGAATGAAGAACAAAAGTTTAATCCATTGAGACTAATGCATTTATTAGATCAGCTACAATGACTAAGAACCAAAATGGACAGAAATAAACTTAGTAGAGAATAAAATGACCAAAAACTTAATCCCATGAGACTTATTCACTCTTATTCGATGAACAACATTGGATAAGAACCAAAATGATTTAGAATAAATCTATTAATGACCAAAATGACAAAAATATTAATCCATTGCGACTTATGCATTTATTCGACAAACTACGTTGCCAACTACCTAAAATGGATTTAAATAAATCTATTAAAGACAAAAATGACCAAAATCGTAATACATTGAGACAAACGAACTTATTGGAAGACCAAAAGGATCAAAATAGTAATTCATTAAGACTTAAGCACTTATTGGACGAACTATTAAGGACAAAAATATTAATCCATTGAGTTTTTTGCACTTTTTTGACAAACTTCATTGCCTAAGAACCAATATGGATTAAAATCAACCTGTTAAAGACCAAACAGAAGAAAACTTAATCCCATCGAGAGTTAGTCACTTGTTTAACGAACAACTTTGGATAAGAACTAAAACGGACTACAGTAAACCTAGTAAAGACCAACAACTTAATAAATTGAGACTTATGCACTTATTAGACGAATTACATTGGATAAGAACCAAAATGGATACGAATAAACCAAGTTAAAAATAAAATGAACATAAACTTAATCGAGTGAGACTTATTCACTTATTCAATGAACAACATTGCATAAGAACCAAAATGCATTAGAATAAATCTATTGATGACAAAAATCTTAATCCATTGAGACTTATGCTCTTATTCGACGAACTACTTTGCCAAAGACCTAAATTGGATTTAAATAAACCTTTTAAACACTAAAATGACAAAAATCCTAATACATTGAGAATAACACACTTATTGGAAGAACTACATTGGATAAAAACAAAAATGGACTACAATAAACGTGTTAAACACCAAAAAGATCAAATTTCTAATCGGTTGGGAGTTATGTGTAACACCCTTAGTTTTAAATTCTAATTTATGCAATTTTAGTGTGTTTTGTGTTGAATTGCTTAGGCATTTAGCCCAATTTTATTTTATTTTGTGAATTAAGTACTAAAAACATATTTAGTTAGAGTTTGCAATATGTTTAATATATGTATATACTTATATATATATTTTGAGACCCGATTAAAATTATTTGTCGAAGAATAATTTATTTACGTTACGAAAAATTTAATACTGGGCAGATTTTAAAAAATGTCACTTGTTGCTGAATATTTTATCTGTCAATCGAGTTGCGATGAGAGTAGATATTTTTATCAATATAGGTTGAGATGTGAGTGAAGTGATGTGTGCAAGAGTAATTAGATATTTGTGGATTGGTTTTAACCATATATATATATATGTATATATATATATATTGTTAGTGGTAAGTTATATATATTTATATATATATATATATGAGAAGAAAGCAAAGGAAGAAATCAGAAAAGTTGGAAAACATTTTCCCTCCTGCGCTCGCGAACTTCTTTCTTCTTCTTTCTTTCTCTGTTTCCCAAAACTAAGTGTTGGTGGTTTTCAAAAAAAACCACAAACATAAACCTCCATTTCTCGTCTAGATCTATGCTTCCATTCAAGAAGTGTCAGGAGGGAAAGTTACTCCTCTCCACACTACGGTGCTTGTGAGCTAACTTTCGAAGTGTCGACGCGAGCGAGAGTTTTTGCCGTATTTGATTGCGGTAGCAGAAACGGTCGAGAAAATGATAACGAAGGTAAGGGTTCCTTGCATATAGGGACTCTATCTGTGTGATTGATGGATGATTTATGTGTGATTTATGTGTGATTGCGTTATAATAATTTTCCACGTGAATATATATTTTGAGTGAAAATACGGTTTGATACTTGATATGAATTTATGATTAAATTTGATGTGATTAGTGTGTGTGTTCAATGGGTGAATCATTGGAGATTGAGTTTAAAGTGATTATGTATTAACAATTGTTAATATGTGTGTTATGAATTTTATCCAGGAAAAAATGTTTTGGGGAATCTTTTAGTAGATGATTTACTTAATGATTGTGGTGAAAAGAGTCAGAGTATGATCATGCATTTCATAGCTTGTGGTGACCGTGATGGGCCACAGTGTCAGTGGTGACCGCGATGGGCCACGGTGTTAAGTGGTGACTGGGATGGGCCACGAAGTTAAGTGGTGACCTTGATGGGCCACAGGGTGGTTCCATGTGATAGTTGGTCCATTTTATCCTTACGAGGATTTAGCTGATGTGTAAGGCCTGTGATAGGCTACTCCATAGTAAATCGCGCTAGTTTGTGAGCGACTGCAACTCGGTAATTAGTACTAAGGCCTGTGAGAGGCGGTAAAATTATGATTTATGCCCCTCGAGGAGGGTATTGTTTTGGAAATTCTGGAATCATGTGCATTGGCATATACGCATTGCATTAGGGTGCTTGGCACGCGAGTCATGTTTGTTATGATGTGATGATTGTATATACATGCTTTGTTGTGGTTTGATATTATGCTGTGATTGCTAAGTGTTATTGCTTGTCTTTATACCGGGAGTGTTGAATAATTTCATAACCATTTCAAAACTGAAAACCTGCATTATTTAGCAGCTGTATTCGGCTACATCGAGTGTGTATTCGAATACACATCTGCAACGTTCAGTTTTTATTTGAAATTTTAACATCGTATTGGAAATTATTTGCCAGTGAGTTGATTTTGTATTCAGCTACAACCTGCTGTATTCGAATACGAAAATGCATTTTTAGCTACTGACTTGTCCTATTGTATTCGACTACATCCTTTCTCGTATTCAAATACACGTATTCGGCTATATCCTGTCTCGTATTCGAATACAAATATTCAGTTTTAGCTACTGACTTAGCACTTGTATTCGGCTACGATATGTTATTTAAAACATAAGGTTCTCTTGAGCATTTAAAACATAAGTTTTTTGCTAAATGTTATTTGTTAGTTTCGGTTGGTAACCCTTTACATTATTGTTGAAATTGGGCTTCGCCCTCAGATGATACCCGAGTTAGTTCCACCGACTATTACCCTGACGATGGAAACGTCGTCAAACTTTCCTGATCGAGACTCGCCGACTGCTTGGGTATATGGCCCCATCTCAAGCAGGGCTACTTATACGAGGAGGGTAGTATATCTTGTGGAGCTCACTCGCTAGAAGGTCGACTATCCGGTACCTTCAGGATTGGTGCTCAGGATGAGTGGAGCATGGGAAGATGCAGAGGATTCCTCCATTATAGTTGAGGCGGAGGCCACCGTAGGAGCTGGGGATACAGTGGGGGGAACGGGGACTGGCGGAAAGGATAAGGGGCCGATGCCAATGGACCGAGAGATCTCAGGACCATTTGGACAGGCCGAGTCAGAGCTTCCATTTCCGATGAATGATCCCTTACCGACTGTCACTGAAGTAGTGTACTGTTTTGAGATTCCAGTGCTGCCGAAGCCACCTATCTCGTGGGTGGATCTGACTTCCGAGGAGTCTGATCCTTATATCGATGTTGATGATGAGGAGGTTACCTCGAAGATGGATACTGCGTCAAAAGGGACTTTGCGGAGTGTGTGGAGGTCACCCTTGTTATTGTAGTTTCTAGTGGATGATCAGATTAGTTTTGTTGTATAGGGACTTGATGTCTTTCCTTTGGTGGTTGTACTTATTTTATTTTGGGATGATTGTAACTATAACTTATAAGGTCAGTTGACTTGGGTTGTTTGCGTTACGCCATGGTTTGTATTAATTTGTTTTCGAAAAAAATTACACTAACGCTGTTAAAAATCGGGGTGTTACATTGTGGTATCAGAGCTTTGGTTAGATTGTAGGTCGACCGTTAGGTTGGGAGTCGTTATCTGATCATGCGTTGGGGTAATTTGTTTGAGTTGTCAAGTCTGGTGTAATTGTTAGGTGTTGATGAAGTTGAAAGTTATTTTTGGAGTTCTTCTAAGTAGTATTAAGATTTCTTCTTGATGTTGGTTTTGTAGGAAACAATGCATCCGAGAAGGAACGACGCTGCAAGAGTCAATTTCAACCGGGATGATTAAATGGTTGAAGCAATGAATAACATGGCTGCTTCTGTTGCTACACAGATAGCTGCAAAAACTCTGCGGGATCTGAAGAACAGGGAAAGAGAGATCCGTGCTGCTGAGTCAAAGGTGATGAGAGCACAGAAAAGGCTGATCAGTGGATTCAAGAAGTGGAAAAGATATTCGAAATGATTAATTGTCAGGCAGCGGTGAAGATCAACTATGCTACGTATCTGCTACTAGGGGATGCTGAATATTGGTGGAGAAGTACAACACTTCTGAGGAGGTGAACTAGGAGTCGTTCAAAAGCAAGTTTCTAGACAAATACTTCCCGATGAGTACCAGGACTAAGTTTGGTAATGACTTTCTTAAACTCTACCAGGGTAATATGACAGTGGGTGAGTATGCTGCTAAGTTTGAGTCATTGTCAAGGCATTTTAGATTTTTCTGTGAAGAGGTTGATGAACAATTTATGTGTCACCGTTTCCAAAACGGACTGAAGTATGAGATTCAAGACTCCGTCCTGCCATTGGGAATTCAACGTTTCCATGTCTTAGTGGAGAAATGTAGAGAAATTGAGGACACGAAGAACAAGACGACCAACCGAGGAGGGAACTTTAGTTCAGGGGGGCCTAGTCAGGTGAACCATCAGAACAACAAAGGAAAACAAGTTGTTAAGCCCTATAACCGACCGCAGAACAACAACAGGGGTAAGAATCACCTGAGGAATTAGAACTTTGGAAGACAATTGGGACAAGTGATTCGATGTTTCCGATGTGGGGAATAGGGGCATTATCCTAATGCTTGTACCTCTCAGAGTCTCACTTGCTGCAATTACCAGAAGCCAGGGCACGTTGCAAAGGATTTCAAGGCTCCGAAGGTGGAACCAACGGTGAATGGAACAAGGGCTACTCGTCCTACTGCTAAAGGACGCGTTTATTGCATGGGTGCTGAAATTGGAAATCAATATAACAACTTGATCCAACGAGACTGCGAGATTGCAGGTAACACTCTAACTTCACTTTTTGATTCGGGGGAACCCATTCCTTCATTGCTATGGACTGTGTAAATTGTTTGAAGTTATCTGTGTCTTCTCTGCCTTTTGATTTGGTTGTTTCCACACCTACTAATACTTTGATCGTAAATACTGCATGTTTACATTGTCAAGTAACTATTTAGAATAAAGATTTCTGGGAATGTGTATTCGATTACATTTATATTGTATTCGAATACAAGAAAATCTGCAAATGTGTATTCGATTACATACACGTTGTAGTCGGCTATAGTTTCGAGATTTTGCAAAACGAGACGAATTTCGCACAAAGAATGTACCAAGTAATGCATATTAAACATATTTAAGAACAATCAAACATTAATGACTTAATTCTAACAACTTATCAAGAGGAAATGTTTAAATCTTGAAGAGTGATGACAAAGTAACTTATATTTAAAGATCATTTTCACTTAAGACGCAAAGTTCTCTTTGGATTTTGTAGAAAGAGTCTTTTGGAAGAGGTTTTGTGAAGATGTCCGCCAATTGATTGTGAGTATCCACAAAGATTACTTCAACATTTCCTTTAAGCACATGATCTCGCAGAAAATGATGACGTATATCAATGTGTTTGGTCCGAGAGTGCATGATTGGATTCTTTGAAATATTTATTGCACTGGTGTTGTCACATCTTAGTGGAATGCATCCGAGATCAAGTCCATAGTCATATAGTTGTTGTTTGAGCCAGAGGATCTGTGCACAACAACTACCTTTTGCTATGTATTCAGCTTCAGCAGTGCTAAGTGCAACACACGCTTGCTTTTTACATGACCATGATACTAGTGCATTTCCCAAGACATGGCAAGTGCCGCTTGTACTTTTACGGTCTGTTTTGCATCCTGCATAATCTGAATCAGAATATCCAACGAGACTACTTATGCTACCCTTTGGATACCATAAGCCTATAATGGTTGTTCCTTTCAAATATTTCATAATCCTTTTTACTACTACAAGATGCGATTCTTTAGGATCCGCCTGAAATCTTGCACACAGACAAACACTAAACATAATATTTGGCCGACTGGCCGTTAGATATAATAGAGATCCAATCATACCTCGATACTTTGATATGTCTATTGAAATACCGGATTCATCTTTATCAACATAGGTTCCGAAGCCCATAGGAGTCGCACTTTCCTTGCAGTTTTCCATTTCAAATCTTTTTAGCAATTCTTTGCAATACTTTTCTTGATTTATGAAGATGCCATGCTTGAGTTGCTTGATGTGGAGGCCAAGAAAATAGTTTAATTTTCCCATCATGGACATTTCAAATTCTCATTGCATCATCAAAGAGAATTCTTCACATATGTCATTGTTTGTTGATCCGAATATGTTATCATCAACCTAGATTTGGACCA
Source organism: Cicer yamashitae (assembly GCA_037974755.1). Lineage (NCBI taxonomy): Eukaryota > Viridiplantae > Streptophyta > Magnoliopsida > Fabales > Fabaceae > Cicer > Cicer yamashitae. The sequence goes on along the minus strand of JBBPBQ010000002.1, from coordinate 35,371,356 downwards.
ATAAGGTGTGACCATTATTTCTTTTAATAAATAATTTCTTGTCGACTTTGCCTTTTTCAAATCCTCGTTCACATAGGAAGGTACTTAATCTATCATACCAAGCTCATGGAGCTTGTTTTAGACCATAGAGAGCCTTTCTTAATTTGAAAACATGTGACGGATTCCTTAAGTCTTCAAAGTCGGGTGGCTATTTGACATATACTTCTTCAATGATGTATCCATTGAGGAAAGCACTCTTCACATCCATCTGAAACAGTTCAAAGTTCATAGAACAAGCATAAGCAAGTAGTAATCGTATTGCTTATAACCTTGCTACTGGAGCAAACATTTCATCAAAATCAATTCCTTCTTTTTGATTGTATCCTTGTGCGACCAATCTTGCCTTGTTGTGAACAACTATACCGTTTTCATCAAGTTTATTTTTAAACACCCATTTTGTACCGATGATGCGTTTATTTCCAGGATTAGGAACAAGTTCCCATACTTTGCTTCTTTCGAATTGGTTGAGTTCTTCTTGCATGGCAAGTATCCATTAATCATCTTTTAGTGCTTCACCAATCTTGGAGGGTTCGATTTGAGAAACGAATGCCATGTTCAAGCAAGCATCTTGTAGTTTTAGTCTTGTTGTAACTCCTTTGTTGATATCACCAATAATGTTATCAATTGGGTGATCTCTATGGGTTCTCCATTCTTGAGGAAGATTATCATTTTCCTTTTCAATGTTGACTTCACTTTCATGACTTGGTTGATCAATTTGATATTCTTTGCTTATATCATTACTTTCAAAGTCATCATCATCATAAGAAATAATTTTGTCCTCTTTCAAGGGGTTAGTTTCATCAAAAGTTACATGCATTGATTCTTCGACTATTAAAGTCCTTTTATTGAAAATTCTAAATGCTTTACTAGATAATGAGTAACCAATAAAGATACCTTCATCGGCTTTTTCATCGAATTTTCCAAGGTTGTCTTTACCGTTGTTTAGCACAAAACACTTACATCCAAAAATGTGGAAGTGAGAGATATTGGGCTTTCTTCCTTTGTAGAGTTCATAAGGAGTTTTCTTAAGAATCGGCCGAATGATTACTCGGTTGGAAACATAGCATGTTGTGTTTACGGAATCTGCCCAAAAATACTTTAGTAGGCTTGAGTCGCTTAGCATAGTCCTTGCGAGTTCTACCAAAGATCTGTTCGTTCTCTCAACAACCCCATTTTGTTGAGGTGTTCTAGGTGCAGAAAAATTGTGGAAAATTCCATTTTCCTCACAAAATTCTTCAAAGGAGGTATTTTGAAATTCACCTCCATGATCACCTCTAATTGATACAATTTTGGATGATTGTTCATTTTGGACTAGCTTGGCATAGTTTTTAAATGCTTTAAAAGCTTCATTTTTACTTGCCAAAAGTAAGGTCCAAGTAAACCTTAAGTAATCATCAACAATCACTAGTCCATATGAGTTTCCACCAAGACTTTCGGTTCTTGATGGACCAAACAAGTCCATATGTATTAATTGAAGTGGTCTTGAAGTTGATATAACATTTTTAGGTTTGAAAGAAATCTTTGTTTGCTTACCTTTTTGACAAGCGTCACACAATTTATCCTTTATAAATTTCATTTTAGGTAAACCAACAACAAGATCATGCTTGACCAATTTGTTTAAATGATCCATGTGGATATGTGCAATTTTTTTATGCCATAACCATGCATCATTGTTGTCGCTCACCAAAAGACATTTCATTTTTAAGGATAAATCATCAAGATTAAGTATAAAGATGTTTTTGAAACGCTTACCGATAAATTGAATTTCATTTGTAGCTTCATTTTGGATGATGCATTCATCTTTGTTGAAGGCTATCTTGTATCCTTTGTCGCATAGCTGGCTAATGCTTATGAGATTGTGTTTTAGGCCTTCAACATATAACACATCTTCAATCGAGGGGGATGGGGCTATACCGACTTTTCCAATGCCTAAAATTTTTCCTTTGTTGTTATCTCCATAGACTACGTATCCCTTTGATTCAAGAGTCAAAGCTGAGAATTTTGTTATATCACCCGTCATATGTTTAAAGCATCCACTATCTAAGTTTCACATATTTGAGGTACTTTGCGTGCATACCTACAAAATTAAAATCAAGTTTTATTAGGTACCCAATGTGCTTTGGGTCCTTGATGGTTAGTACCTTTCTTTACCCACACGTAATGCCCTTTTGGAACACTAATGTTTCTAACTTGACAGGCATTTGGTGTGTGACCATGAAGACCACAATAAGAACAAGTAGGAGTAAATCTATTTTTAATAGCATGTGTATTGAATTTATTTTGAATAATTTTCTCTTTATAATGATGGTCCTTTTGCAAAATTGTAATCTTTTCTTGATTGGATTGATTACTCGCTTTAACAAAAATGATCTTATTCAAGCTTGGTTTATCAAATTTTGAGTATCCAAGACCACTTTTGTCATTTGAGTATCTTTGCATATTCAAAATATTTTCCAATCCCATTTGTCCCTTTTCGTATCGTTCAATTACTCTATTTAATTGAACAATCTTGAAAGAGAGGGAATCACATTTATTGCATGTAAACTTCTGTTTTAGTTTTTAGAATCCTTCACCATAATGTAAAATACATGTTTTTGATGAAGATAAAAGACCAACGATTATGATCAAGGCAACAATCTCAAAAAGAAGTCCAAATATCATATTGATAAACTTTAAATTCAAACATATTAGATGTTTAATGTAAAGGTAAATGATACAACCAATAGCTCAAATACATGAGAACCATTCATCTTTACATATGCATATAAAGCATTTTCAAAAGTCAAAATTACATTAACAAAGTCTTAAAACTAATATTTTTGACAAAATGTAAAGTTGTATTCGAATACAGCATAGTGTATTCGAATACAGATGCTAAGTTAGTAGCAAAAGCTTCGCATCTATATTCGACTACGACCTGCTGTAGTCGAATACAAACAGCAAGTCAATGGCAAAATTGACAAATCTGTATTGGACTACATGACTGTGTATTCGAATACAAGGTGAAAATTTTGAATAAATTTGAACGTTATAAAGAGGTGTATTCGAATACATACATCCTGTATTCGAATACAACTGGAAGCAATGCAATTTTTCAGATCTGAAATGTTTCTAAATCATTGCATTTGTTCATCAAACCTCTTGGATCAATAGCCACGAATCTAGAGAGATATTTATGGAGTATAAATACACCATAACTTCAGATTAATCGGTACACAATCCTACTACAAACTTTGAAAGACTTTGAACAACTTTTCTGATTTTTCTCAATGTTATTTCTCATCATTCAAGTACTTGCATTTCATTTTCATATCCTTGACAAAGGTTCTCAAAGTACTTGAAGCAATATTGGATTGATATCATTATACCTCTCTATTATTCTTATATCCTTATAAAAATCACATTGTTTGTAAAAGAAAGTAGTACTTTCTAAAAGTAGTCTTATCTAAGATAGTGGTGTGCTATCTTAGAAAAATTGTTAGAAGTTTGTAGCAGAGATCCTAGGGTGGGACTTGTACATTTTCTGACAATGGTGGAAAAATCACTTGTGGTGTGCAAGAGGACTAGATGTACCCTTGGTCATAAGGGGAACCAGGATAACTTTGTTGTGTTCATTTCATTACTGCCATTTACTTTTATCATTTACTATCCTTAAGCGCAAAAATCGATCACCAAATCGTTGAAAACAAGAAAACTACCTAAACACCTAATTCACCCCCCCCCC
>JBBPBQ010000002.1:35327588-35367307 GCA_037974755.1 Cicer yamashitae | reverse complement strand
CCCCCCCCCCCCCCCTCTCTTACGTGCACATCTGTACTTACACGTGTTTTTCTTTTTCTCCACATTTTTTTTAAGAAAAAATTAATTGCATATTAGGAGGTAGTAAAATGTTTCAGTTAAATGCATAATCATTGCATTCACTTTTTTTTTACATCCTCATAACATTTTCCTTTAAGAAAAAATAAAAAAAAATGGCAAAAAAAAAAGCAAAAAAAAGAAAGCAAAAAAATAAAAGTATCATGACACCCTTACCGAACATGTTCTCGGGCTACAATCATGGATGAATTGAAGCATACAAAAATGATCTAAACCAACTGAAAGACCCGATGGCTAAAAGCTTTGAAATCTAACAATTTTCACCTTTTAGTCTACTTTTTGGTTATACTCTACCTCAAGTCACTTGTCTACAAGATTTGAACTTGTTACTAATGAGATTCATCATCATATCCCACCCCGTACTTGTGGGTCGTGGACATACTATTTTGGCTTTTCACAGCAGGCGAACTTCTAGATGTTGGGTCGTCTATGTTGAACTTTCATCACTATCACTTATTACTTTGATGCCATGAAAAAATTCGTCAATCTAATAAAAATGTCAAATCTTGCATGAACTTTAAGGACAATTGAAAAAAAAACCTCGACTAGACATTATGTTGAAGACATTGACGATGTTGCATATAGTTTATGAGTTTACCCAAGGGGCAAAGTCAAAAATGAAGATATTATCGAGTTCTCTCAATTTGATTCTGAAGCACTGATAATACTGCTAAGTATAAAGTCTTACGATACTTTATTATATTGACACATTCTTGTTTCCATAATATTATGAATATCAATAAATGCATTTTGTTTTCTCTTCCTTTCTACCCCTCATATATTTAACCATTTCTTACCCAATATTATATGCCTTTCTTTTAATCTAACCATGTACCATACATATTTGGAAGTAGTTCATTCATAAATAAGTTTGTTAAGATTTCATTACATAATTTCAGTCATGCTATTAATACCACTGAAGGGGATGGCAACGATAAAAATAAAATCCCTTATTTGGATGGACCTCAATATGTTGGAACATGTAGTTAACGTCATGTTAATCCCCTATAAAGGTCGTTTTATCTTTATCATTAATATCTAATTGTGCTTTGAATATACCAATCGCATGGAGGAATTTGAAGTTTGTACCATGAATATTCTAGCCGCCTACAATTCAAAAGTGAAATGTTGAAAGTATATGGGGATTTGACCTAATCATCAACCAGTTGAATCACGAATGTAAAATTTGGGATAAAAAGATGATCATTTATATGTACATATTAGACAAACGTCTAAAAATTTGAAGTCATTTTCTATCATGTCCCTAACAATATAATCAGTTTTCTTGTGTTCTAGCTGCTTTATCTTCAATGTTCAAAGTAAGTCATGATGAAGAATAGTCACTCATAAGAATAAAAGTCACGTCCATCATGTTTACTATCAAATGTAGAAGAAGATCTGGATAGAAAGTTATCATTCCAAATATTACCTCGTAACTGTGGAATACCCTCACTGAGTGTCAAACTATAACTGAGGCACCCATTTGTTCCTTATTATATAGAATAAAGGCAGTGCGACCCACTCAAATAAAAATCCCCCTATCAAGAGTAATGATCTGTGTTGACTGACTGAATTCAATTCAAGAAAAACGTTGACTGCCTCATGTCAAGGACAATCATTTCAAAAGATCTTAAAAGAAGAACATATGAACTTCAGAGCTTCAAAAGAAAGAATTAGCACTCAAGAAGATTTCACATATCTAAAATGACTAGCACGACAAGTGGACTCCCAACTATATGAGCCCCAATACCATAAAAAAAATACATTCAAGTGTGGCTCTAATCCACACCAATATGGATCGAGAAGACTTGTCACTACTTGCACACATTGATGCATCAAAAAGTATTACATCTAAATGAAGACCCGCTAGGTTGAAAATCCAAAAGGACGACCTAGGCAAAAATTAGGGTATAAAAAAATAAAATAATAATAATAAATACCCGCTAGGATGAAAACCTGAAAGGGCAACCTAGGCAAAAATTAGGGTGCAAAATGGAATAAAGAATCGTTAGGTCGAAAATCCGAAAGGGCGACCTAGGCAAAAATTAGGGTGCAAAAATGAATGGAGACCTGGTAAGTCGAAAACCCAAAAGGGTGGCCTATGCAAAAGTTAGAAAGAAAATAAGCTTGTTAGGTTGAAACCCCAAAAGGGCAATCTAAGCAAAAATAAGGGCCACAAAAAAAAGATAGAATGAAGAAGTTATAAAGGAAAATAAGCAAATAATATGGCTTACACGGATCAAAGTCGAAGCAATATATTTAGAAAGGTTGTGAAGATAAGTTGGGGCAAATCATATCCTCCAAAGTGAGTTAATAACGCGATTGAAATTATGGTATAATTTATTAGCACACTTCTTTTATGAAATACTACTAATCGGGTCATTTACCCATATGAGATCACCTTATCTTCTTCTCTTCCTATGAATTGTTCTTTTTTTGTACCATAGATTTTCTCACTAAATATCATTATATAAACTAATTTCTTGAGTTATGAATCTCTTTGTCAAAATGCATTTTTATGATAATCATATGTTGGGGCACAAGATATGTGAATGTCAAGAAGCCAAAACTAGTATGATGTCTTTACACATAAGGTAGTGGCAACTCGAGATCAAGTCGAAGATGTAACAAAAATCTCTTTAAAGATCAAAAGGACAATCTCCACTATTTATTAGAAGTTGTGCATATTTTTCATCCATGAATCCAAGGATCATGTTCATAAGGAGGTGAAAGAAATACAAAAAAATTGTAAAAGAGTTGATTGAAAAAAATTGAAAAAGAAAAATGAAAATGAAGGAAAATGTTCATTCATCAAACGCATTCATGACATTTCATAATTTCAATAGTAGATAAATTTAAAGTCGGGACTACTGACCCGCACACTCTAATTTAAAGTCGGGATGACTAACCTGCACCCTTTGATTTAAAACCCAAGATGATTCCCCGTTACCTCACATCGGTATTCTAGTTGACAATGTGGCCTGCAGTTCGCTCTTCTCTTTTATGAATGTTTTCTCAGGGTATAATCAAATTAAGATGACAGTCGAAGATATGGAAAAAAAAATGACTTCATCACCCCTGGGGGAAAATTTTGGTCTAAAGAACGTTGGGGCGACCTACCAAAGAGCTATGGTAACCCTGTTCCATGACATGATACATAAAGAGGTAGAATATGTAGACGACGTGATTGCTAAGTCACAAACAGAAGAGAAACATGTTATTGATCTAAAGAAACTCTTCGAAAGACATAGAATGTTTAAGCTAAAGCTTAATCCCTCTAAGTGCACTTTTGGCGTGAGGTCGGGCAAATTATTGGGATTTGACGTTAGTCAGAAAGCAATAGAGGTCGACCCCGATAAGATTCGTACCATTTCAGAAATTCCTCCCTTGAGTACAAAAAGGGAAGTTCGTGGTTTTCTTGGGAGACTAAATTGTATTTCGAGATTTATATCACAACTAATTGCTACTTGTGAACCAATCTTTAAACTTTTACGAAAAATCAAACGGTAGTGTGGAACGAAGAATGCCAAAACACAGTTGAGAAAATCCAACAGTCTTTGCAGAAGCCACCAATTCTCGTCCCCCCAGTTCTGGGTCGACCCTCGATTATGTATCTTACAGTTCTCGATGGGGCCATGGGATACGTGCTGGGGCAACACGTTGAAACAGGAAAAAATGGGCATGCCATTTACTATCTAAGTAAAAAATTTACCGAGGTTAAAACGAGATATACAATGTTAGAACATACTTGTTCTGCCTTAGCCTGGGCGGCCCATCTCTTGAGGCAATACATGCTTTGCCGCACAACTTACTTGATATCCAAAATGGATTCAATCAAGGACATTTTTGAAAAGTCTGCTCTCGCAGGGCGAATTGCTCGCTGGCAGGTGATGTTATCAGAATATGATATTATCTATGTTACTCGAAAGCCATCAAAGCGAGTGCCTTAGCAGATTATCTAGCTAATCAACCTGTGGATGATTATAAGTCAATGCAATGCGAATTCCCAGACGAAAGCATCATGGTTATGTTGGAAGAATGTGGACCTTGTTGTTCGACGGGGCCTCAAACATAATGGGGCATGGGATTGGGGTTGTTCGACGGGGCCCAATTTTAATTCATTTTGTGAATTAAATACGAAAAACATATTTTATTAAAGTTTGTTTTATGTTCTTTATATATATAGTTTTTTATGTATATATATATATATTTAGATCCGGTGAGAATTATTTGGCGAGAAATAATTTATTTACGTTACGAAGAATTTATTACTGGACTGTTTTGTTAAAAATATCTCTGGTTGCTGAAGATCTTACCTGTCAATTGGGTTGCGACAAGGGGAGATATTTTTATCAAAATAGTTGGAGATGTGAGTAATGTGATGTGTATATGTGTATGTTGATTTCTGTTGGTTTGGTTTATATATATATATATATATATGTATTAATTGGAAAATTAGTAATATATATATATATAGAAAACTTGGTGGTTTAGTATTATATATATATATATATATATATATATATATATATATTTAAGCAATTTAATATATATATATATATATATATACATAAGTGAAGACAAGGTAGGAATGAAAAATAGAGCACGAAAACGTTTTCCCTGCTTCGCAAATCCTTTTCTTCTTCCTCTGTTCCTTTCGAAACCGTGTTGGTGGGTTTTCCAAACCACCAAAGGTAAACCTCCACTTTTCTTCGACTTCTGAGCTTCATCTCGCGAAGTGACAGAAGGGAAAGTTTCTCACCTTCACGCTACGGTGCTAGTGAGCCAACTTTGGAAGCGTCGTGCGAAGCGAAGTTTTACCGGAATTTAATTGCGATGCCGTAATCGGCCGCTAAGGGCTCCTTCCAAACTTTTCGCTTGCATTTAGGACCTAGTTTGTGAGGTTGGGGAAAATAAATTTGATGGGTTTGAGGTGTAATGTTGTGAGAAATGAATTTAATGCATTTTGTGGGTGAAATGGTGAAATTGAAAAATTAATGAGTTTTGAGGTGTGGTTGGTGGTGATTCTTGCTTGGTATGGTTGATGTGTTTATGGGTAATATTATGAATGTGGAAATTTACTTTATGTTTGAAGATGTGGGGTTTTGAAGAAATGCAATTTATGTGTGGATTTTGACTTGGTGTTAATTGAATTGATGAGATTGGTGTATATGGTGATTTGAATTCAATGTGAATTTGTGAATTAAATTTTCATGTGATTTGAGGTTTATATGTTTGAGTATGCTCTGTGTTAAATTTGAAAATCATTAGTGTTAAATGAGCATTAAAAATGGGGAATCTTTTAATCGCTGCATTTACTTAATGATTGTGGTGTTGCGAGTCAGAGTATGCTCATGCATTTCATAGTAGATGGTGACCGGATGGGCCATGGTGATATTGGTGACCAAATGGGCCACGAGATAATGCATTTCATAGTACATGGTGACCGGATGGGCCATGGTGATAGTGGTGACCGGATGGGCCATGGTCATAGTGGTAATGGATTTTGTTACTGACTTCGCAATTCTATTCCAATACAAGGGGGTTGTAATCGAATACAAAATCTGCAGGATTTTTCACTGTTTTCACAAGTGTATTCCACTACATGGAGGCTGTAGTCGAATACAGTTGTGCTGTTTTTCCTGTTTTTTCGCATCTGTATTCGACTACAAATATGCTGTATTCGAATACAACAGTGCAATTTTGTCCGAAACTTCATTTTTCAACCTTGTTTATGCATGTTTAGCATATGCAAACCGTTTCTAGATGCATGCTAAGTTGAAAGGTGATTTTGTGCATTTAAAATTGAATGTTATGTGGTATTTGTTAATTTCGGTTGGTGACCCTTTACAACTTTTGTGGAAATCTGAGCTTTGCCCTCAAATGAGAACCAGGGTCGATCTAAGGTGTGGCACAATGAAGGGATGGTTGTGTGACCGAAAGCAGGGGGCTTGATGTCACTCGTGGATTCTCAGTACCCAGTCACCCTCAGTTAGATTAAGGATCAGCTTAGAGTGTTACTTTAGAATTTTATTTATTTTCCCTTTCCCATTTCAAGTTGTTGCTGTAAAAAGGGAACTTATGTATTCGAACAAACTATTTTAGTCGGTGTATATTTTACTTGGATACTTTGGATTTTTGTTCAAAACTCTAAATCCCCAGATTTTGATCCAAGACATTACTTAAAGTTATTTGTTTTCTTTCAAAAACGACATAATTTTTTTTTAAAAGGAGTAGTTCATCATGTAATCAATAAAATTTCACTAGTAAATAGTTTGATTTAATTTTATGAAATAACACAAAGCAATTTACCGGATATCATTTAAATTCTCCTTAAGTGAAATAAAAACAATGTTGACTGATTTAGGTTTTTCCTAGCGGAAGGACCTCACCTTCACATTTCTATTTAAAATTGCATTGAAAAGTAAATAAACTTTAAAAATGTACCACATCCGTCTTATCACTACAAACATTATTTTATAATTAAAGTACCCCTTTTTCCCACGGGCGTGCGCCAAGCAAATGTCATTCATGCAACTCTTCGAGATCGTTAGTACCTAAATGTTGGTGTAAGGGGTCAGTTCATCCCACGGCAAAATTAAACCAAATAATAAGTTAATAACCATAAAATATGAATATAAAATCTTTTTGTAATAAAAGATTTAGAGAAATTGATTTTTTTATCATTCACAGAGATGTATCAAAAGTCATAAAAAGGCATCGAAATAAATTGAGTAGCAACTCACCTTAGAGCAAATAATTAGATCAAAATAAAAATAACAATAAAATGAACGCAAGCTGTGCATGCTCCTAAACATATATGATCCAGATATAACCAGCCACACAAGTGTCCACACAGAGGTCACCCATACCAATGGGGAAAATTAAACCAGCCACATAGGCGTCCACAAAGATGCATATGATATGTCATGAAATGATAATGATGTTCGAAATTTACAAATCACTAGCCACTTAGGCAACCACAAAGAAAATGTCATAACACGAATAACCAGCCACTTAGGCAACCACAAAGAGAAAACTAGGTAAACCACAAATCACCAGCCACTTAGGCAACCACAAAGATAAAAATATTCAAGGTTAAATTTTAATCACATATGACATCAACATTTTATTCTCATGGATGCTTACAATCGAGAATCAGTAATTTTGCTATCCCAAATATATAACACACAAACACGCGAATAAATATCTTAGAGTCACAACTTTCGTTTTATAAGCTATAAAATTGGATTAGCCACGTGTTAGTGATAGACATCAAAACTCAAATAACGAAGAACACAAAGAAATATGAATTTTATTTCTTCTACTATAAAATTTCTCCCAACTATTAGTCATTTAGACATACAACTCAAGGTTTACCACTAAACACATCCGAAAAATCAACTTAATCATGTTATCACAATTAAAAATTAAAACTTTTCATCAATTCCCTCAAGACTCATATAGTATTCATAAAAATCAAAACTTTGAAATGAAATAACACAAAAATCAAAACTTTAAATTAAAAACATCCTAACAAACATATTACTCATGAGATCATAATAAAAATCATAACTTTATAATTAAGTATACCTAAACAACAGAAAAATTGCAACTTTACATCAAATATATGACATCAAGTATATTACTCGGGTTATAATAATAAAAATCAAAATTTTATAATTAATGTTATCAAGGCAAACATATTTCTCATAAAAACAAAACATTATAGTTAAATTCTTTAAGGCAAACATAAAATCAACATTTTTCTTTTAAGACATCAAGACATCATATCAATATCTTACAAACTATTAATTTAATATCCAGCTTAACTTTGCATGGCGAAAAGCCCTTACCTTGAGTGCTTTCCTTCCAGGTGACACTATATAGCCCTCGAAAATCTCACCAAGATGAAGGAACAAAAGTTTAGAACTTCGATCAGAATGCCAAGGAATGTGAGGATGGTTGTTTGAGTGGCTTAGAAAATATTTGAGATAAATGAAATGTTGGTAATGGCGTGTGGGTGATTATGACTTCTTTTGCTCTACTGCAAGTTTAATCGTTTCCTACAAATGAGAGGTGTATGTGACTAATAAAGGAAACGTGGGGCTGATCAGAGAGAAGGAATAATTCTCTTCATTGAGTTTAATTGCACACATGAATAAGGAATTCAATAGAAATAATACCATTCAATGACCAACCGTTAGGAATTAATTGACATTCATGTGTTAATTCTTGCTAGTTACACATTTGAATGGACACAAGGGAAAGTGCACGGTTCTATAAACTAAATACTATTAAAAATAAAATATAGTTATCAAAAGTAGTAGTGTGGGTGATTCAATTTTGACTTAGTCAAAATTGACTTGGTCATTGTTCACTCTAAGACAGAAATTTCTACGAGTTTTAATTAGTTAATAATAAAAATCCCAATAATTAATTAATTAATATAAAAATACTTCATCAAATAATTGAACATCCAAGGAATAATTATCAAACTGAATTAATAAAACAGAATAAACAAAACTAAGGGTTTTAAATTAATTAATTAAAATAAAGGGTGTTACAATACTTACCTCCTTAAAATAGTTTCGTCCTGGAAACTAAGAGGTATCTAGATGGTCTGGGTAAAGCTCCCTCATCTTTTCCTCCAACTCCCAAGTAGCATCTCCATTCGGCTGGTTCCAAATCACCTTAACCAAGGGGATTTCCTTTTTCCCTCAAATGCTTGGTAGTTCTGTCTAATATGCTTATTGGTGGGACCTTGAAGGAAAGATTCTCCTTCGATTGAATATCATCGGGCGCGATAATATGGGATGGATCTGCCATGTGCTTCCTTAGTTGTGACACATGGAACACATCATGTAAATTGGCCAAATTCGATGGTAAAGCAATCTGATAGGCCACTGGACCCACACGTCGAAGAATTTGGTATGGTCCAATAAACTTCGGAGTAAGCTTCTTAAACTTCAATGCCCTACCAACTCCAGTAGTAGGTGTCACTCTCAAGAATACATGCTCATCCTCCTGAAACTCCAGAGGTCTCCTATGTCGATCAGCATAACTCTTCTGCCTGCTCTGAGCTGTTCTCATATGCTCTTGGATCTGACGCACCTTCTCTGTAGTCTATTGCACCAACTCTGGCCCTACGATCAAGTTTTCACCATCCTGATACCAACACAAGGGAGTTTGGCACTTGCGCCCATACAAAGCCTCGTACGGTGCCATCCCGATGCTTGCATGATAGCTATTGTTATAGGTAAATTCAACAAGAGGCAATAGATCATCTCAACTTCCTCGGTTATCTAATGCACAAGCTCTTAGCAAATCCTCTAACGTCTGAATAGTCCTTTCAGTTTGACCATCAGTTTGAGGGTGGTAGGCGGAACTCAATCTCAATCTAGTACCCAATGCCTCATGCAATGCTTCCCACAAACGAGAAGTGAAATTTGGATCTCTATCAGACACAATGCTGGATGGTATCCTGTGTAATCTAACAATCTCAGCAACGTAGATCTCTGCAAGCTTAAATACATTGTATGTAGTCCTTACAGGTAAGAAATGGGCGGATTTTGTGAGCCTGTCAATAATCACCAAAATGGAGTCATATTTCTTCTAAGTCTTAGGTAATGCCACCACAAAGTCCATAGATATGCTATCCCATTTCCACACCGGTACATCTAATGACTGCAGCAATCCAACAGGTTTTTGGTGTTCAACCTTAGCCTTTTGGCAAGTCAGGCAAGACGCCACATATTCCGCCACTTGTTTCTTCATTCTTGGCCACCAAAATCTCTGCCTCAGGTCTTTATACATCTTCGTAGTACTAGGGTGAATACTCAGTTTGCTTTTGTGGGCCTCATCTAAAATAGTCTTTCTCAACTCAGCATTATCAGGCACACAAATACGTTTATTACACCACAAAATGTTATCTGGACCCATTTCAAATTCGGGAGCCTTGCCAGTCTTAACCAATTTTCGTCTCCCCTGAATAGCCTCATCGGTTGCTTGAAGGGTTTTTATCTCATTCGTCAATTTATTATCTACGATGATCATTCCACATTGTACTTTTCCCGATAAGGAGTCCAGATAAAGATCCAAGTCACGAAAATTCTCTAACAACTCTAATCCTTTCGATGTTATGGATGACAAATGGGCTCGCTTTCTACTCAAGGCATCAGCCACCACATTTGCTTTTCCTGGGTGGTAATGCAACGTGAACTGATAATCCTTGATGAACTCCATCCATCTCCGTTGCCGGATATTAAGCTCCTTCTGGTCGAACAAGTATTTCAAACTTTTATGGTCGTTGTATACATCAAAATTGCACCCATACAGATAGTGCCTCCAAATCTTTAGTGCAAAAACTATTGCAGCCAACTCCATGTCATGCGTGGGATAATGCTTCTCATGCACCTTCAACTATCTTGAAGCATATGCTACCACTTGTTTGTTCTGCATAAGTACACAACCCAATCCTTGTAAAGAAGCATCACAGTAAACTTCATATGGTTCTTCTGGCTGTGGCAACACCAACACTGGTGATGTAGTTAGTTTCTCTTTCATCAGCTGAAAACTCCTCTCACATTCCTCCGTCCATGCATATATATGATTCTTCTTTGTGAGTTGTGTCAACGGCGCTGCAATCTTAGCAAAACCCTCAATGAATCTTCTATAGTATCCAACCAAGCCCAGAAAACCTCTAATCTCTGTGACGGTCTGTGGTTGTTTCCATGCCACCACAGCTTCTACTTTAGTTGGGTCGACAGCGATACCTTCCTTTGAAATGACATGTCCCAAGAATTTCACCTCCTCCAACCAGAATTCACACTTCCCCAAATTAGCATACAATCGCTTATCCCTCAAGATTTGCAAAACATGACGTAGGTGAACTTCATGTTCCTCTCGACTCTTAGAATAGATCAATATGTCATCAATGAAGACCACCACAAGTTTGTCTAAGAAGGGGTGAAATATACGATTAATGTAATCCATGAAAATAGATGGTGCATTGGTGACACCAAAAGGCATCACCAAATAATCAAAGTGTGCTTAGCGAGTTCTGAATTCTATTTTAGGAATGTCTTCTTCCTTCACCCGAATCTGATGGTACCCCGACTTCAAATCAATCTTTGAAAATATGATTGCTCCTTTGAGTTGGTCCATCAAGTCATCAATGCGTGGCAAGGGATACCTATTTTTGATGGTGACTTTGTTAAGCTGGCAGTAATCAACACAAAGTCTGGACCTTCCATCCTTCTTTTTCACTAGGAGAACCAGCGCTCCCCAAGGTGAGACACTCGACCGTATGAACTGTTTAGACAGAAGGTCCTCCAATTGATTTTTCAATTCTGACAATTCTGATGGAGACATTCTATATGGGGCAATAGAAATAGGTCCTGTACCCGAAGACACATCAATTGAGAATTCAATACCACGAACTGGGGGTAATCCTGGTACATCAGGCGAAAATACCTCTGGAAAATCTTCGACCACAAGAATCCCGTCTACCTCCACCTCTAGCTTCATACTAACTGAGTTGAGAGAAACACATTTCTGAACTCCCTCTTTGAAAGAGAAGTTCAATTTATTGGTATCGAGGAATTGAGCAACACCTGGGTTTGGGAATATCACCGACTTACGAGCGCAATCCAATAGAACATGATGGCGTGACAACCAATCCATCCCAAGGATCACTCCCAAATGCTTGAGGGGAAAACAAATCAAATCAACGTTGAATTTCATATCAAACACAATCAACGGGCATTGCAAGCAAGCCGTATTACATTTCACCAATTCGGTAGAAGGTAGGGTAACGACCAAATCAAACGGCAAGGTAGTAACAACAAGTTGGAGCGAATCCACCCAATCCAATGAAATGAACGAGTGTGTTGCCCCTGAATCATATATTACTTTAAGTGATTTTCCAGCGATTAAACACTCACCTTGGATAAGTTCAGATGAAGATGGGGCTTCCTCTCCATTGATATGGTAGACACGTCCCTTGGCAGTAAGGCGTGCAACATTGTCATTGATATTGTTGCGGTTGACAGCTCTATCATCCTTCCGTTCAGGGCATTCGTTTGCAAGATGGTCTGGTTTCTAACAGATGTAACAAATCCTAGGTCTGATTGGACACTCAGATATCTTGTGTCCTTCCCTGTTGCAGCGAAAACACCTGATAGGGTACGCCTGGTTCAGCCTTGGAGTCTTTGGCCCTTGACCTTCCCTGTTTTGAGGTCGGGGTTGATCTCTAGCATTCCCCTGTGGTCGGGCATACGACTTGTGTTGTTGATGTTGCCTACCCCTGTTTTGTTAGTCGTTATGCCCCTGTTTCAAATATTAACATTTAGAGGCCAAGCTTATGGATCTCATGATATGAATGGATTTAAATCTCTACCTGAGGTCTGACGGGTCCACCTACAGCACCCCTATTCAAACGACTCTGCTTCATCTGCTCCACTTTCTTGCATTTCTCCACCAGTACTTGGTATTGGCGTATCTCCAAGGGCCCCACTAACTCCTTAATCTCATACCTAAGCCCGCTTTCGAACCTCTCACACAGGTATTCTTCATCTATCTTATTTAGGAAATAGCAGAAATGCTTTGCTAGGGACTCAAACTTTGCCGCATATTCTGCTATTGTGAGATTCCCTTGATACAACTTCAGAGATTGGGTCTCCTTCTTAGCCCTAGCACTCTTCGGGAAGTATTTGTCTAGGAACATATTCCTAAAAGCCTCCCAGGTCAGCTCTTCATGATTTTTCTCCATCATTCTCTTCGCACCTCGCCACCAGTATCATTAAATAGGTCGCATACTCCACTTTCGCATTGTCAGGGCAGTGTAGGATCTTGAAGATCTTCTTAATCTCCTGCAGCCAAAGATCGGCCTTGTCGGGGTCATGCTCCCCTTTTAATTTAGGCGGATCTTGGCGACGAAATTCGCTCAATGCTTTTGTTGCCTTAGCTGCTTCATCCCTCTGATCCCTCTGTTCGTCTCGGTGAGCCTGGGTCGCGGCTTGTCGGGCCATTGCAGCGGCCATTGCATTCATGGCTTGGATCGCTTCAGTCATGTCATTTCCTCCTTAGGGAACCGATCGGTTTGTGCGACGAGCCATAACGCTTCCTAATTAGGAAAATATTACGACATAATGTTAACTCTAGGGTAGTAAGGAAGTCTTTTATTGAACACTATATAGTAAGTTCGGGTTATACAATAAGTCGTGTTTTGGAGGGGTTCCCAGGAAAGAGAGGTGGGTCAATGGACCACTTGATAACCAAGTCTTTCCTTAGCCAGAATCCCTCCAATACAACTTTTTATGTATTATCCTTCCCTTCTATCTTGAGGATCATACAATTATACATAATTTAGGGTTTAGAACATTGTCTTAGTTACATATATTTAGATCACATGATGAAAGCTCAATAATTACTTTGTGATTTAGATTGAAATAATTTAAATTGTGGGTAATAAACTCATAATTCGCAATATCATACAATCATAAATAATTACTGCATGAATTAAATTAAAATTTATTTCCAATCATAGGATCAAAAATTTAAGACATATTTTACATCACAATTATTCGAAGGAGTTATACAATTAAATTCACATAGATGAACAAGTAGAAAATTTATAAAAGATAATAAAATGTAACAACTTAAATAGAAATTTTATTAAAAATATAAAAGACAATGCCAATAAAAGCATGCAAGTAGACATAGAGGTTTTCATATTTGAAAACAATTAAATACACAATAGAATAATGGAGTATTTAAGGCATATATTTACCTACAACAACTAGGAGGTTATACAATTAATATCACATAATAGAAATTTAAGAGGTTGCACAATTAATAACACATAATAGAAATTTAAATAATTAGTAAAATTTCAAATTCAAGGAGGTTACACAATTAATAACACATAATAGAAATTTAAGAAGTTACACAATTAATAACACATAATAAATTTTTAGTAATTAGTAAAATTCAATTTCAAGGAGGTTACATAACTAATGACACATAATAGGAATTTTAGTAGATAATAAAATCCAATAATTATAAAACCAACAATTAACATAACTAATGGCACATAATAGGAATTTAAATAATTAGTAAAATCCAATAATAAAAAAAACAAACAATTAACACAAGCAACATTAAAATATATAACATACTCGAAGCGTCCCACCCCAATCTCCGTGAATTATTGCTCTGATACCACAATGTAACGCCCCAGATTTTGATCCAAGACATTACTTAAAAATATTTGTTTTCTTTCAAAAACGACATAATTTTTTTTAAAAAAAGGAGTAGTTCATCATGTAATCAATAAAATTTCACTAGTAAATAGTTTGATTTCATTTTATGAAATAACACAATGCAACTTACCGGATATCATTTAAATTTTGCTTAAGTGAAATAAAAACAATGTTGACTGATTCAGGTTTTTCCTAGCGGAAGGACCTCACCTCCGCATTTCTATTTAAAATTGACGATGAAAAGTAAATAAACTTTAAAAATGTACCACATCGGTCTTATAACTACAAACATTATTTTTTAATTAAAGTACCCCTTCTTCCCACGCGCGTGCGCCAAACAAACGTCATTCATGCAACTCTTTGAGATCGTTAGTACCTAAATGTTGGTGTAAGAGGTCAGTTCATAAAATATGAATATAAAATCTTTTTGTAATAAAAGATTTAGAGAAATTGATTTTTTTATCTTCATAGAGATGTATCAAAAGTCATAAAAAGGCATCTAAATAAATCGAGTAGAAACTCACCTTAGAGCAAATAATTAGATCAAAATAAAAATAACAATAAAATGAATGCAAGTTGTGCATATTCCTAAACATATATGATCCGGATATAACCAGCCACACATATATGATCAGGTTATAATAATAAAAATCAAAATTTTATAACTAATGTTATCAAGGCAAACATATTACTCATAAAAACAAAACATTATAGTTAAATTCTTTAAGGCAAACATAAAATCAACATTTTTCTTTTAAGACATCAAGACATCATATCAATATCTTACAAACTATTAATTTAATATCCAACCTAACCTTGCATGGGTAAAAGCCCTTACCTTTAGTGCTTTCCTTCCAGGTGACACAATATAGCCCTCGAAAATCTCACAAAGATGAAAGAACGAAAGTTTAGAACTTCGATCAGAATGCGAGGGAATGTGAGGATGATTGTTTGAGTGGCTTAGAGAATATTTGAGATAAATGAAATGTTGGTAATGGCATGTGGGTGATTATGACTTTTTTTGCTCTACTGCAAGTTTAATCGTGTCCTACGAATGAGAGATGTATGTGACTAATAAAGGAGACGTGGGGCTGATCAGAGAGAAGGAATAATTCTCTTCATTGAGTTTAATTGCACACATGAATAAGGAATTCAATAGAAATAATACCATTCAATGACCAACCGTTAGGAATTAATTGACATTCATGTGTTAATTCTTGCTAGTTACACATTTGAATGGACACAAGGGAAAGTGCACGGTTCTATAAACTAAATACTATTAAAAATAAAATATAGTTATCAAAAGTAGTAGTGTGGGTGATTCAATTTTGACTTAGTCAAAATTGACTTGGTCATTGTTCACTCTAAGACAGAAATTTCTACGAGTTTTAATTAGTTAATAATAAAAATCCCAATAATTAATTAATTAATATAAAAATACTTCATAAAATAATTGAACATCCAAGGAATAATTATCACACTGAATTAATAAAACAGAATAAACAAAAGTAAGGGTTTTAAATTAATTAATTAAAATAAAGGGTGTTACAAAAACCATTTTCGCTGTTTGTAATAAATCCTGACCTTTGTCGTGGGGTTACGACTTAAAATATTTTATCCAGGAGTATTTTATTTATTTATGGATTTAACATGGCATTTTTATCAATTTGTTTTGAAAAAAAAAATACACTCGCGCTTTTAAAAATCGGGGTGTTACATCCACGATGGTTTATGCACTTATTCGACGAACAAAATTTCATAAGAACCAAAATTGGTTAGAATAAACCTATTAATGACCAAAAGGACCGAAATCTTAATCCATAAAGACTCATGCATTTATTGGACAAACTTCATTGGCTAAGAACAAAAAAGGACTAGAATAAACCTATAAAAGACCAAAATAACCATAATCTTAATCCATAGACACTTATGCATTAATTGGATAAACTACATTGGGTAAGAACAAAAATGGACTGGAATAAATCTAGTAAAGAGCAAAGTGACAAAAATCTTAATCCAGCGAGACTTATGCACTTAATTGACGAACTACGTTGCGTAAGACCCAAAATGGATTTGAATAAACTTATTAAAGACCAAAATGACCAAAATCATATTAAATTACGACTAACGCACTTATTTGAAAAACAACATTGGCTAAGAACAAAAATGGACAAGAATAAGCCTATTAAAGACAAAAGGATCAAAATTGTAATCCATTGACACATATGCCCTTATTGGACGAAGTACATAGCCTAAGAAAAAAATGGATTAAAATAAACTTCTTAAACACCAAAATGACAAAAATCAAAATCTATAGAGACCAACGCACTTATTTGAAGAACAACATTGGCTAAGAACAATAATGGACTACAATAAACATATTACAGACCAAAAGGACCAAAATCTTAATCTCTATAGACTCATGCTCTTATTGGATGAACTTCATTGGCTGAGAACAAAAAAAGACTAGAATAAACCTATTAAAGACCAAAATCACAAAAATCTTAATCCATTGAAACTTATGCACTTATTGGACGAACAACATTGGCTAAGAACAAAAGTATATTAGAATGAACCAAGTAAAGATAAAAATGACCAAAATCTTAATCCATTGAGACTTATGCGCTTATTCGAGAAACAACATAGCATGAGAAGCAAAATTGATTAGAATAAACCTATTAAAGACCAAAATGACAAAAAAATCATAATCCATTGATACTAACGCACTTATTGGAATAACTACATTGATAAAGACCAAAATGACCAAATTTTAATCCATAAAGACTCATGAACTAACTAGAAAAACTACATTTATTAAGAACCAAATTGGACTAGAATAAACCAAGTAAATACCAAAATTACCAAAATCTTAATCCATTGAGACTTATGCGTTTATTTGGCAAACTACATTGCCAAATACCGAAATGTATTAGAATAAAACTATAAATGACCAAATTGACCAAAATATTAATCGATTGTGATTGAGGTACTAATTCGAACAACTACATTGACTAAAAAACCAAAATGGATTAGAATAAGTCCAGTGAAGACAAAAATAACGAAAATCTTATTCCATTGAGAGTAATGAATTTATTAGACGAACTACAATGACTAAGAACCAAAATGGACAAGAATACACCTAGTAAATAAGAAATGACTAAATAACTTAATCTACTTAGACTTATTCACTTATTGGACGAACTAGATTTCCTAAGAACAATAATAGAATAGAATAAACCTTTTAAAGACCAAAATGACCAAAATCTTAACCCATTGGGACTTATGCACTTATTGGACGAACTACGTTGGCTAAGAACACAAATGGACTAGAATAAACCTAGTAAAGGCCAAGGGACCAAAATCATAATCCATTGTGACTTATGCGTTTTTTCAATGAACAAAATTGCTTAAGAACCAAAATTGATTAGAATAAACCTATTAATGACCAAAAAGACCGAAATTTTTATCCATAAAGACTCATGCACTTATTGGACGAACTTCATTGGCTAAAAACATAAAAAGACTAGAATAAACCTATTACAGACCAAAATCTTAACCCATTGCACTTATGCACTTATTGGATGAACTACATTGACTAAGAATAAAAATGGACTAGAATAAATCTAGTAAAGACCAAAGTGACCAAAATCTTAATCCAGTGAGACTTATGCAGTTCTTCGATGAACAAAATTTCCTAAGAACCAAAATTGCTTAGAATAAACCTATTAATTGCCAAAATGAACCAAATCTTATTCAAAAGGTACTTATGCACTTATTCAACGAACTATGTTGCCTAAAACGCAAAATGGATTTGAATAAACCTATTAAAGACCAAAATGGCCAAAATCATAATAAATTGAGAATAAGAAAAAAAATGGACATGAATAAACCTATAAAAAACCAAAAGGATCAAAATTGTAATCCAATGACACTTATGCACTTGTTGGACATAGTCAATTGCCTAAGAACATAATGGATTAGAATAAACTTCTTAAAGACCAAAATCATAATCCATAAAGACTCATGCACTTTTTGGATGAACTTCATTGGCTAAGAACAAAAAAGGACTAGAATAAACCTATTATAGATCAAAATCACCAAAACCTTAATCCATTGACACTCAATGGACGAACAACATTGACTAAGAACAAAAATGGACTAGAATAAACCTAGTAAAGGCCAAAGGGACCGAAATCTTAATCCATTGAGACATATGCACTTATTCAACGAACAAAATTGCCTAAGAGCCAAAATTGATTTGAATAAATATATTAACGACCCAAATCCAAATCAATAGAGACATATGCACATATTCGATGAACTATATTGCCTAAGACCCTAAATGGATTTGAATAAACCTATTTAAAGACCAAAATGAAAAAAAAAAAATCCCAATTGATTGAGACTAACGCACTTATTAAAGAACTACATTGCCTAAGAACAAACATGGACTAGAATAAACCAAGTAACGACAAAAAATACCAAAATCTTAATCCATTGAGACTTATGCGCTTATTGGACAAACTACATTGTCAAAAACAAAAATAGATTAGAATAAGACTATTAAAGACCAAATTGACCAAAATCATAATCCATTGTGACTAACGAACTTATTGGAAGAACTACATTGGCTAAGAA
Source organism: Cicer yamashitae (assembly GCA_037974755.1). Classification (NCBI taxonomy): domain Eukaryota; kingdom Viridiplantae; phylum Streptophyta; class Magnoliopsida; order Fabales; family Fabaceae; genus Cicer; species Cicer yamashitae. Next base: position 35,348,309 of record JBBPBQ010000002.1, on the reverse strand, counting down.
CCAAAATAGACTAGAATAAACGTAGTAAAAGCCAAAATGACCAAAATTTTAATCCATTGAGACGTAAGCACTTATTGGACGAACTACTTTGGATAAGAACAAATGTGGACTAGCATAAACGTAGTAAAGAAAAAAATGTCCAAAAGCATAATCTATTGAGACTTATGCACTTATTTGACGATTTATATTGCTTAAGAATAAACCTATTAAAGACCAAAATGACAAAAAAATTTAATCCATTGAGACTAACGCACTTATTGGAAGAACTACATTGTCTAGTGTGACAGCGTAAACCCAAATTGAAATAGAAAGTAAAATGCATTAGTTTTGAACGAGATTCGCAGTGGTTCCAAAATAGAGTATAATTTTTTTTTTTAAACTATAACGTTCAGGATGCCACACTCGCACTTACACAAAATGCTTGCATAAAAAAAATTTAAATTAAAAATCCTTGAATCTCGAATATAGTTGAGGTTTATTAAATAAATATTTATGACATAAAAACACAATTGATCGATCGAATTTATAAAAATCTAAATTAATTCATAACTCAATAAAATACAACAAACTACTCCCACCCAGTATCACCTATCAGAGCGTGGATCACCAACCGATAACCTGAAATAACTGCGCTCTCGCAAGCGCCAAACACAAACATCGAGGGGTGAGTTTCAAAATTATGTAACAATATAAAATACACGAGAAGAACACGCAATCAGTCAAAACAGTACAAATAAGCAGAACATTCAATAATATAATATCTAAGGTTAATCTAATTCAATCACAATAAAACAGTTACAAGGATAAAATGCTATGCATGTCCTATACTCTATACTTCATCATTTGGTACCATTCTACTCTGAAGTACTTGGTTAGGAGGCCTGATACTATGCCACTACAAGAGTGGATCGACAATTCATGAATGGCCAAGTCCTCATAGATCCCCTCAACTCAACCCGAGACACATATACGCGACAGTCGGGGTACTCTTGTGTTGCACGGTAGTTCCCGGCCTTAGGGAATAACCCACTAATCCACTTAGGAATTCCCCACTAGATGTACCCCCAAGGTCTATCAGTCTTAGCTTACAGTTCGACTGTAGCCCTCCACGATCAGGCTCATTCAGTTGTACTTCCCCGAATCACTAGGTTTGTCAAACCCTCCCTATATGATGACAAAATAATCCTAACTCCAAAATCTACAACACATGTCTCATACTTACTCAATCATCACAACTCAATAAATTTTAGTTTGACTTCACAATATTCATCATTATATATGTATATCAGTCAATCACGATACAATCCCAATATTTGGTTTACACTACTCACAAAGCACAATCCAATCTTATCAATCACAATAATAAAAAAAAAAACATCAGGTAGCACATTCAAATAGTTTCACGATTTCAATCAAATAGCAAGAACACTCCAATATATATTATTCATATAGTAACAATCAACATCACATTTCATAAAATCATTCAACGTGCAATCTTGCTATAAATAAATTCACAACAATTCTACAGGTTGCTAAATTATATTTTAGTCCTCACTATTACCATTCATATATTATTAATTAATTATTATTGCTTAATAGGGCTCGACCGTACGTAGTGAGCCCCGGATGAATATTTGGGAATTTCGGTATTCCCGTTCATCTCATGTTATTTTATATTCATAAAATCGAACCTCATCTCACCCCTTACCTTAACTGAAGATTCATCCCAACGAAGTCGATCCGCTGATTTAATGTGTCGCGTCTTCGCCAACCACCGTCTCTAATAACCCGTGAGAGAATTATAACAGCACAACAACCAAATACAAATAATTTACTTACTAAAAATAAATAAATAAATTATCTGCTATTTGTAATATAACCCAAAAATATATTTAATATAGTCAAACCATATATATTAATATAATCAGATTTTATTTCACATATCGGTTAACGAAGTCACAGTTTTTGTTTTTAAGAACCCTTCAAACAACCAATAAAAACCATTTAATTTTCAGCCCTTCTAGTGTGTTTAAAATATATATAAAAATAAAAATAAAAACATATGTAAAAACAATGCATTAGGCAAACACCATCACAAGGAAGTCGACAACAAATTGAGAGTAATTCATATTAATTTCTGCCTAATGTAGCAAGTTCGCTACTTTAAAAACAAGTCTGCTACTTTAAAAACAAATGCAGAGAACAATACTTGCTAAAAACATGCTTATAAATATAATAACATAAAATGTTGTATACTTTTAATTAAAATACAGCAGAATCGCATGACATATATATATATATATATATATAATAAAATTATTTATTTAATTGGATGCGTATGGCAATTCACTTTTAATCATAGATAAAATAAAATGAATTTTTTAGATGCAGATTAATTTCAAAATATATGTCTCATAATATAATTCAATCATATGCCTAAGTCTACTATTACTAAAAATTGAAATAAAATAATATATAATTCAATCATATGTCTAAGTCTACTATTACTAAAAATTGAAATGAAATAATATAAAATTCAATCATCAATTGCAGAATAAAAAACTATAAAACAAACCATCAACATTTCAATCATAAATTGCAAAATAAAAAAAACTATCAAATAAACCATCAGCATAACAAGCAATCAGATAAAAGGAAGAAATATTAACAGCCTAATTTGTTTAATTTTATTTTTTTATTTTTTTATTTGAAATTGATTTGTTGGTTTTCATATCATCGTAAGTTTGAGGAATTGTCACCGGATTTTAATTCACCGTAACAGCATCATCTTCAATTCACTGTGCTTTATATATATATATATATATATATATATATATATATATATATATATTACTTATGCTATCCTACTATCATGTATGTGTTATTATCAAAATCCAATTGATGGGATTAATGAAGTCATACCTGATTCTGCATTTGCAATTGAAATTGAAATTTGAAATGGAAATTGGAATTGGAATTTGCGGCTCTCAGCAACTATTGGAATTGGAATGCGCTAATCCTCTTTTTTTCTTCTGCCGGCTTCTAATAGGGTAATTGGGAAAATGCATTCCTCACGATTAGGAAGCAGGTATATATATATACCTAGTATACTAGTTGTTATATTATTATTATTATTATTATTATTATTATTATTATTATTATTATTATTATTATTATTATTATTATTATTATGATTATTATTATTATTATTGTTATTATTAACTCATTCTACTAGTGCTAAAGATAACAATTAGTGTAGCAATGCAAATTCACTCCTTGTATTAATTTATTTAAATATATATATATATACATATACATATTTTGTTTTATTTTAATTTTTGTAAGTTAATAATAGTTAATATTAATGATTTTAATCAACTACTGAGGCAAACATACAAGATACACATAAAGAAATTAGAACACATAATAACACATATAAAAATAGTAGTGTATCATCATACTATTAAAATAAGATAATGAGAAATTGGGGTGTTACATCTAGGAATCCAAATGGACTAGAATAAAGCAAGTAAAGACCAAAATGACCAAATTTTGATAGATAGAGACTCCTTCACTTATTCGACGAACTACATTGACTAAGAACCAAAATGGACTAGAATAAACCTAGTAAAGACCAAAATTACAAAAATCTAAATCCATTTAGACTTCTACAATTATGGGACAAACAACATTGCCTAAAACCAAAAGGGATTAGAATAAACCTATTAAAGTCCAAAAAGAAAAAAATATTAATCCATTTAGACTAACACACTTATTTGTAAAAGTACATTGGCTAAGGACCAAAATGGGGTAGAAAAAACCTAGTAAAGACCAAAATGACAAAATTTTTAATCCATTAAGACGTAGTCCCTTATTGGACGAACTACTTTGGACAAGAACCAAAAGCACTAGAATAAACATAGTAAAGACAAAAATGACCAAAATTTTAATAAATTGAGACTTATGCACTTATTCGACGTACTTCAATGGCTAAGAACCAAAATGGATTAGAATAATCAATATGAAAACCAAAATTACCAAAATCATAATCCACTGTGACTGATGCACTTATGAGACGAGCTACAACGGCTATGAATTAAAATGGACTAGAAAAAATCTAGTAAAGAATAAAATGACCAAAAACTTAATCCATTGAGACTTATGCATTTATTGGATGAACTAGATTGTGTAAGAACCAAAATGTCCAAAATCTTAATCCATTGAGACTTATGCTCTTATTGGAAGAACTTCATTGGTGAAGAACAAAAATGGACTAGAATAAACCTAGTAAATTCCAAAATGACCAAAATCTTAATCCATTGACACTTATGCCTTTATTTGACGATCTACATTGTCTAAGAACCAAAATCGATTAGTACAATACCCCAAATTTTATAGTACACTATTTAATTAATTAAAATACTATTTAACGTCTTAATTTGAAATTTAAATTGTTTTATGATATATGTTGATAAATATTAGGATTATTGTTTTATTAGTTTTTTTAATTAGTTTAAATATAAATGAGTATGAATATTTGACGGTTGAATATTTTAGTATTTTAATGTGAGTATTTTAGAGAATAATATTTTAATTATGAATGAGTAGAACAACTAATTAAATTGTTTGGGAACATTAAAAATAGGAAGTAAAATAAACTTTGGGATAGACTACTTTCTACCCCCTCATTGTTTATTGTTTCTTGCTACTATAGTTTCTGTTTGGGTTGTTTGCTTTCTACACCCCAATTTTATGTCTTTGTTATTCACACCTTTCCATCTGCACATCAAGTGTTTCGATTGTATTTTGAGAAATGTGATATTCTAAATAACCCACAAAAGTTTCTTTTTCTTTTGGGTTTGAGGGTGTCACATAAGTGGTATCAAAGTAGACCTATCCAATCAAGTCGAGTAAGTTGAGTGTCGATATAGTGTTAATCAAATGTCGGCAGTGTCAATTGTGTTTTCTTGTGTATTAATTATTTCCACAATCATGTTTTTTTTCGTTATATTATTGTGTTGTGCTATATGTTTTTGTATAATTATACATATTTAAGAAGTTACTAATTAACTATGTATTTTTTGCTTAATCTGATTGCTTTGTGGATTCTAAGTTCCTATCTAAGTGACTAAATAAACCATGAAATTAATTATTAAAATCTGAGTTAATTTGAATTGTTGACATGATTCAGTTAGTTATCTATTGACTGAACTTATGGCTTGTGTTTTTAACTATGATTCTCTGCTCTCTTGTTGTACTTGATAGTTAGAAACAAAATTTTTTATTGACTTGCTATATATTTGAAATTAATAATTTCATTGAGGTAATACTAATTATCGATTGATAGACGTTGCCTTTTGTGGTCGTACCATGTTGATTAAAGTTTTGATCTTGATAATGAAATCAATTTAGAACGTTAGTCGTAGTTTTGAAACATTAGGAAATTCATATTATTAGTAATAATAATTCTTGAATATTAGAGGTTGGTAGAACTTTAAAGTTACAATATTTAAAAAGGAAATTTTGAATGACTTAAAGTTGATTTATTTTCTAAAATGAAAATAACTTTTGTTTCAATTGTTCTTGATTTATTTAAAGAATTAAGTTAAGTTGCATTTTTGTTGATTTATAAAATAAAAATAATTTTATCCTACTGATTTTACTTAAAGTTTAAAATAGCTGAAAACTTACACCATGTTTTACTATGTGTTGTTTTTAAGAAAATCAAAAAGATTTGTTGCTACGTAAGTCTAGTTATGGTCATGTTTTATTGGTTTAGAGAGCTGGTGTGTTACGCTTTAGTCCAATTTTGTGGCTTGAAACTGGAGATGTATCTATAGGCCTGTCGACAGAGAACTACTATCTAACTAACAACCCTCAAGATTCAAACTTAGTCTGTAATATATTTAAGGCATTCACTACTCATTTAAGCATAACATGTCAAGAATCCTAGCATGATAAGGTAACAAAACACAACAAATCAATTAAACAGATCACATTTAACAACTCAAATATGAATGAAATCTCCTGATTAATCATTCGTTTATAGATAAAACTAAGCATATGAATTTAGTCAAGGATAACTTACTACATTTAGTTGAATCAATTAATACATATATAAATTGCATTTTCAAATTCAACCAACTTCTCAAACAATATTCTACTAGTTTTACTTTCTTAAAAGAATGTTTAAATCATAACAACAATCACTCTACAAGTTTCACAAAAGTTAGGCATATAGAGAAACATTTAAAATTGTAAGATCCAACACCAAATATCATGAACTTGACAATTGAATCCATACACCTTAAAAAAACAGTGGCAAATACCAACGAATAATAAATTAGAATCACCAACTCAATGGAAAACTATAATAACAATTATAGTTTACAATTTATTCAACAAATTCATAAGTTATTACATTTGGAATTATTCCTCTGATGCTCAACTCGTATCAAAATCCTCCAACTGCTAAGGAAATAAAAAAATAAATGGATGATATATAAAATCTTAATGAGTTTTAAAAAATAAAGGGAATGGTAGTTTAAAAATATTTCTTTCATAGATATGCATAAGAAAATGAAATTATGATTCTTTCTTTACGATTCCGAAACAATGCATGACCTCAAATCTATTCTTTGTAAACAAACAAAAGCCACCCAATATCTTGTGGATCACCAAGATAACTGAGTCTTGATTGGCAAAGGTGGTCTGGTCAAACCCCAACCAGCATCCTGATTGTTCTCCTCTACCTCTTGTACCATGCCAGGTGATAACGTTTCAGCAAGTGTAGTGAATTGTTGCAAGTAATAATAAAACGGTAAGATCGAGTGTCAAACCCAAGGTTTGCGTTATACTATTAAATTATGTTTAATTACTAAAATTGAACAAAAAGTTTTCGAATTAATTGAAATAATCTTTGAAACTAACAAGGGTAATAATATTAAAAATTTATAATAAGAAAAATGTTAGGGAAAAGTTTCACTTCGAATCCAACCTTGGTTTCTAATTTGATCCTAGTTACTAAATTCCTTTATTGAACTATTACCAAATTCTATTTATTATTCTTGCCCTAATGTCTTAGTGACAAAACCTTTAATTTCAAAGTAACCCCTAATTCCTTAGTGGATTTAAGATTTGAATTAAGCTTTATAGTACAAGAATTCTCTTATTAAACTATTTACTCTGCAAATAATTCAATTGGATTCATGACCTGCATCTATCCCTAGAGTATAATATCATCAATTTTTCATCTCAAGCATTTGTAAAGTCCACTTCCGTTTCAAAATACGAATCGTAAAACAGTTTAAAGTTGATCAAGAAATAAAAAGCATTAAGCAGAGAGATGAGAAAAATAATTCAATAAACGGATTCATATAACTTGAAATCAAATAAGACAAATAAGGGTTTCATCTTGTTTCACTCACTCTTAACAAATAGGGTTTAGTTACTGATGACAGAGATGCAAAAGTTAGAGCTTAAAGAAGAATTCCAAGAAAGATTCATGAACGATTCTTGATAAATCTCTTTCAATGGTGTTAGAACTAGCCGTCACTGAGTTTCTCTGTTAGGGCACAAGTCTCCAAACATCAAAATAGCCAACAAGATACCTAGAATGTGAGAAAAACACATTTTAATGCATTTTGCAGGGCGTCACGCGCCCCAAACGCAAGCATTTGCGCTTTAGGCGCACCAGGGCAGAGATAGGATGTGAAAATACAGTAGAAATCTACCTCAAGCGCGGGCGTTGGCGAATAAAGCGCACAACATCTATTGTCTGGCGTTTACTGCATTTTTCTCCTTTGTTGATTATTAATTTGGTTCTGGTGTCTTCATAAAAGTTGTTGCTATGAATCTTCGATTTCATTTGCACTTGGTTTGACTCCAATTGGACATCTACAACTCCAAATATGGCTGAAATATTCCACATAGGTCATGTTGATATCTCACTAAAATTCAACACTGCACTTAAACAAGGAAACAACGCAAAACTACGAAAAATCTCTACTTAATCAAGAAAATAAGAACATAAACATTTTATTGAATTTAAGAACTAAAATAAAAAAAAAATTATATCAAATAAATCCCTAAATTAACTAATGATTAAAGATAAATAACACTAAAAACAACGAAACTTAGCATTCATTCATCAAGTTCAACTCTGTCTTCCCACAATCTCACCAAAATTTCTCTCAAGAGTTTAGCAAGGGTTATGAATTTATTACTCAAATCCTAGAACATGCATCACGCTACCATAGGCTTGAAAAAATTCCAGTTAGCAATCACAATGCAACAAACACATACACTTTTGGAGGACTTTCAGGTTTTAATGGGGTTTGGGTAAGGGTAGAACATTTTTGGGATAGTAGGCTTTTACTACATGGAGTTAGGTACACATTTTTAAATTATGCTACTTTTTTTTTCTTTCTCACTTTCATTGTGGAGATTCTCAAATATTGGCAAAAGAACCAAGCATTTGTTATTCATCAAAGTTCACAAACTGGTTTTTTTTTTTCTTTTCCTTCTTCTTTATTTAATTTTTTGATTATTTTTTTTTTATTTTTGAGAATCATAACCCCAAACTTAAAAGGTTGTTATCCCATGAGCAACCCCAAAATTAGAACTTGACCAAGACGAGACAAAAAATTTGCTACCTAACTCCAAGTAAGGTGATTTAATTAAAGTCAAGTCTTTGGCTTGTAATGTGGCTTGTAACTGAAAGAAAAGGGCAAAGCTCATAGGGGCTAGCAAAGGATAAAAATTTGTACTGGATAGTTAGAAATGCTCAAACGACCAAACAAAATTGTCTCAATGTATGCATAAATCACAAGTGACGCAAGACAGAATTAGTGCAAGTTTTGAAGAGATAACACATGTCTGGATAATCACACAACAAATAATTAAAGTGTTTAGGCTCAAAAGCTCACAACTAGGATAATACGAGAGAGTATGAACTTTCAAAATGGGGCCAAACATGTCACTGCAAAACCTTTTTAAAAGAATGTTAAGACTTCCACAACCAATGAGTATTCAACAATTTATGCATAAGTGAAACTCATCCAATTCAACAATGAACATGATTGGAGAATTATAATTTAAAACTTGAAATCACAAATAAATAACTTAAGACTAACTTGAATTTGTTAAAAATTCTTCATCATAGTGCATGTTTACACACAATTAAAAAGAAACAAATTCAAATAAAAAAATAAGATTGCAAAAATAAAACTTACCTCTACCTATTGGTTGCCTCCCACGAAGCGCTTCTTTAAAGTCATTAGCTTGGCGCCTCAACCATTGTCAAAGTGGCATATATGCCAAAAAAACACATCATCCTTTTTTTTTTTTTGTTTCGTAGAAATTCCATGAACTTGAGAAACAAATGATGGTGTTTCCATGTCTTTTTCAATTGGACATTGATTAACAAGGCATAGATTAAATCAAGAACTTTATCAATCTCTTCCTTTTTCTTTTCCTTGTTCGTGTTTTGCTCTTGCTTATCTTCTTCTACCACAACAATCAAGTCATCTTTAATCTTCAACTTCTCCCCCATCTTCTCAAACTCAACCACTTGCTCAAATAACCTCTCACATTGACTTTCAAATCTTTCCATTGAAACCATGTTATTCTTCATGAATTCAACCAAAACATAATTGAGGTGAAAGTCCTTGTCATCTGATTCTTTGGATAGAATTTTAGGAGGTAGAATTTGTTCCCAATTGATCTTTTTCATGTAACACTTGTGGTCTTCTGCTTCTATGACCAATATATCTTCATCTTCTAGTGGTGGGACATAGTACTTCAAAAAAATTCCATACCTATGTATCTCTCAAGATTTGTTCCTCAATTATGCGTAATTCTTTAGATATACGACAAGTATCATACTCTTCCAATAATTATTGTAGAATATAATCATTACAATCTTCCATGCTCTACCGTGGATGGTTATCTCAAAAAAGAAGAAACAAACCGCTAGCACACAACATTAGCAAGCTCAACAAATAAAAATAGAAAACTAAAAAAAAAAAAATAGGAGTTTTTTTCTAAAAGTTAAAAATAAAATAAAACAAAAATTTTATTGCAGACCAAAAAATTCCAAATAAGTAAATAAATTAGAACTCAATAGCGCCAAAAACTTGATACAGTTTCAGCAAGTGTACTGAATCGTTGCAAGTAATAATAAAGCCGTAAGACCGAGTGTCGAATTTAATAATTGTGTTATACTCTCAAATTATATGTATTTACTAAAATTGATTCAAAAGTATCCGAATAGATTGAAATAATTTTTGAAACTAACAAGAGTAATGATAGTATTGAACTTTTATAATGAGAAAAATGTCAGCGATGAGTTTCACTTTGAATCCAACCTTGGTTTCTAATTTGATCTGAGTTACTAAATTCCTTTATTAAACCATAATCGAATTCTCTTTATTATTCTTGCCTTATTGTCATAGTGACCTAACCTTTAATTCCAAAGTAAATTCTAATTCCTTAGTGAATTTAATATTCGAATTAAGATTTACAGTACAAGAACCCTCTTATTAAACTATTGCCTCAGCAAATTATTCAATTGGTTTCATGACCTACATCTATCCCTAGACTACAATATCGTGAATATCTCATCTCAAGCATTCGTAAAGTCCACTTCCATTTCAAAATACGAATTGTAAAATAGTTTAAAGTTGATCAAGCAATAAACCATTAAGCACTGACATGAGAAAAATAATTCAATAACCTCATTCATATAACTAGAAATCAAATCAGACAAATAAGGGTTTCATCTTGTTTCACTCATCCCTACCAAATAGGGTTTAGTTACTCATGACAGAGATACAAAATATAGAGATTAAAGAAAACTTACAAGAAAGATTCATGAATGATTCTTGATAAAACTCCTTCAATGGATTTAGAACCAGTCGTCTCTGAGTTTCTCTGCTCGAGCACAAGTCTCCCAACTACAAAATAGCCAAAAAGATACCTAGAAAGTGAGAAAAATACATTTTTATGCATTTTGCAGCGTGTCATGCACCCCAGGTACAAGCTTTTGCGCTCTAGGCACACCTGGGCAGAGACAGGATGTGAAAATATTGTAGAAATGTGCCCCATGCGCAAGCATTTGTGCTTCAAGCGCATAACATATGATGTCTGACGTTTCCTGCATGTTTCTCCTCTTTTGAGTTTGAACTTGGTTCTGGTGTCTTCATGAAAGTTGTAGATATGGAACCTCGCTTTCATTTTCACTTTGTTGGACTCCAATTGACATCAACAACTCTAGATATGGCTAAAATACTCTACATAGCTCATGTTGATTTTTCACCAAAATTCAGCATTGCACTAAAACAACGAAACAATGCCAAACTAAGAAAAATCTTTTCTTAATCAAGAAAATAAGAACATAAACATTTTATTAAATTCAACAACTAAAATCAATAAACTATATTAAATAAATGCCTAATCTAAGTAATGATTAAGGATAAATAACACTAAAAACAACGAAAAATATGCATATGATGCAGAGTTATCAGTTTGTCGATAATTAACTAGTTAAAATTAGTATAGTTTTAATATCTTCTAAATAAAATGATAATAATTATAATTATTATAAATAAAATAACTATAACATCAACATAAAAATGAGAACGATTATAACTAAAATAACTATAGTTTTTTCACACTTCAAATTTTTCATATAGTTTTTTAAAAAAAATTAGTCATTAAAGAAGGTTTTGGATCATACAATTCATACACTAAACAAATGTTTATTTTTAATCCATTAGTTAAAATTATTATATATTTATATCTTCTAAATAAAATTGAAAATAATTATAATAAACTAATTACAATTTATTATAAACGTCATGCACGAGACAAATATTTTTCAATAAAGAATTCGTAAAAATTAGGTTTTTTTAATATTATCGACATAAAAATGAAATCAATTATAATAGACCAGATAAATTGTCACCTATGAGATTAAAAAAACATAAATAAGACAGGTTCTGATTGATTAAAATATGAAAATAATAATCTATCACGGGACGAGTTGTTCTCAATGAGATTGCAATATCATACATACATACATCAGACAAGTTCTTACTCATAAAAATTTCAAAATAATTGTCATCCACAAGACCATTTATCATTTATGAGATTGAACTATCATACACATAACAAGTTCTGATCAAACTCACTATCATACACGAGAGTGGTTTATCAATGCTGTAACACCCCAAATTTTATAATAAACTATTTTAATAATGAAATATGATTTTAAATAATTAATTTGGTGTTAAAATTATTTTAGAATACATGTGATAAATTTTGTGATTCGTTTTCTTTATTTGGGTGCTTTATATGGGTGCTTTAGATGACGTGCTACTATTAACAAATATTATATTTTATATATTTTTCTAAACAGTATTTTAGTGCAATATTTTAAAAAAAAAAGATTTTAGAAGATTTTACGTGTATATGTACGTTTGTAATTAATGTGATATTTCCATGTATGTTTCACTAATGTTAAATGTGCACATATTTATATTTTAATTAATTCTAAGTATCTTCTATTTTAGTTATTTATTTTCTAAACAATTATCTTGAGATAGTAATAATATTGTGTTTGATTTCCTTTATTTTTATATACTTGTTGTGGCATTGTGATTTTATATATATATATATATATATTTAGTATGATTTAGTAATTAATATAAAGTAGTAATGTTATATTTATTTATTATGTGATTTTGACTATTCTCTAATGATGGTAGTATTCTAATATGAGTATTTTGTAAAATAAGTATAATTATATTGATTATTTTGAATATTAGAGTCTTAGTTGTTCGTAATATGTAATTTTTAAAAAGTTAACTACTTTAATTAATTTATTTTTAAAATATTGATGTTATATTTATTTATTTTTTCATTTTAACTATTTTCAAAATATAATTATTTTAATTTGATATTTTGAAAACTATTACTTTAATGACAAATAAATAAATTAAAATAAGTGTGTAACTAATTGGGCCTTGTGAAAATAAGAAAAAAAAACGGTAAAGAAATAAAATTGGTTCAATAGGTTAGTTTAGTAATAACCTAAAAAAACAAATTGTAGAGCTACCGGAATGGAAGGCATGAAAGCGGCTGTAGCAACTGGAATAGTGAGAATAAAATGGGAAATCGATGTTGGTGTTTCACGACTGTTCAAAAAAATTTCTCCGTTTACGTCCAAATTTTAGTATTTTGTTTCATTCATCTAGCTAGTCAATTAAACACTCTTTCCAAGATTTTTAACCACCCCAATTTCTCTCTAAAATACCCGACTTCTCCGTCTATGGAATTCCTTATTTTGCACCGTTCTTCTTCACCGTAAGTCCGATTTGAGTGAAACCAACGCCAAAACGATCGTGTGAAAAGTGGCTATATTATCCACTCATTGGTTTTCTGATTTATGGTAATTTTCCTTGGCCGAATTTCGAATTTAGTTTTTATAGTAATTTCTCATAATTTATTTTTGACGTTTACCCATAAACTGTCGAGTTAGATCGATTGAAGGATAAAGAGTCAAAGAACAAAGGTTGTTTGCTCGTGGAATCGTATTCGTGTGTGAAAGCGTCGAAATATGGTAAGGGGTGAGAGAGCGTTTGAATTCATGAGTGTAATATATTGTGAGGTGAACGGGAAAACCGTATTTCCCAACGATTCATCCAGGGCTTGCTACGTACGGCAGTAGTCCTTTGAGTGATAAATTAATTAATGTGCAAATATGGAAATTGTGAGATTAAAATATGGAATAGAAATATTTATAAGGTGCTGATTAATTTAATTCCGTTAAATGTGTGGTATTTGATACTATTGTGATATTTGATTTCAAATGAATTTGGTGCATATGTTTTATTAGATAAGTTTATGTGATGAGGTATGATTGATGATAGTGATGCTATAAATTTGTGATGAGTTTATGTGATGATGATAATGTATGATTAATAATTGTGTTGTTATAAATTTGTGATAAGTTTATGTGATGAGGTATGATTGAGGATAGTGATCCTATAAACTTGTGATGAGTTTATGTGATGATGATGATGTGTGATTAATGATAGCGATTTTATCAATTTGTGATGAGAATATTGAAGTAACTCTATAGCTGATGAAATAACTGTGATTCCAATTTGTGTTTGAGATGACGGTCTTAATGGAGTATCATAGGCCAACGAGGGGAGAAAATAAATATTGAGAATTTGTGAAGTGGAGATTATTTTGTCATCATATAGGTAGGGCCTAACAAGCCTAGTGATTCCGGGGAAGTACAACTGAATTGAGCCTAATCGCGGCGGTCTACTGTTGAGCCTTAAGGCAAGATTGTTAGACCTTGGAGGTATTTGGGTGGGGAATTCCTAGGTGACTTGGAGGTAGCACTCCAAATGTCGGGAGCTACCATGCAACATATGTTTACCTCGATTGTCGCGTATATGTGTCTCGGGTTGAGTTGAGGGGATCTATGAGGACAGGGCCAAATTGAATTTTCTGTCCACCGGGATGGTGGCATAGTATCAGGCCTCCTAACCAAGTACTTCAGAGTTAGAATGGTACCACATTGTGAAGTAGCGTCTAAGCTCATGCATAGCATTGCATTTTCTCGTGATTGTTTTGTTGTGATTAATATGCGATGTGTGTGATAATAATTTTCTTAGATGATTTGATGTTATAGTGAAATATATTGATTTTCCTTGAGTGGTTTTGACTTTATAATGTTATGTTTTTTTTTTCTAGAAGAATGTTTGTGTAATAATACGGTTTATTTATGATTAATTTTGTGTTCTCCTTACTTATATTACACTATTAACATGATTTCAAAACTCACCTCCTTCGTTGTTTGTGTTTGACTGGCTTGGCCCTGCGTTTGTGAAATTGCAATTGTTACAGGTCAATGAATCATCAAGTTCAAGTTGGGAGGAACCTCACTCTGATAGGTGATACCGGGAATAAGGGTTGCAATTTGTATTTTACTCATTTAATTTGAAACGATTTTTTGTATGAAAACCGTATAAGTACTAGTAAGTTTTTAGAATTAAATCAAGTAATTATACTTAAATCAAGCTTATTGAGATTGCACTATTTTATAGGAGTAAAGAAGTTTAAAGTGTTCCTTTTGATTTTTGAGAAACGTGATATCTTAAAATAGATATAAAAGTTTTTATTTTCTTGGAAACATATCTTCATTTATCCGCTACAAATTTTATAGAAATACGATATAAATTATTATATATATTATTTTGGAGTTTAGGGTGTCTCAAATGCAATTATGACAATACTTTAGTTTAGATATATAAAACACAAAGAAGAAAGTTTTTCATTCATATTTTACAAGTCTTCATCTTCCACTGCTTCTAATTTTCTAATCATATTCATAAATATAAGTAAATATATTATTGTTTGAGTCACATAGAAAAATACTCTCAACCTTAGATCTATATGAATACAAACCGGTATTTTACTAGTTCAATATAATAAATAAATTAGTTCTGCTTAACTTCTTTTTTTATCAATATCTCTAGTCAAAACTACAATATTTGTAAAATCAATTAAATTAAATGCATTATACCATTAATTGAAAAATGTATTTAGTCAATAATTTGTTTGACTAAATATTTAGTTAAAAATTTATCTATTACAAAATCATAAATATTAATTATATTTAAAATTTATTCAAATATCTAAATTATTATATAAATTAAATTTTATGAATGTGAAAATTCTACTTTTATCATGATTCAAACCCAAGATGTAAGACCCTAAATTTTAAACTCTAATTTATGCAATTTTAGTATATTTGGTGTTAAATTGCTGAGGCATTTAGTCTAATTTTAATTCATTTTGTGAATTAAATACGAAAAGCATATTTTATTAGAGTTTGTTTTATGTTCTTTATATATATATATTTAGATCCGATGAGAATTATTTGGCGAGAAATAATTTATTTACGTTACGGAGAATTTATTACCCGACTATTTTGTTAAAAATATCTCTAGTTGCTGAAGATCTTACCTGTCAATTGAGTTGCGACAAGGGGAGATATTTTTATCAAAATAGTTGAGATGTGAGTGAAGTGATGTGGGTTTGTGTATGTTGATATTTGTTGGTTTGGTTAATATATGTATTTATTTACATATATATTTTGGTTGGTGAGTTAGTATATATATATATATATATATATATATATATATATATATATATATATATATATATATATATATATATATAGTTTAGTAACTTAATATATATATATATATATATATATAAGTGAAGAAAAGGAGAAACAGAAAAAAAAGGAAAACATTTTCTGCCTTCCAGCCTTACAACGCCTTCATTCTTTTCTTCTTCTTCTGTTCATTCAAACGTAAAACCTCACCTATCACCTAGATCTAAGCTTCCTCTCGTGAAGTGACTGAAGAGAAAGTTGCTCCTTGTCACGTTGCGGTGCTAGTGAGCTAGCTTTGGAAGCGTCGTGCGAAGCGAAGTTTTACCGAAATTTAATCGTGGTGCCGTAATCGGCCGTTAAAGCTACAACGAAGGTAAGGGCTCCTTCCAAATTTTTATCTTGCATATAGGACTCTATATGTGTATTTGTGGAGTTTGATTTTGATGGGGGTTATGTGTGAATTTGGGGAAAAGGAATTTAATGGGTTTTATAAAAGTTGTGGAAAAGAAAATTGGTGGTTTATGTTTAAAAATTTGGAGTTTTGATTTGGCAAGTTATGGTTGAAAATTTTGGAAAATGAAATTGGTGGGTTTAAGGTGTAATGTTGTAGGAAAAATGAATTTAATGCATTTTGTGGGTGAAATGGTGAAATTGAATTTAATGAGTTTTGAGGTGTGGGTGGTGGTGATTTTTGCTTGGTGCGATTGATGTGTTTATGGGTGATATTATGAATGTGGAGATTTGATTTATGTTTGAAGATGTGGGGTTTTGAATAAATACAATTTATGTGTGGATTTTGATTTGGTGTGAAATGAATTGATGAGATTGGTATATATGGTGATTGAATTTCCTGTGATTTGAGGAATTATATGCGTTGAGTATGCTCTGTATTGAATTTGAAAATCATTACTATTAAATGAGCATTAAAAACGGGGAATCTATTAATCGTTGCATTTACTTAATGATTGTGGTGTTACGAGTCAGAGTATGCTCATGCATTTCATAGTATTTTGTAACCGGATGGGCCATGGTGATAGTGGTGACCGGATGGGCCACAAGATAATGCATTTCATAGTATATGGTGACCGAATGGGCCATGGTGATAGTGGTGACCGGATGGGCCACGAGATAATGCATTTCATAGTACATGGTGACCGGATGGGCCATGGTGATAGTGGTGACCGGATGAGCCATGAGATAATGCATTTCATAGTACATGGTGACCGGATGGGCCATGGTGATAGTGGTGACCGGATGGGCCACGAGATAATGCATTTCATAGTACATGGTGACCGGATGGGCCATGGTGATAGTGGTGACCGAATGGGCCACGTAACGATGTCATATGCATTGGTATACCCACATTGCATAAGGGTGTTTGGAACGCGAGTCATGTTTGATATACTGTGATGGTTGTATATGCGTACTTGATTGTGGTGTGTGAATTGTGCCATATTTGGTGTTGTGATTGATTGATTGGGTGTTGAAAGTGTTTGAACTTTGGTGTGTTTCAAAACTGAAAATCTATCATTTGTACACATGTATTCGAATACAACATGGTTGTAGTCGAATACAGTTGAGTTGTTTTTGCCTTTGACTTGCATTTTCGAAAGTGTATTCGACTATAAGGAGGCTGTAGTCGAATACAGTTGAATGGATTTTGTTACTAACTTCGCAATTGTATTCGAATACAAGGGGGTTGTAATCGAATACAAAATCTGCAGGATTTTTCATTGTTTTCGCAAGTGTATTCGACTACATGGAGTCTGTGTCGAATACAGTTGTGCTGTTTTTGCTGTTTTTCTGCTGTTTTTGCATCTGTATTCGACTACATATATGCTGTATTCGAATACAACAGTACAATTTTGTCCAAAACTTTATTTTTCAACCTTGATTATGCATGTTTAGCATATGCAAACCCTTTCTAGATGCATGCTAAGTTGAAAGGTGATTTTGTGCATTTAAAATTGAATGCTATGTGGTATTTGTTAATTTCGGTTGGTGACCCTTTACAACTTTTGTGGAAATCTGGGCTTTGCCCTCAGATGAGAACCAGGGTTGATCTAAGGCGTGGCACAACGATGGGTTGGTTGTGTGGCCGAAAGCAGGGGCTTGATGTCGCTCATGGATTCTCAGTACCTAGTCACCCTCAGTTAGATTAATGATCAACTTAGAGTGTTAATTAAGAATTTTATTTATTTTCCCTTTCCCATTTCAAGTTGTTGCTGTAAAAAGGGAATTTATGTATTCGAACAAACTATTTTAGTCAGTGTATATTTTACTTGGATACTTTGGATTTTTGTTCAAAACCATTTTCGCTGTTTGTAATAAATGTTGACCTTTGTTGTGGGGTTACGACTTAAAATATTTTATCCAAGAATATTTTCTTTATTTATGGATTTAACTGGGCATTTTTATCAATTTGTTTTGAAAAAAAATACACTCGCGCTATTAAAATTCGGGGTGTTACACAAGACATGATGTATAACCAAACCATATCAGTATTTACAAGTTTATTTAGGCTTTGGATAAGTTTTATATTGGTTAATAGTTGTTATCAACAAATTAGAATAGCTTAGTTTTATTGACTTGATAGGAAGATTCAAATAGCATGACTTTTACTTACTATTTTTAACAAACGGTAATTAATTATTTATACTAATAAAATATTACGGTTTTTTTTTATCAATATATCCCTTTTTTTTGAAATTTTGTACACAATTACCCTAATTTGAAAAAAAAAATATCAAATTGTCCTACTTCCTCTTTAGGAGGTCGCGTCCCCGGATGCGACCAACTGAAGAATTTTTTTTTAAACGTAGTAAGAGGTCGCATCCCAGTGATGCAACCATGTAGTAAGGTTAAAAAATCAAATAAAATACATTACATTAAAAAAAAATACATCAAACGGTTTACTAGATGTGGCAAAACAAATAACGTGTTCCTAATATTTTGCAGATAAAATAGCAACACAATTCTATTTTCTTAACAACTCCCTCTTATTTTTACTCCGATCTAATAAACAAAAAAAATTTAAATAATAATAGTAATAAAATATTTTAATGTAACAAAAAATTAATAATAATATTAAAAAAAAAAAAAAAAAATTTTATAGAAAAAAGTTGCATCAAATTTAATGTGGTTGAGTAGATGTGGCAAAACAAACAATGTGTCAGTCCTATTTTCAAGATACATTAGCAACTTAATTCTAATGTTAACGCTCCCTCCTAATTTTTCTCCGGATAAAATAAATAATAATAATAATACCCTTTATTTTAATTAATTAATTTAAAACCCTTAGTCTTGTTTATTCTGTTTTATTAATTCAGCGTGATGATAGTGAGATAATTATTTATTAGATGTTCAATTATTTGATGAAGTATTTTTATATTAATTATTTAATAATTGGGATTTTTATTATTAACTAATTAAAACTCGTAGAAATTTCTATCTTAGAGTGAACAATGACCAAGTCAATTTTGACTAAGTCAAAATTGAATCACCCACACTACTACCTTTGATAACTATATTTTATTTTTAATAGTATTTAGTTTATAGGACCGTGCACTTTCCCTTGTGTCCATTCAAATGTGTAACTAGCAAGAATAAATACATGAATGTCAATTAATTCTTAACGGTCGGTCATTGAATGGTATTATTTCAATTGAATTCGTTATTCATGAGTGCAATTAAACTCAATGAAGAGAATTATTCCTTCTCTCGGATCAGCTCCACGCCTCCTTTATTAGTCACATACACCTCTCATTCGTAGGACACGATTAAACTTGCAGTAGAGAAAAAGAAGTCATAATCACCCACACGCCATTACCAGCGTTTCATTTATCTCAAATATTTTCTAAGCCACTCAAACAACCACCCTCACATTCCCTCGCATTCCGATCAAAGTTCTAAACCTTCGTTCCTTCATCTTGGTGAGATTTTCGAGGGCTATATAGTGTCGCCTGGAAGGAAAGCACTCAAAGTAAGGGTTTTTCTCCATGCAAGGTTAGGCCGAATATTAAATTAATAATTTGTAAGATATTTATATGATGTCTTAATGTGTTAAAAGAAAAATGTTGATTCTATGTTTGCCTTAGATAATTTAACTATAATGATTTGTTTTTATGAGTAATATGTTTACCTTGATAAAATTAATTATAAAATTTTGATTTTTATTATTATAACATAAGTAATATGCTTGTCGTCATATATTTGATGTAAAGTTACAATTTTTCTGTTGTCTAGGTATATTTAATTATAAAGTTAAGATTTTTATTATGAGCTCATGAGTAATATGTTTGTGAGGATGTTTTTAATTTAAAGTTTCGATTTTCGTGCTATTTCATTTCAAAGTTTTGATATTTATGAATACTATATGAGTCTTGAGGGGATTGATGAAAAGTTCTAATTTTTAATTGTGATAACATTATTAAGTTGATTTTTGTAACTGGTTATTTGTGTTTTAAATATTATTATCTTTGTGGTTGCCTAAGTGGCTGGTGAATTATGGTTTGAATAGCTCT
>JBBPBQ010000002.1:35250864-35327385 GCA_037974755.1 Cicer yamashitae | reverse complement strand
TTTATGAATACTATATGAGTCTTGAGGGGATTGATGAAAAGTTCTAATTTTTAATTGTGATAACATTATTAAGTTGATTTTTGTAACTGGTTATTTGTGTTTTAAATATTATTATCTTTGTGGTTGCCTAAGTGGCTGGTGAATTATGGTTTGAATAGCTCTGTCTTTGTGGTTGCCTAAGTGGCTGGTTATTCGTGTTATGACCTTTCCTTTGTGGTTGCCTATGTGGCTAGTGATTTGTAAATTTCGAGCATCATTATCATTTCATGACATATCATATGCATCTTTGTGGACGCCTGTGTGGCTGGTTTAATTTTCCCCATTGGTATGGGTGACTTCTGTGTGGACGCCTGTGAGGCTGGTAATATCCGGATCATATATGTTTAGGAGCATGCACAACTTGCAATTCAGTTTATTGTTATTTTTATTTGATCTAATTATTTGCTCTAAGGTGAGTTGCTACTCGATTTATTTAGATGTCTTTTTATGACTTTTGATACGTCCCTGTGAATGAAAAAAGAAACAGTTTCTCTAAATCTTTTATTACAACAAGATTTTATATTTATATTTTATGATTATTAACTTATTATTTGGTTTAAATTTTGTCGTGGGATGAACTGACCCCTTACACCAACATTTAGGTACTAAGGATCTCGAAGAGTTGCGTGAATGACGTTTGCTTGGCGCACGCGCGTGGGAAAAAAGGGTACTTTAATAAATAAATAAAAAAAATAATGATTGTAGTGAGAAGCCTGATGTGGTACATTTTTAAAGTATTTATTTTTCATCGTCAATTTCAAATAGAAATGCGGAGGTGAGGTCCTTCCGCTAGGAAAAATCTGAACATTTTCTACAATTAGCAAATTATCTTTATAAGAATAATAACATCCAGTAGAATTGTGTTGTGCTATTTCATAAAAAATGAAATCAATTTATTTTCTAGTGAAATTTTATTGATCACATGATGAACTACTTTCTGTAAAAAAAAAAAAAAATTATGTCATTTTTGAAAGAAAACAAATATTTTTAAGTAATGTCTTGGATCAAAATCCGGGGCGTTACATTGTGGTATCAGAGCACTAATTCTCGGACTTTGTTGGGGTGGGACGCGTTGTGTATGTCACATGTTTTCTGATGTTGCTTGTGTTAATTGTCTGATTTTCTAATTAATTGGGTTTTACTAATTATTTAAATTTCTATTAAGTATCCTTAATTATGTAACCTCCTTGAAATTGAATTTTACTAATTACCCAAATTTTATTACGAGTCATTACTTGTGTATGTCACATGTTTTCTGATGTTGCTCGTGTTAACTGTTTGATTTTCTAATTATTTGAGTTTTACTAATTATTTAAATTTCTATTAAGTGTCATTCATTATGTAACCTCCTTAAAATTGAATTTTACTAATTACTCAAACTTTATTACGTATCATTAATTGTGTAACCCCTTGAATTTGAAAATTTTACTAATCACTTAAATTTCCATTATGTGTTATTAATTGTGTGACCTCTTAAATTTCTATTATGTGTTATTAATTGTGTAAACCCTTGAATTTGAAAATTTTACTAATCACTTAAATTTCTATTATGTGTTATTAATTGTGTGACCTCTTAAATGTCTATTATGTGTTATTAATTGAGTAACCTCCTTGAATTTGAAATTTTACTAATTATTTAAATTCCTATTATGTGTTATTAATTGTGTAACCTCTTAGTTGTTGTAGGTAAATATATGCCTTAAATACCCCATTATTCTATTGTGTATTGAATTGTTTTCAAATATGAAAATCTTTATGTCTACTTGCATGGCTTTATTGGCATTGTCTTTTATATTTTTAATAAAATTTCTAATTAAGTTGTTACATTTTATTATCTTTTATGAATTTTCTACTTGTTCGTCTATGATTGTTTTTGTTTTATTTAATTTTAAAATCTCTACTTCTTGTTCATACTAAGTGTTTGATTCTCTAGCTATTCTATGTCATTAATGACTTAAATTCCAGTTATATGAATTTAATTGCCTAACTCCTTCGAATAATTGTGATGAAAAATATGTCTTAAATTCTTGATCCTAATATTAGAAATAAATTTTAATTTAATTCATGCAGTAATTATTTATGATTGTATGATATTGCAAATTATGAGTTTATTACCCATAATTTAAATTATTTCAATCTAAATCACAAAGTAATTATAGAGTTTTCATCATGTGATCTAAATATATCTAACTAAGACAATGTTCTAAATCCTAAATTAGGTATAATTGTATGATCCCCAAGATAGAAGGGAAGGATAATACATAAAAAGTTGTATTGGAGGGATTCTGGCTAAGGAAAGACTTGGTTATTAAGTGGTCCATTGACCCACCTCTCTTTCCTGGGAACCCCTCCAAAACACGACTTGCTGTATAACCCGAACTTACTACATAGTGTTCAATAAAAGACTTCCTTACTACCCTAAAATTCTGTCGTAATATTTCCCTAATTAGGAAGCGTTATGGCTCGTCGCACAAACCGATCGGTTCCCCAAGGAGGAAATGACATGACTGAAGTGATCCAAGCCATGAATGCAATGGCCGCTGCAATGGCCCAACAAGCCGCGGCCCAGGCTCAGCGAGATGAGCAGAGGGATCAGAGGGATGTAGCAGCTAGGGCAACAAGAGCATTGAGCGAATTTCGTCGCCAAGATCCGCCTAAATTCAAAGGGGATCATGATCCCGACAAGGCCGATCTTTGGCTGCAGGAGATTGAGAAGATCTTCGAGATCCTACACTGCCCTGACAATGTGAAAGTGGAGTATGCGACCTATTTAATGATTGGTGAAGCTGAATACTGGTGGCGAGGTGCAAAGAGAATGATGGAGACAAATCATGAAGAGCTGACCTGGGAGGTTTTCAAGAATAAGTTCCTAGACAAATACTTCCCGAAGAGTGCTAGGGCTGAGAAGGAGGCTCAATTTCTGAAGTTGTATCAAGGAAATCTCACAGTAGCGCAATATGCTGCAAAGTTCGAGTCCCTAGCAAAGCATTTCCGCTACTTCCTAAATCAGATAGATGAAGAATACATGTGTGAGAGGTTCAAAAGCGGGCTTAGATATGAGATTAAGGAGTTAGTGGGGCCCTTGGAGATACGCCAATACCAAGTACTGGTGGAGAAATGCAAGAAAGTGGAGCAGATGAAGCAGAGTCGTCTGAATAGGGGTGCTGTTGGTGGACCCATCAGACCTCAGGTAGAGATTTAAATCCATTCATATCATGAGATCCATAAGCTTGGCCTCTAAAAGTTAATATTTGAAACAGGGGCATAACGACCAACCGAACAGGGGTAGGCGACATCAACAACACAAGCCGTATGCCCGACCACAGGGGAATGCTAGAGATCAACCCCGGCCTCAAAACGGGGAAGGTGAAGGGCCAAAGACTCCAAGGCTGAACCAGGCGTACCCTATAAGGTGTTTTCGCTGCAACAGGGAAGGACACAAGATATCTGAGTGTCCAATCAGACCTAGGGTTTGTTACATCTGTCAGAAACCAGACCATTTTGCAAACGAATGCCCTGAACGGAAGGATGATAGAGCTTTCAACCGCAACGATACCAATGACAATGTTGCACGCCCTACTGCCAAGGGACGTGTATACCATATCAATGGAGAGGAAGCCCCATCTTCATCTGAACTTATCCAAGGTGAGTGTTTAATCGCTGGAAAATCACTTAAAGTAATATATGATTCAGGGGCAACACACTCGTTCATTTCATTGGATTGGATGAATTTGCTCCAACTTGTTGTTACTACCTTGCCGTTTGATTTGGTGGTTACCCTACCTTCTACCGAATCGGTGAAATGTAATACGGCTTGCTTGCAATGCCCGTTGATTGTGTTTGATATGAAATTCAATGTTGATTTGATTTGTATTCCCCTCAAGCATTTGGGAGTGATCCTTGGGATGGATTGGTTGTCACGCCATCATGTTCTATTGGATTGCGCTCGTAAGTCGGTGATATTCCCAGACCCAGGTGTTTCTCGATTCCTCGATACCAATAAATTGAACTTCTCTTTGAAAGACGGAGTTCAGAAATGTGTTTCTCTCAACTCAGTCAGTATGAAGCTAGAGGTGGAGGTAGACAGGATTCTTGTGGTCGAAGATTTTCCAGAGGTATTTCCGCCAGATGTACCAGGATTACCCCCAGTTCGTGATATTGAATTCTCAATTGATGTGACTCCGGGTACATGACCTATTTCTATTGCCCCATATAGAATGTCTCCATCGGAATTGTCAGAGTTGAAAAATCATTTGGAGGACCTTTTGTCTAAACAGTTCATACGACCGAGTGTCTCACCTTGGGGAGCGCCGGTGCTCCTAGTGAAAAAGAAGGACGGAAGGTCTAGACTTTGTGTCGATTACCGCCAGCTTAACAAAGTCACCATCAAAAACAGGTATCCCTTGCCACGCATTGATGACTTGATGGACCAACTCAAAGGAGCAATCATATTTTCAAAGATTGATCTGAAGTCGGGGTACCATCAGATTCGGGTGAAGGAAGAAGACATTCCTAAAACAGCATTCAGAACTCGCTATGGACACTTTGAGTATTTGGTGATGCCTTTTGGTGTCACCAATGCACCAGCTATTTTCATGGATTACATGAATCGTATATTTCACCCCTTCTTAGACAAATTTGTGGTGGTCTTCATTGATGACATATTGATCTATTCTAAGAGTCGAGAGGAACATGAAGTTCACCTACGTCAAGTTTTACAAATCTTGAGGGATAAGCGATTGTATGCTAATTTGGGGAAGTGTGAATTCTGGTTGGAGGAGGTGAAATTCTTGGGACATGTCATTTCAAAGGAAGGTATCGCTGTCGACCCAACTAAAGTAGAAGCTGTGGTGGCATGGAAACAACCACAGACCGTCACAGAGATTAGAAGTTTTCTGGGCTTGGCTGGATACTATAGAAGATTCATTGAGGGTTTTGCTAAGATTGCAGCGCCGTTGACACAACTCACAAAGAAGAATCATATATATGCATGGACGGAGGAATGTGAGAGGAGTTTTCAGCTGATGAAAGAGAAACTAACTACATCACCGGTGTTGGTGTTGCCACAGCCAGAAGAACCATATGAAGTCTATTGTGATGCTTCTTTTCAAGGATTGGGTTGTGTACTTATGCAGAACAAACAAGTGGTAGCATATGCTTCAAGGCAGTTGAAGGTGCATGAGAAGCATTATCCCACACATGACATGGAATTGGCTGCAATAGTTTTGGCACTAAAGATTTGGAGGCACTATCTGTATGGGTGCCATTTTGATGTATACAGCGACCATAAAAGTTTGAAATACTTGTTCGACCAGAAGGAGCTTAATATCCGTCAACGGAGATGGATGGAGTTCATCAAGGATTATGAGTTCACGTTGCATTACCACCCAGGAAAAGCAAATATGGTGGCTGATGCCTTGAGTAGAAAGCGAGCCCATTTGTCATCCATAACATTGAAAGGATTAGAGTTGTTAGAGAATTTTCGTGACTTGGATCTTAATTTGAATTCCTTGTCGGGAAAAGTACAATGTGGAACGATCATCGTAGATAATGAATTGATGAATGAGATAAAAACCCTTCAAGAAACCGATGAGGCTATTCAGGGGAGACGAAAATTGGTTGAGACTGGCAAGGCCCCCGAATTTGAAATGGATCCAGATAACATTTTGTGGTGTAATAAACGTATTTGTGTGCCCGATAATGCTGAGTTGAGAAAGACTATTTTAGATGAGGCCCACAAGAGCAAACTGAGTATTCACCCTGGTACTACGAAGATGTATAAAGACCTGAGGCAGAGATTTTGGTGGCCAAGAATGAAGAAACAAGTGGCGGAATATGTGGCGTCTTGCCTGACTTGCCAGAAGGCTAAGGTTGAACACCAAAAACCTGTTGGATTGGTGCAGTCATTAGATGTACCGGTGTGGAAATGGGATAGCATATCTATGGACTTTGTGGTGGCATTACCTAAGACTCAGAAGAAATTTGACTCCATTTGGGTGATTATTGACAGGCTCACAAAATCCGCCCATTTCATCCCTGTAAGGACTACTTACAATGTATCTAAGCTTGCAGAGATCTACGTTGCTGAGATTGTTAGATTACACGAGATACCATCCAGCATTGTGTCTGATAGAGATCCAAAATTCACTTCTCGTTTGTGGGAAGCATTGCATGAGGCATTGGGTACTAGATTAAGATTGAGTTCCGCCTACCACCCTCAAACCGATGGTCAAACTGAAAGGACTATTCAGACATTAGAGGATTTGCTAAGAGCTTGTGCATTAGATAACCGAGGGAGTTGGGATGATCTATTGCCTCTTGTTGAATTTACCTATAACAATAGCTATCATGCAAGCATCGGGATGGCACCGTACGAGGCCTTGTATGGGCGCAAGTACCAAACTCCCTTGTGTTGGTATCAGGATGGTGAAAACTTGATCGTAGGGCCTGAGTTGGTGCAACAGACTACAGAAAAGGTGCGTTAGATCCAAAAGCGGATGAGAACAGCACAGAGCAGGCAGAAGAGTTATGCTGATCGACATAGGAGACCTCTGGAGTTTCAGGAGGATGAACATGTATTCTTGAGAGTGACACCTACCACTGGAGTTGGTAGGGCATTGAAGGCAAAGAAGCTTACTCCGAAGTTTATTGGACCATACCAAATTCTTCGACGAGTGGGTCCAGTAGCCTATCAGAACGCTTTACCACCGAATTTGGCCAATTTACATGATGTGTTCCATGTGTCACAACTAAGGAAGTACATGGCAGATCCATCTCATATTATCACGCCCGATGATATTCAATTGAAGGAGAATCTTTCCTTCGAGGTCCCACCGATAAGCATCTCAGACAGAACTACCAAGCATTTGAGGGGAAAGGAAATCCCCTTGGTTAAGGTGATTTGGAACCATACGAATGGAGATGCTACTTGGGAGTTGGAGGAGAAGACGAGGGAGCTTTACCCAGACCTTCTAGATACCTCTTAGTTTCGAGGACGAAACTATTTTAAAGGGGTAAGTATTGTAACACCCTTTATTTTAATTAATTAATTTAAAACCCTTAGTCTTGTTTATTCTGTTTTATTAATTCAGCATGATGATAGTGAGATAATTATTTATTAGATGTTCAATTATTTGATGAAGTATTTTTATATTAATTATTTAATAATTGGGATTTTTATTATTAACTAATTAAAACTCGTAGAAATTTCTGTCTTAGAGTGAACAATGACCAAGTCAATTTTGACTAAGTCAAAATTGAATCACCCACACTACTACCTTTGATAACTATATTTTATTTTTAATAGTATTTAGTTTATAAAACCGTGCACTTTCCCTTGTGTCCATTCAAATGTGTAACTAGCAAGAATAAATACATGAATGTCAATTAATTCTTAACAGTAGGTCATTGAATGGTGTTATTTCAATTGAATTCCTTATTCATGAGTGCAATTAAACTCAATGAAGAGAATTATTCCTTCTCTCGGATCAGCTCCACGCCTCCTTTATTAGTCACATACACCTCTCATTCGTATGACACGATTAAACTTGCAGTAGAGAAAAAGAAGTCATAATCACCCACACGCCATTACCAACGTTTCATTTATCTCAAATATTTTCTAAGCCACTCAAACAACCACCCTCACATTCCCTCGCATTCCGATCAAAGTTCTAAACCTTCGTTCCTTCATCTTGGTGAGATTTTCGAGGGCTATATAGTGTCGCCTGGAAGGAAAGCACTCAAAGTAAGGGCTTTTCTCCATGCAAGGTTAGGCCGAATATTAAATTAATAATTTGTAAGATATTTATATGATGTCTTAATGTGTTAAAAGAAAAATGTTGATTCTATGTTTGCTTTAGATAATTTAACTATAATGCTTTGTTTTTATGAGTAATATGTTTACCTTGATAAAATTAATTATAAAATTTTGATTTTTATTATTATAACATGAGTAATATGCTTGTCGTCATATATTTGACGTAAAGTTACAATTTTTCTGTTGTCTAGGTATATTTAATTATAAAGTTATGATTTTTATTATGAGCTCATGAGTAATATGTTTGTGAGGATGTTTTTAATTTAAAGTTTCGATTTTTGTGCTATTTCATTTCAAAGTTTTGATTTTTATGAATACTATATGAGTCTTGAGGGGATTGATGAAAAGTTCTAATTTTTAATTGTGATAACATTATTAAGTTGATTTTTGTAACTGGTTATTTGTGTTTTAAATATTATTATCTTTGTGGTTGCCTAAGTGGCTGGTGAATTATGGTTTGAATAGCTCTCTCTTTGTGGTTGCCTATGTGGCTGGTTATTCGTGTTATGACCTTTCCTTTGTGGTTGCCTATGTGGCTAGTGATTTGTAAATTTCGAGCATTATTATCATTTCATGACATATCATATGCATCTTTGTGGACGCCTGTGTGGCTGGTTTAATTTTCCCCATTGGTATGGGTGACGCCTGTGTGGCTGGTAATATCCGGATCATATATGTTTAGGAGCATGCACAACTTGCAATTCAGTTTATTGTTATTTTTATTTGATCTAATTATTTGCTCTAAGGTGAGTTGCTACTCGATTTATTTAGAAGTCTTTTTATGACTTTTGATACGTCCCTGTGAATGAAAAAAAAAAACAGTTTCTCTAAATCTTTTATTACAACAAGATTTTATATTTATATTTTATGATTATTAACTTATTATTTGGTTTAAATTTTGTCGTGGGATGAACTGACCCCTTACACCAACATTTAGGTACTAAGGATCTCGAAGAGTTGCGTGAATGACGTTTGCTTGGCGCACGCGCGTGGGAAAAAAAGGTACTTTAATAAATAAATAAAAATAATGATTGTAGTGAGAAGCCCGATGTGGTACATTTTTAAAGTATTTATTTTTCATCGTCAATTTTAAATAGAAATGCGGAGGTGAGGTCCTTCCGCTAGGAAAAATCTGAATCAGTTGTTTTTATTTCACTTAAGGAGAATTTATTCTATTTTAGGACGTAAGTGAACATTTTCTACAATTAGCAAATTATCTTTATAAGAATAATAACATCCAGTAGAATTGCGTTGTGCTATTTCATAAAAAATGAAATCAATTTATTTTCTAGTGAAATTTTATTGATCACATGATGAACTACTTTCTGTAAAAAAAAAAATTAAAAAAAAAATTATGTCGTTTTTGAAAGAAAACAAATATTTTTAAGTAATGTCTTGGATCAAAATCCGGGGCGTTACAAAAATATTAAATAAAAAGTCAAATAAATTAAGTTGAAGAAACAAAATACATTAAATTAAAGAAACAAAATACATTAAATTAAATAAAAAAAGACATCAAATTGAAAAGAAAAAAACATCAAATTAAAATTAATGATTTCCATCTAAATGCAACAACAATGCACATCCTCCAACAGACATTACACTAGAGGACATTTAGATGGAAATCATTAATTTAAATTTAATACTTTTTTCTTTTCAATTTGATGTATTTTTTGATTCTTTAATTTAATTTATTTTGTTTCTTCAATTTAATGTATTTTACTTTTTATTTAATGTTTGAATTTTTAATTTAATGTTTTATTTTATTAATATTATTTACTGTATTTTACTTTACTTTAATTGTTTTTTTATTATTAATATATTTGCATTCTTTACAAAAATAATACTATGAATATATGATTTTCTTCAATCAATTATTTTAACTTTCATATATTAAAGATTATTCACTTTCAAATAAAAGATTAATTGAAGGTGATTTTTGCATGTTTATTATGATTTATTAATTAATATCAAATTGTTGATGTTATATTTATTTATTTTATCGTTTTGACTATTTTATAAAGATAGTAGTATTTTTATGTGATTATTTTGTAAAATAGTATAGTAATAATTGTAGTTATTATTTTGAATATGAGTGTTTTGGTTATTAGTGTATTTTAAAAGATTAATTACTTTATTATTCTATTTTATAAAATAATAGTTTCGAAATATTAGCAATATTATAGTAATGAAATTGTATTAAAAAAAAGTATTAAGCAAATTAGTTTTGGTAATTATTGATTTTATTGTTTTTCGAAAACTAAAATAAAAGAAAGGTATAAAATGTGTTTTATGGATTAAGCAATATACAAGAGTAAAAGGTAACTAAATAATAATAATAATAATAATAATAATAATAATAATAATAATAATAATAATAATAATAATAATAATAATAATAATAATAATAATATTTCCTCTTCGTATGCACCACTGCATCCATAACATATTTCCTCTCCATCTTCTCTCTTCGACCATGACCATTATGTTGGAACCAAATTGGTTTTACATTTAGAGTTTTGATGTTAAGAAAAATATTTTATGATAACAATATATTTGATTTCAAAGAATATGAAAGAAGATTCATGTTTTTGAAGAAAATCTAAAATAAGATTTGATTCAAATTTATAATTGAAGAAAATCTTTGACCATGTTGAAAATAAAATATGGTCAAGATTTGAAGAATGTTTAATTAAGATATGAAGAAGATTTGATGCAAATTTGATCAAAATTTGAAGAAGATTTGATCAAAATTTGAAGAAGATTTGAATAAGATTTAATTAAAATTTGATCCAAATTTGAAGAAGATTTGTACAAGATTTGAAGATTTATCTACAACAAAATATGAACATAATCAATTTGAAGAATTTACAAACGCAATCTGAACAAAGTACGAACATAATCAATCTGAAGAATTTAAAAACTCATTCTAAACAAAATAGGAACAAAATCAATTGAAGAATTTACAAACTCAATCTGAACAAGATACAACTCAGAATTAAACAAGGACTAAATTGAAGTCCAAATTTCAACTATAAATAGATCCTCAAGGCTGATGAAGAAATCATCAAAAAGCTGAAAATAATAGAAGAACTCAAGCTCAAAATTCCAAATTCATCTTAGAGTTCAAAGGGATAAACACTTGTTCAAGTTAGAAATATTTTCTGAGTGTTCTTTTCTTAGAGTGTGAGAGTTATTATTATTATCAGCTTTGTTAGAAACAACTACTCAAGTTCCAATCTTTTGTATCCATCCCGATAGTGGTTTAGTTCCTTCTTCAATCTGGGGTTGTTAGGTTGTTAGGTGAAGACTTGGCTTATAGGGTCAAGGTGGTTAGTTCCTCAAAAGTCTAGGATTGTCAGGCTGGTTGGGAAGAATGGCTTGGAAGGTCAGGTGATCTATAATTCAAGGTAATTGAATTAGTGGATTAAAGCTTTCTAGTGAGGGGACTGGATGTAGCCAAGTTAGTGGTGAACTAAGATAAATCTATGTGTCCAATTATTTATGCTTTCATTGTTTGCTACCTCTGAATCCTATTGCTTCTACTCCAAGTAATTCATAAAAATCAACTAGCTTTCATCAAATTAGCAAAAAGTTATCAAGTTTGGCAAACACAATTCAACCCCCCTTCTCGTGTTTGCACCTTCAATTGGCATCAGAGCTCGGTCTCAAGGTTGAGCACTTTACAGTGTTTGAGAAAAGACCCAAGGGTTCAACATGTCTCGGTTTAGTGAATCAACAGACGAAGAAATTGAGGTATTTTCTGAATTTACTCAATCTGATTTCATTACTGCTATAAATGATTTTTTAAATAAGAATCACAAATTATCTTTAAAACTTGAAACACTTAGGAAAGAAAATACAAACTAACAGAAAAGGTTAATGTTTTAAAGAATCAAAGTGTTGAATATAAAACAGAAAATACATCTCTGAAAACTGATATTACTGAACTTAAAATAGAAAACACAACTTTTAAAACTGATACTGTTGAACATAAAAAAGAAAATGCAACTTTGAAAACTGATATTTCAAAACTTAAAACAGAGAATGCAAATCTGAAAATTGATATTGTTGAACTTAAGGCTGAAAATCTAACTCTTAAAATTAATTATAGTTCAACATTAATTGAAAATTCCACATGTAACTCTGATAAGCATGAAGAAATATTTCAAGATTTTCTTGATAATGGTATAGAAAGAAGAAAGTATGCATCTATGATTTATGGTGTTAGTAGGAATGGTAAATGAGGAATAGGATTTCAAGAAAAAGTAATTGAACTAAGTTTGTTCCCTTTGATGATTTATGTACTCTTTGCTATAAGACAGGTCACACTAAAATATATTGTTATATGCCAACCACATGGAAAGACAAGAAACCTTTAACAATTAACAAAACAAGACCCAACCAAATTTGGGTACCAAAAGATAAAAAAATAATTATGTTGCAGATGTTCTAAGCAACCAAATTGAAACCCCAGTCATGGTGCATGGTCAATGGATGCTTGCAATATATGAAGGGAAAAAGGTCTATGTTACAAGACTTAACAAACAGAAGCCAGCTGACTCTAGTGGTAGAAGTACTGGTCAACATAGTATATATCACAACCAGAACCATATGATGAACCAGAAATATCAGAAAAATCTAGAGTATCAACATAATCAAAAATGGCAGAGAAATCACACATATAAACAAAATCAAAACTGGTAGAGAAATCACACATATCAACAAAATTGAAACTACCGAAAGAAACATAATTACCACCAGTTCCAAAATTACCAGAGGAACCTGATATATCAGCATAAACACACAAGTGTAAGATTAACAATCATAATCAAGATACTTCTTTGAACATTCCAATCAAATTCATCAAAACTACAAACCTGGATTGGAATTCAAATCCCTTCATCTAGGCCCTCTAATCAGAGAATATGCAAATTCAAAATCTGAAAACCAGAAAAAAAGAAATAAGAGGGTTTTTAGAGTGAAACTGAAACTGTTGCCATATAGGTTATATTTTTCTTTAAATTTAATTATTTTTGATATTATGTTTACTATGATAAAAAGAAGCTTGATCTTAAAAATCAAAGCTAAATAAGTATTTTGCAGGTTCTCAAAAATTTAAGGGAATAAGGAGATCCACATAATCTAAACACTTCAGTAGAAGTAGCATACAAGTTTGGTTTTCATAAACAAGCAGAAACCACCAGAAACAAAACTGATGTTTTGGTTGTATTGATTTCATTCTTCAATTATTTGATTATATTATGTTATATTGTAAACAGCTTGACCTTAAAACGTCAAAGCAAGTTGAGGATACTGCAGGTTTACTAGAACCAGAGAAAGCAGATGCAAACAAACTAGAAGATGACAAATCTCCAAAGGATGCATATGATCAAGTTAGAAATAGTCAAGATAAGTCAGAAGGAACACCAGGATTGAAGTACAAGTCATCTCATCTCATTGGAAGTTCAAGTGATCCTGTGAGGATCAGATTATCATTAAAAGATACCACTTTGTTTGGATTACTCTCATTAATTCAACCTACCTCAATTGATAAAGCATTGGCAGTTGATGGATGGATTCTTGTAATGCAAGAAAAGTTAAATAAATTTATGAGGAACGATGTTTAGGATCTAGTACCTAGACCAAAGAAGAACGTTATTGGAACTAAGTGGGTTTTCAGAAACAAGCTAAATGAAAAAGGTGAAGTGGTTAGAAACAAGGCACGACTTGTCGCACAAGGCTACAGTCAACAAGAGGGCATTGATTACACTGAGACATTTGCTCTAGTGGCTAGGTTAAAAGTTATTCGTATCCTACTTTCTTTTGCTACAAATAATAACATCACATTATTTCAAATGGATGCTAAAAGTGTTTTCTAAATAATTATATAAGTGAAAAAGTTTATGTTAAACAACCCCCAGGTTTTGAAAGTTCAGAATTTCCAAATCATGTTTTTAAACATAGGAAACCTCTGTATGGTCTAAAATAAGCACCTAGGGCATGGTATGATAGACTTAGTAACTTCTTGCTAAAAAATAACTTTGAAATATGACAAGTAGATAATACACTATTTAGAAAATCAATAGGAGATGGCATTCTTATAATTCAAATTTATGTTGATGACATTATTTTTGGATCTACTAATGGCACTCTTAGCCAAGAATTTTCTAAATTAGTGCAACTTGAATTTCAAA
Source organism: Cicer yamashitae (assembly GCA_037974755.1). Classification (NCBI taxonomy): domain Eukaryota; kingdom Viridiplantae; phylum Streptophyta; class Magnoliopsida; order Fabales; family Fabaceae; genus Cicer; species Cicer yamashitae. The sequence goes on along the minus strand of JBBPBQ010000002.1, from coordinate 35,313,333 downwards.
TGAGTATGATGGGAGAACTTAAGTTCTTCTTAGGGATACAAATTCAGTTAAGTCAAAAAGGTATTACATTCATCAAACAAAATATACAAAAGAGCTTCTCAAGAAGTTTAAGATGAGTGATTGCAAACATATGGCTACACCAATGCACCCTAGTTGTTCACTTAAAAAAAATAGATGATTCAGGCTGAAAAGTTGACCAAAAAATAACCTATAGAGGAATGATAGGATCTCTACTTTACCTTACCGCTTCCAGACCTGACATCGTGTTTAGTGTATGTGCATGTGCATGTGCAAGATTTCATGTTGGACCTAAGGAATCACATTTAACTGTTGTTAAGAGAATCCTTAGTGAAGTAGCAATGTCGATTTACAAGGAAGGGGGGTTTTAATAATAAATGTTCCTATTTAAAAATTCCTGAAAAAACATAAGAATTTAACTCAAGATTGATCTTGGTTGTGAAAACAGAAAACGGAGAACGTTCTTGGTTTTAACCAGAAAACGGAGAATGTTCTTGGTTAGTTAAAATCAGTAATTCAGTTTATGTATTTAACTTGATAATCAATGAGACTGAAAGTAAATAGATAAGGGAAGAGATACCACACATGGATATATCCTAGTTCACCCAACTCGGGCTAGGTTTAGTCCTCGCAACTGTGAGATTTTCCACTAAGTGTTCATAACAAAGAACCTTCTTTGTTTTGCAACACCTAGCTCAGATCAACCTTGATATGTTACAAAGTTAAAACCATTCCACCCAGAAACGAGTTCAATCAGGTCACCTTGATAGGATTTCTTACAATCTACCCAAACTATACTAAACTCTTATAGTTCGAGTTTTACAATAATGATGAGATTACTTTGTTAGAATCTGAGATGTCTCAACTCTTGTTTGAGATCATATTCTTTGACAGAAAAATACACGAGAATGATTCTAAGAATCGAACGGAAAAAATCAGAACTGATTCAATGTATGTGAGTGACAGAAATTCAAGTATGATTGAAGCTCTGATTTTTCCTTGAGCTTGGCCTTCCTTTTATAGGTGTTTTAGAGCATTTAATAATGGTCAAAAGAGTTGTTGGTAGTGCTCTGTCAGTTTTGACCAAAGACTAATTTATATGAATAAAAATGTTCAAGCCTTTGAACACTTTATGAAATCTGTTTGACTGGGCGTTTTTCTTCGTTCTTGATCAGATTTCTTTTGCGTTTAATGATCCTTTATACCTCAAATATATTTGTTGATGATATTGCTTCGATCTGGAGATTTGATTCTGCCAAAACAACTTGGAGAATGATGACAGTCTGCTAGAGAATGATGTTTGAAAATTCTGGAGACTGATGATCATTCTAGAGATTGGTCTGAACATTCTGGAGACTAATCTGATCATTCTAGAGATTGATTTGATCATTCTGGAGATTGATGATCATTCTGGAGACTGATGAGAACTTTCTGCAGATTGATGTTATCATTCTGGAGATTGATGTTTAACATGTTGGAGAATGATGTTAGCATGCTGGAGATTAATGTTAACATGCTGGAGAATGATGTTAGCATGCTGGAGATTAATGTTAACATGCTAGAGAATGATCAGAATGCTGTCAAGAATGTTCTTCGTTCTTGACAGTCAAGCTGGAGAAGGTTCAGATATGTTTGGTCTTGTTAATTCGTGATCTTCTCTCTTTGTGATCCGAGTAGTTTCTTTGCATCTAATCATCTCAGTTTGTTCCTTGCCAAATGCTGATGATATAGATGTAAAATCCAGAGGCTAAAACTTCTTTTAACTAGTGGAGATTGATTGATTTTGGAGTTGTGACGATCATTCTTGAAACTGGAGAACATTCTCCGCTTTCTAGATTTTCTTAAGAATGTTCTCCATTCTTGTCTGTTCAGTTTCTTGCCTTTTTATGCTGATTTCTTTGCTTTGTTTAAATCCTATCTTTAAATAAATACACTCAAAAACACAAGTTAAATTAACATAACATTTAGAATCATAATTAACATTCTTAATTAACTTTTTGTTTGTTTTCATCAAAACATTAAATTGAGATTTTATCTCAACACTTAGATACCTAAAAGGCACTACCAAACTTACCTTGTTCTACAAGAAATGTCATAAGTACAAACTTAGTGGATATTGTGATTCTGATTATGCTGGAGATGAACTTATGAGAAAGAGCACTAGTGGAAATTGCACCTTTTTAGGTGACAACTGAATATCCTAGTAAAGTAAGAGACAAAACACCATTGCAATGTCAACAGTAGAGGCTGAGTTCATTTAGCAGATGGCTGCAGTTCTCAACTACTTTGGATGAAGCATCAATTTGAAGACTACAAAATCCTAGAATCCAACATACCCATCTATTGTGATAAAACTTTTGCCATTTGTCTAACCAAAAACCCTATCTTACATTCTAGAGCTAAACACATACAGATCATACACCACTTCATTAGGGACTTTGTTCAAAAAGGGGTACTAAACATTCAGTTTGTAGATGATGAACACCAATGGGCTAACATATTCACCAACCCACAACTTGAAATAGGTTTAACTTCATCAAGAAAAACCTAAACCTTACCTTCATACCTGACTGATATGTGATAACTTCAAAGTAGTTTAGTTTTACATTAGTTTTTATATTTTCTTGTAATATGTTATATATATATGAAAAAGAAAAACGAAAAAAAAGTCTCATTTTCAAGTCTTTTTGCCTGATGACAAAAGGGGGAGAAAAATATTTGATAAAGTGGAGAGAAAATGATACTTAGACTCAGAGAGATGCCTAAGTTAGGGGGAGTCAAAGAAATATAAAGAAAAGTTGTTATCAAAAATACAAGTTTTGTCATCATCAAAAAAGGGAGATTGTTGGAACCAAGTTGGTTTTACATTTAGAGTTTTGATGTAAACAAAAATATTTATGAGAACAATACATTTGACTTCAAAGAGTATGAAAGAAGATTCATGTTTTTGAAGAAAATCTAAAATAAGATTTGATTCAAATTTATAATTGAAGACAATCTTTGACCAAGTTGAAAAGAAAATATGGCCAAGATTTGAAGAAGATTTGATCATGATTTGAAGAATGTTTAATTAAGATTTGATCAAGATTTGAAGAAGATTTGAAGAAGATTTGATCAAAATTTGAAGAAGATTTGATTAAGATTTGAATAAGATTTAATTAAGATTTGATCCAAATTTGAAGAAGATTTGATCTAGATTTGAAGAAAATTTGTAGAAGATTTGAAGAAGATTTATCTATAATAAAATATGAACATAATCAATTTGAAGAATTTACAAATGCAATCTAAACAGAATACGAACATAATCAATCTGAAGAATTTACAAACTCAATCTAAACAAAATAGGAACAAAATCAATTGAAGAATTTACAAACTCAATCTGAAGAAGATACAATTCAGAATTAAACAAGGACTAAATTGAAGCCCAAATTTCAACTATAAATAGATACTCAAGGCTGATGAAGAAAAGCATCGAAAAGCAGAAAAGAGTACAACAACTCAAGCTTAAAATTCCAAATTCATCTTAGAGTCAAAGAGAGAAACATTTGTTCAAGTTAGAAATATTTTCTTAGTGTTCTTTTCTTAGAGTGAGCGAGTTATTATTATTATGAGCTTTGTTAGAAGCAATTACTCAAGTTCCAATCTTTTGTATCCAACCCGATAGTGGTTTATTTCTTTCTTCAATCTAGGGTTGTCAGGTAGTTAGGAGAAGACTTGGCTTGTATGGTCAAGGTGGTTAGTTCCTCAAATATCTTGGGCTGTCATGCTGTTTGGGAAGACTGGCTTTGAGGGTCAGGTGCTCTGTAATTCAAAGTAATTGAATTAGTGGATTAAAGCCTTCTAAATGAGGGGACTAGATGTAGCCAAGTTAGTGGTGAACCAGGATAAATCTATGTGTCCAATTATTTAGGCCTTCATTGTTTGCTAACTCTGAATTGAATTGCTTCTACTCCAAGTAATTCATAAAAATCAACTAGCTTTCATCAAATTAGCAAAAAGTTATCAAGTTTGACAAACACAATTCAACCCTGCTTCTCGTGTTTGCACCTTCACGTTATAGTGGGTGTCGTGCAAAATCGAGACCACATTTATGATCGTTTTGATCTCCTCGTTCATTCCCAACCCGAATTGCTAGTTGAAATGCCTGATTCCTCTTTTTTCAAAAATCACACCTCCACCTTTTGATTAAGATTCCAGCCACCACGACTATCACCAATGAAAACCGAGACCATATTTGGACTCCACGAAACACCCTCTTCCATTACATATGCTTGAATTCGCTAACTGTTACAATTTAAAAAATGGGTTTCCAACATCGTCATGGTTGTTTTCTTGAATTCCAGCTAGCATGTTCATCGTCTTGAAAAACTGATATCGTTTTTGTATTCCTCTAGTCAAAACTTTTAAGAAGCACTATTCATTTGCGTGTTTTTGTGAAGTTGACATCGGACCCAGTCGGCGCTCATGGGCATCGATGAGGCATTTCCTAATTACTTGTTTCACTTCATTTTGAATATATTTCCTAACATTTTTATTATTTATGTAACGTTGATTTTTATGCTCCGCATAAACTATCAACCTTATTTCATTGACTCTGCAAATTCGTCAATGCTTTTGGACTCGTTTGTTGTGCGATGTCGACATGTCATGGTTGCTGAAAATAGTTCTGATTCTTATATCGTACGAAAGCATGAAACTTAGGTATGGTATCAGGTTTTTTTGAGAAGATTGGCTTGTAGGGTCAGGTGTTGTGTAATTCAAGCTTTGAATTAGGTGATTAAATCTTTTTGAGTGAGGGGATTGGACGTAGCTACAAAGTTGGTGGTGAACTAGGATAAATTCTTGTCATTTTTTTTTGTAATTCTTGTTTCACCTTTGCCTCTGATCACTTAACTTGATTGCTACTACTTTTATTTTATGTAAGTCACCAAACCCAATCCAGTTTTAAATAAATTAGCAAAAAGAACCCAACTTAGTCAAAGACAATTCAACCCCTCTTCTCGTGTTTACAACTTCAACCTTTACATGTCCTTATTAGGTGTTTGTTTATCTGCGAATGTCTTTACATGTGACCTTATGGGGTGTTTGTAGAGTTAGTAGTGGTGGTACCAATCCTTTGTCTTGCACAGAGATTTCTTGTCCTTGATCTTATTGCCAATTTCTTTTTTTTTTTTTTTTAATTTTTTTTGGTATACTTTATCTCCAATTCCAATCTTCTAATGCAATTTTGGTAATCCCCTCTTTATTTTCACTAAAATATATGATCTTATCAGTCAGATATCTTTTAAAATGTACTTTACGATGAATGAGTAGTCAATACTAATTTACATCGTTAGGTGTTTGTTAGTAAAGCATTTACCCTTTGGTAAAATCAAAGTTTTGGTTTCTACTTTTCTTACTTATTTAAACTCTTCTTTTCTCAAATGTTTTTCAAAACCCATTCTTATGTCATTATCCCAATCTCTTTACATCCAAAAGTTTTCAACTTGAAACGCCATAGGAAAGACGAATTCAACCCCTCACCTTTTGTTGAGCTTCATCTTCCTAAATGATCCTCTTGTTACACTGTACTCATAAAAACTTTAAGATCTTCATAAAATATGAACTACTCAACTTAAAGATTGAAAATTTCAAAACTCTTAAATTCGTTACATATGTGAACTACAATCAACAAGATGGATTACATAAGATGGTTCTCATAGTGCATTCAAAGGCTATGGCATGTTTAAACCTTTGATGTCATTCAAGGTGCTAGAAAACACAAGAAATGGGGATTTGAATTAGGTTTACCAATTTTAAGAAATATTTTTTCCTAAACAAAAAGGTATGTTTGTCATCAAAACATTCAACTCATGATGACAAATTAGTTTGTGTAAGAGTAAATTTGAATCATAAAACACTTTGATTGAATAACAAGATTGAGATAGAAAAGGCACACATGTATTTTATATTATTTTACAACAACTATTGTTCTATCTAGTCCTCTCCTTACATAGTATTCATTACTCTGCTTCTCCAGGCTTCAAGTATTCTTTCACATCTCGAGGTACCTCTTTCGAATGATGAGTTGTTTCCACAATAAAGCTTGTGTACATTGATTCATGTATGTGTCTTAATTGACACATATTCTTTCTTTAGATTTTAAGTTTCATTGAAAAGATAATACAATTGAATCGTATATCAGTTCCAGTGTATATAACAACCTGATTGATTTACATCAATATGTAATAACTCTCTACTAAGAGTATTTTTCATTCATTCTTTTCTTTTGATGTGTTCTAGGCTTTTTAAGAAATATTCTTATAACATTTTCTTTTTCCTTTTTATTGATCACCCACTATTTTTGAAATGTTTCTATTTAATTACTAAAGAACATATCCATTGAAAATAGTGTCTTTGGAGATCTTAACATGTAGCAATAGTATACTAAGCCGTTAAAAGATTTGTACAATTCATAGTACTAGTACGGGTAGTTGTTGTACTATATGGGGGATAAATGATTTTCATGTTTTGGTGCCACATCATCAGAGGAACTAAATTCCTTCCCTTAGAATTTTGTCTTTAGACGTATATCAATAACTTAAATTGGTCTTCAATATTGACTAGTTGACCATAGTCATTGACTTTTCCAAATGATAGCTCTACCAGACAAACCACTACTTCATAAGAATTACAAATTCGTTTAAATAATCAAAGGATTTGACTTTTACTAGAACAATAAATTTTTCAGATGATCCATTCAAATTTTACTTTTGTTATTCAAATTAGATGATAAAAAAAAGTCTTAACTCATAGTTGACTTTTTTTTAGAGATATACGATCATCTTTGTGCTCTTTTCTTTTGTGATCATATTTATATCTCCTTCCCTCGCAACAAAAGAGACAAGGCAACAAAATAAAATGAGCTCTTCAATCTTATCAAAAGATATTAACTTTTGAAATATTATATCCCTTTTAGAATTATCAACAAAAACCATTTCCAAATGAGACTAATACTTTGAGTATGTTAGAAAGAAATAACTTTTTAGTAACATTTGTTAATCATACTTTGTCTATTCAACAAAGAAAGAAATCACTGTTATCGAATATTTCTTGCAAATAAATTAGTTTATTATGTATTAGGATTTGGTGATTTAGCCTAATATGTAATTTAAATTAATGATCTGATTTAAAAAAATCTTAAACAACACTCAGGATTTTAATTTTATTTTTAACGAATTTTTGTTTTATCCCTTTTGTAATAAGTATTGCAGTTATAATGTAATTTGTGTTTGTTACAGTTGTAATATGAATTAGGAATTAAATATAAGCCTTCTTTTTCTTTCAATTTATTCTTCGTTCTGTTTCTATTTTTGTTGCTTAATTTTGGGTTTTGTTTCTCTTCTAATTTATCTTCTATGTATTTTTTTGTAATTCTTGTTTGGTTTAATTTTTAATTTCTTAATGTTGTCGTTACTAAAACTTAACAAAAATAAAGGATTAAATACACTATTAGTCCATTATTTGGCCTAAATTTAATTTTGGGTCCCCATTTTTCTAAATTCGGGAATTTGGTCCCCGTATTTAGTAATTTTTAGGATTTTTTGGTCCCTCAAAGTTTGATGACGAGTCTATCTCATTTATAGCATGGTGCTGAGGTGACATTAGTTATTTGGTAAATAATATTTTTCACATCATCATCTCATTTTCATTTCATTAATATTAATTTATAAATAAGATATTTTAATAAATGATATAATTTATTGTATTAAAATATTAAAAAATGTTTATAATGAATTCTCCCAATTTCTTCCATCTATGACTTATTCTTCTCCTAATAATTTTCCATCATATCTCCATCATCACCATTATCATATCCCCTTCCTTCTTCTTCTTCTTCTTAAACAAGACTCAGAAAATACAACAATTTTCAATATCAAAAAAACACAATAAGCATTAATTTCCTTGAACATCATCATCTGTTGGATCTTTTGTTGGAGGTATGCTGCAGATTTTGAACAAGAAGAAAATTAAATTGATGATAACTAAGGTTGCACAAATAAATTCCAAAGCGAGTGTATCACACTAAGATTTAGGTTTGATTCGCCCCCATCAATTTATATATATTGGATGCAACCGGGTTAACCAGCGAATCTCCTTCAGGATACTTTGGAATCCTTGAAGTGAATTTCACATTCACATCAAGCATGTCGATCAATTATAGTTTACAAAATAAAGTTCCTTCATTAACTCTCGTGCACAAGAGAAAAGAAGAAATGACTCAAAAATATTTTTGACAGAAGTTTGACTCATGTAACATGAAATCTGTCTTGTCTTCTCATTTTTGTCTTGAAAGTATCTCTTTTTAAAGAGAAACTCATACCAATTGGTGAAACATAACAACTCATGAAAAAAATTGTAACCTTTGGTAGCTTAACAGATGCATTGGGTCAATGACTAATAAATGCATTAAACTCAAGCATTGCAACCACTTGACCAAGTGATAGATAAAGTTATTTAAATTTGCTACGTTAATGTACCTATTAGAAAATTCCAAATATATTTTGGAAATTCCCCTCACAATCCCCCACCATTTTCAAAATATATCTAAATCTGTTATTCCAAAAATCTCATGGTTTAAGTTAAAGGTATCATACGATTTGTGTAACGCCCCGGATTTTGATCCAAGACATTACTTAAAAATATATTTGTTTTCTTTCAAAAACGACATCATTTTTTTTTATTTTTATTTTTACAGAAAGTAGTTCATCATGTGATCAATAAAATTTCACTAGTAAATAAATTGATTTCATTTTTATGAAATAGCACAACGCAATTTTACTGGATGTTATTATTCTTGTAAAGATAATTTGCTAATTGTAGAAAATGTTCACTTACGTCCTAAAATAGAATAAATTCTCCTTAAGTGAAATAAAAACAACTGATTCAGAATTTTCCTAGCGGAAGGACCTCACCTCCGCATTTCTATTTAAAATTGACGATGAAAAGTAAATACACTTTAAAAATGTACCACATCGGGCTTATCACTACAAGCATTATTTTTTAATTAAAGTACCCCTTTTTCCCACGCGCGTGCGCCAAGCAAACGTCATTCACACAACTCTTCGAAATCCTTAGTACCTAAATGTTGGTGTAAGGGGTCAGTTCATCCCACGACAAATATTAAACCAAATAATAAGTTAATAATCATAAAATATAAATATAAAATCTTTTTGTAATAAAAGATTTAGAGAAATTGATATATTTTTTTTTTTATCATTCACAGAGATGTATCAAAAGTCATAAAAAGACATCTAAATAAATCGAGTAGCAACTCACCTTAGAGCAAATAATTAGATCAAAATAAAAATAACAATAAAATGAATTGCAAGTTGTGCATGCTCCTAAACATATATGATCCGGATATAACCAGCCACACAGAAGTCACCCATACCAATGGGGAAAATTAAACCAGCCACATAGGCGTCCACGAAGATGAATATAATATGTCATGAAATGATAATGATGCTCGAAATTTACAAATCACTCACCACTTAGGCAACCACAAAGAGAGAACTATTCAAACCATATATCACCAGCCACTTAGGCAACCACAAAGATAATAATATTCAAGATTAAATTTTAATCACATATGATATCAACATTTTATTCTCATGGATGCTCACAATCAAGAATCAGTAATTTTACTATCCCAAATATATAACACATAAACACACGAATAAATATCTTAGAGTCACAAATTTCATTTTATAAACTATAAAATTGGATTAGCCACGTGTTATTGATAGACATCAAAACTCAAATAACGAAAAACACATACAAATATAAACTTTATCTCTTCTACCATAAAATTTCTCCCAATTATTAGTCATTTAGACATACAACTCAAGGTCTACCACTAAACACGTCACAAAAAATCAACTTAATCATGTTATCACAATTAAAAATTATAACTTTTCATAAAAATCAAAACTTTGAAATGAAATAGCACAAAAATCGAAACTAAATTAAAAACATCCTAACAAACATATTACTCATGAGATCATAATAAAAATCATAACTTTATAATTAAATATACCTAGACAACAGAAAAATTGTAACTTTACATCAAATATATGACAACAAGCATATTAGTCATGTTATAATAATAAAAATCAAAATTTTATAATTAATTTTATCAAGGTAAACATATTACTCATAAAAACAAAACATTTTAGTTAAATTATCTAAGGCAAACATAGAATCAACATTTTTCTTTTAACACATCAAGACATCATATAAATATCTTACAAATTATTAATTTAATATTCGGCCTAACCTTGCATGGGGAAAAGCCCTTTCCTTGAGTGCTTCCCTTCCAAATGACACTCTATAGCCCTCGAAAATCTCACCAAGATGAAGGAACGAAAGTTTAGAACTTCGATCGGAATGCGAGGGAATGTGAGGATGGTTGTTTGAGTGGCTTAGAAAATATTTGAGATAAATGAAACGTTGGTAATGGCGTGTGGGGGATTATGACTTCTTTTTCTCTACTGCAAGTTTAATCGTGTCCTACGAATGAGAGGTGTATGTGACTAATAAAGGAGGCATTGAGCTGATCTGAGAGAAGGAATAATTCTCTTCATTGAGTTTAATTGCACACATGAATAAGGAATTCAATTGAAATAATACCATTCAATGACCAACCGTTAAGAATTAATTGACATTCATGTATTTATTCTTGCTAGTTACACATTTGAATGGACACAAGGGAAAGTGTACGGTCCTATATTAAAAATAAAATATAGTTATCAAAGGTAGTAGTGTGGATGATTCAATTTTGACTTAGTCAAAATTGACTTGGTCATTGTTCACTCTAAGACAGAAATTTCTACGAGTTTTAATTAGTTAATAATAAAAATCCCAATAATTAATTAATATAAAAATACTTCAACAAATAATTGAACATCCAATAAATAATTATCTTACTATCATCACACTGAATTAATAAAGCAGAATAAACAAAACTAATGGTTTTAAATTAATTAATTAAAATAAAGGGTGTTACAATACTTACCCCCTTAAAATAGTTTCGTCCTCGAAACTAAGAGGTATCTAGAAGGTCTGGGTAAAGCTCCCTCATCTTCTCCTCCAACTCCCAAGTAGCATCTCCATTCGTCTGGTTCCAAATCACCTTAACCAAGGGGATTTCCTTTCCCCTCAAATGCTTGGTAGTTCTGTCTGAGATGCTTATCGGTGAGACCTCGAAGGAAAGATTCTCCTTCAATTGAATATCATCGGGCGCGATAATATGGGATGGGTCTGCCACGTACTTCCTTAGTTGTGACACATGGAACACATCATGTAAATTGGCCAAATTTGGTGGTAAAGCAATCTGATAGGCCACTGGACCCACACGTCGAAGAATTTGGTACGGTCCAATAAACTTCGGAGTAAGCTTCTTTGACTTCAATGCCCTACCAACTCCAGTGGTAGGTATCACTCTCAAGAATACATGTTCATCCTCTTGAAACTCCAGAGGTCTCCTATGTCGATCAGCATAACTCTTCTGCCTGCTTTGTGCTGTTCTCATCCGCTCTTGGATCTGACGCACCTTTTCTGTAGTCTGTTGCACCAACTCAGGCCCTACGATCAAGTTTTCACCATCCTGATACCAACACAAGGGAGTTTGGCACTTGCGCCCATACAAAGCCTCGTACGGTGCCATCCCGATGCTTGCATGATAGCTATTGTTATAGGTAAATTCAACAAGAGGCAATAGATCATCCCAACTTCCTCGGTTATCTAATGCACAAGCTCTTAGCAAATCCTCTAATGTCTGGATAGTCCTTTCAGTTTGACCATCGGTTTGAGGGTGGTAGGCGGAACTCAATCTTAATCTAGTACCCAATGCCTCATGCAATGCTTCCCACAAACGAGAAGTGAACATTGGATCTCTATCAGACACAATGCTGGATAGTATCCCGTGTAATCTAACAATCTCAGCAACGTAGATCTCTGCAAGCTTAGATACATTGTAAGTAGTCCTTACAAGGATGAAATGGGCGGATTTTGTGAGCCTGTCAATAATCACCCAAATGGAGTCAAATTTCTTCTGAGTCTTAGGTAATGCCACCACAAAGTCCATAGATATGCTATCCCATTTCCACACAGGTACATCTAATGTCTTCTTCGTAGTACCAGGGTGAATACTCAGTTTGCTCTTGTGGGCCTCATCTAAAATAGTCTTTCTCAACTCAGCATTATCGGGCACACAAATAAGTTTATTACACCACAAAATGTTATCTGGATCCATTTCAAATTCGGGGGCCTTGCCAGTTTCAACCAATTTTCGTCTCCCCTGAATAGCCTCATCGGTTGCTTGAAGGGTTTTTATCTCATTCATCAATTCATTATCTACGATGATCGTTCCACATTGTAGTTTTCCCGACAATGAGTCCAGATTAAGATCCAAGTCATGAAAATTCTCTAACAACTCTAATCCTTTCAATGTTATGGATGACAAATGGGCTCTCTTTCTACTCAAGGCATCAGCCACCACATTTGCTTTTCCTGGGTGGTAATGCAATGTGAACTCATAATCCTTGATGAACTCCATCCATCTCCGTTGCCGGATATTAAGCTCCTTCTAGTCGAACAAGTATTTCAAACTTTTATAGTCGCTGTATACATCAAAATTGCACCCATACAGATAGTGCCTCCAAATCTTTAGTGCAAAAACTATTGCAGCCAACTCCATGTCATGCGTGGGATAATGCTTCTCATGCACCTTCAACTGTCTTGAAGCATATGCTACCACTTGTTTGTTCTGCATAAGTACACAACCCAATCCTTGTAAAGAAGCATCACAATAAACTTCATATGGTTCTTCTGGCTGTGGCAACACCAACACCGGTGATGTAGTTAGTTTCTCTTACATCAGCTGAAAACTCCTCTCAAATTCCTCCGTCCATGCATATATATGATTCTTCTTTGTGACTTGTGTCAACGGCACTGCAATCTTAGCAAAACCCTCAATGAATCTTCTATAGTATCCAGCCAAGCCCAGAAAACTTCTAATCTCTGTGACGGTCTGTGGTTGTTTCCATGCCACCACAGCTGCTACTTTAGTTGGGTCGATAGCGATACCTTCCTTTGCAATGACATGTCCCAAGAATTTCACCTCCTCCAACAAGAATTCACACTTCCCCAAATTAGCAAACAATCGCTTATCCCTCAAGATTTGTAAAACTTGATGTAGGTGAACTTCATGTTCCTCTCGACTCTTAGAATAGATCAATATGTCATCAATGAAGACCACCACAAATTTGTCTAAGAAGGGGTGAAATATACGATTCATGTAATCTATGAAAATAGCTGGTGCATTGGTGACACCAAAAGGCATCACCAAATATTCAAAGTGTCCATAGCGAGTTCTGAATGTTGTTTTAGGAATGTCTTCTTCCTTCACCCGAATCTGATGGTACCCCGACTTCAGATCAATCTTTGAAAATATGATTGCTCCTTTGAGTTGGTCCATCAAGTCATCAATGCGTGGTAAGGGATACCTGTTTTTGATGGTGACTTTGTTAAGCTGGCGGTAATCGACACAAAGTCTGGACCTTCCGTCCTTCTTTTTCACTAGGAGCACCGGCGCTCCCCAAGGTGAGACACTCGGTCGTATGAACTGTTTAGACAAAAGGTCCTTCAACTGATTCTTCAACTCTGACAATTCCAATGGAGATATTCTATATGGGGCAATAGAAATAGGTCCTGTACTCGGAGTCACATCAATTGAGAATTCAATATCACGAACTGGGGGTAATCCTGGTACATCTGGTGGAAATACCTCTGGAAAATCTTCGACCACAAGAATCCCGTCTACCTCCACCTCTAGCTTCACACTGACTGAGTTGAGAGAAACACATTTCTGAACTCCCTCTTTCAAAGAGAAGTTCAATTTATTGGTATCGAGGAATCGAGAAACACCTGGGTTTGGGAATATCACCGACTTACGAGCGCAATCCAATAGAACATGATGGCGTGACAACCAATCCATCCCAAGGATCACTCCCAAATGCTTGAGGGGAATACAAATCAAATCAACGTTGAATTTCATATCAAACACAATCAACGGGCATTGCAAGCAAGCCGTATTACATTTCACCGATTCGGTAGAAGGTAGGGTAACCACCAAATCAAACGGCAAGTTAGTAACAACAAGTTGGAGCAAATTCACCCAATCCAATGAAATGAACGAGTGTGTTGCCCCTGAATCATATATTACTTTAAGTGATTTTCCAGCGATTAAACACTCACCTTGGATAAGTTCAGATGAAGATGGGGCTTCCTCTCCATTGATATGGTATACACGTCCCTTGGCAGTAGGGCGTGCAACATTGTCATTGATATTGTTGCTGTTGACAGCTCTATCATCCTTCCGTTCAGGGCATTCGTTTGCAAAATGGTCTGGTTTCTGACAGATGTAACAAACCCTAGGTCTGATTGGACACTCAGATATCTTGTGTCCTTCCCTATTGCAGCGAAAACACCTTATAGGGTACGCCTGGTTCAGCGTTGGAGTCTTTGGCCCTTGACCTTCCCCGTTTTGAGGTCGGGGTTGATCTCTAGCATTCCCCTGTGGTCGGGCATACGGCTTGTTTTGTTGATGTTGCCTACCCCTGTTCTGTTGGTCGTTATGCCCCTGTTTCAAATATTAACATTTAGAGGCCAAGCTTATGGATCTCATGATATGAATGGATTTAAATCTCTACCTGAGGTCTGATGGGTCCACCTACAACACCCCTATTCAGACGACTCTGCTTCATCTGCTCCACTTTCTTGCATTTCTCCACCAGTACTTGGTATTGGCGTATCTCCAAGGGCCCCACTAACTCCCTAATCTCATACCTAAGCTCGCTTTCAAACCTCTCACACATGTATTCTTCATCTATCTGATTTAGGAAGTAGCGGAAATGCTTTGCTAGGGACTCGAAGTTTGCCGCATATTCTGCTATTGTGAGATTCCCTTGATACAACTTCAGAAATTGGGCCTCCTTCTCAACCCTAGCACTCTTCGGGAAGTATTTGTCTAGGAACTTATTCTTGAAAGCCTCCCAAGTCAGCTCTTCATGATTTGTCTCCATCATTCTCTTCCCACCTCGCCACCAGTATTCAGGTTCACCAATCATTAAATAGGTCGCATACTCCACTTTCGCATTGTCAGGGCAGTGTAGGATCTCGAAGATCTTCTCAATCTCCTGCAGCCAAAGATCGGCCTTGTCGGGGTCATGCTGCCCTTTGAATTTAGGCGGATCTTGGCGACGAAATTTGCTCAATGCTCTTGTTGCCCTAGCTGCTTTATCCCTCTGATCCCTCTGTTCATCTCGCTGAGCCTGGGCCGCGGCTTGTTGGGCCATTGCACCGGCCATTGCATTCATGGCTTGGATCGCTTCAGTCATGTCATTTCCTCCTTAGGGAACCGATCGGTTTGTGTGACGAGCCATAACGCTTCCTAATTAGGAAAATATTACGAAAGAATTTTAACTCTAGGGTAGTAAGGAAGTCTTTTGTTGAACACTATATAGTAAGTTCGGGTTATACAGCAAGTCGTGTTTTGGAGGGGTTCTTAGGAAAGAGAGGTGGGTCAATGGACCACTTAATAACCAAGTCTTTCCTTAGCTAGAATCCCTCCAATACAACTTTTTATGTATTATCCTTCACTTCTATCTTGGGGATCATACAATTATACATAATTTAGGATTTAGAACATTGTCTTAGTTACATATATTTAGATCACATGATGAAAGCTCTATAATTACTTTGTAATTTAGATTGAAATAATTTAAATTGTGGGTAATAAACTCATAATTCGCAATATCATACAATCATAAATAATTACTATATGGATTAAATTAAAATTTATTTCTAATCATAGGATCAAGAATTTAAGACATATTTTTCATCACAATTATTCGAAGGAGTTAGACAATTAAATTAACATAACTGGAATTTAAGTCATTAATGACATAAAATAGCTAGAGAATCAAACACTTAGTATGAACAAGAAGTAGAGACTTTAAAATTAATAAAACAAAAACAATCATAGATGAGCAAGTAGAAAATTCATAAAAGATAATAAAATGTAACAACTTAAATAGAAATTTTACTAAAAATATAAAAGACAATGCCAATAAACCATGCAAGTAGTCATAGAGATTTTCATATTTGAAAACAATTAAATACACAATAGAATAATGGAGTATTTAAGGCATATATTTACATACAACATTTAGGAGGTTACACAATTAATAACGCATAATAGAAATTTAAGAGGTTGCACAATTAATAACACATAATAGAAATTTAAGAGGTCACACAGTTAATAACACATAATAGAATTTTAAGTGATTAGTAAAATTTTCAAATTCAAGGGGTTACACAATTAATGACACGTAATAAAATTTGAGTAATTAGTAAAATTCAATTTCAAGGAGGTTACATAATTAATGACACTTAATAGAAATTTAAATAATTAGTAAAACTCAAATAATTAGAAAATCAAACAATTAACGCGAGCAACATCAGAAAACATGCGACATACACAACGCGTCCCACCCCACCAATGTCCGAGAATTAGTGCTCTGATACCACAATGTAACGCCCCGGATTTTGATCCAAGACATTACTTAAAAATATATTTGTTTTCTTGCAAAAACGACATAATTTTTTTTATTATATTTTTTATTTTTATTTTTACAGAAAGTAGTTCATCATGTGATCAATAAAATTTCACTAGTAAATAAATTGATTTCATTTTTATGAAATAACACAACGCAATTTTAATGGATGTTATTATTCTTGTAAAGATAATTTGCTAATTGTAGAAAATGTTCACTTACGTCCTAAAATAGAATAAATTCTCCTTAAGTGAAATATAAACAACTGATTCAGAATTTTCCTAGCGGAAGGACCTCACCTTCGCATTTCTATTTAAAATTGACGACGAAAAGTAAATAAACTTTAAAAATGTACCACATCGGGCTTATCACAACAAGCATTATTTTTTAATTAAAGTACCCCTTTTTCCCACGCGCGTGCGCCAAGAAAACGTCATTCACGCAACTCTTCGAGATCCTTAGTACCTAAATGTTGGTGTAAGGGGTCAGTTCATCCCACGGCAAAAATTAAACCAAATAATAAGTTAATAATCATAAAATATAAATATAAAATCTTTTTGTAATAAAAGATTTAGAGAAATTGATATTTTTTTTTTATCATTCACAGAGATGTATCAAAAGTCATAAAAAGACATCTAAATAAATCGAGTAGCAACTCACCTTAGAGCAAATAATTAGATCAAAATAAAAATAAACCAGCCACATAGGCGTCCACGAAGATGCATATAATATGTCATGAAATGATAATGATGCTCGAAATTTACAAATCACTAGCCACTTAGGCAACCACAAAGATAATAATATTCAAGATTAAATTTTAATCACATATGATATCAACATTTTATTCTCATGGATACTTACAATCAAGAATCAGTTAAATTATCTAAGGCAAACATAGAATCAACATTTTTCTTTTAACACATCAAGACATCATATAAATATCTTACAAATTATTAATTTAATATTCGGCCTAACCTTGCATGGGGAAAAGCCCTTACCTTGAGTGCTTCCCTTCCAAGTGACACTATATAGCCCTCGAAAATCTCACCAAGATGAAGGAACGAAAGTTTAGAACTTCGATCTGAATGCGAGGGAATGTGAGGATGGTTGTTTGAGTTGCTTAGAAAATATTTGAGATAAATGAAACGTTGGTAATGGCGTGTGGGGGATTATGACTTCTTTTTCTCTACTGCAAGTTTAATCGTGTCCTACGAATGAGAGGTGTATGTGACTAATAAAGGAGGCATGGAGCTGATCCGAGATAAGGAATAATTCTCTTCATTGAGTTTAATTGCACACATGAATAAGGAATTCAATTGAAATAATACCATTCAATGACCAACCGTTAAGAATTAATTGACATTCATGTATTTATTCTTGCTAGTTACACATTTGAATGGACACAAGGGAAAGTGTACGGTCCTATATTAAAAATAAAATATAGTTATCAAAGGTAGTAGTATGGATGATTCAATTTTGACTTAGTCAAAATTGACTTGGTCATTGTTCACTCTAAGACAGAAATTTCTACAAGTTTTAATTAGTTAATAATAAAAATCCCAATAATTAAATAATATAAAAATACTTCTTCAAATAATTGAACATCCAATAAATAATTATCTTACTATCATCACACTGAATTAATAAAGTAGAATAAACAAAACTAAGGGTTTTAAATTAATTAATTAAAATAAAGGGTGTTACAATTTGAACCATTGCTTAGTAAATTATGCTTTCACTTATCCCTAAATAGATTGGTAGACAATCTTTGAACTAACCATTCATTAGAAAAAGTGTGCATAACTCACACATGAAATCTCGGTACCATTGATCGAATGATAAAGATGACACATTTGATAAGATTATGTGTCTCATATCCTTTTCATTAGAATTTAAGAGTCAAACCCTGGAACTCTATGAAGGTATCTAATACAACAAATCTCTTAGCCATTCAGCTTCTTTACTATCTACAGCTAGAAGAATAAATTTTGCAGCCATGGAGGTGCCGACAATGCAAGTTTGTTCCTTTGAACCCCAAGAAACTGCACCTCCACCAAGGTTGAAGATTCATCCACTTTTGAAAACATGATCCTCAACATAAGTTATCCAACTAACATCTGTAAATACTTCTAAAACTGAATGATATTCACTATAGATTAAACTATAGTAAATTGTTCCTTTCTAATATTTTAATACTTTATTAATATCATGCACATATACTAAGAGATCATCCATTCTAAATAAAAATAAAACTTCTTGCATGAATCAATTAAAACCCTTCTTGATATTTATGAAAGTTAGTTACACTACTTTTATAATAAATTAGTACACAAGCATGCATCATAAGTCAAAACATGAACTCGTTGTAGCATTATAATTATGAGTATTTCATAAAATCATAGAAATTTAGAACCATAAAAAATTTTATGGTCTACAACCATGGTAATTAACATCTATGCCAATTTTGTTTCCAAAATTTAAAGGTTCAATATGATTTTTATAGCATATTGTCATTTCAATTTTTGTGTTTCTTTTTGTCAACAATTTAAAAATATATGATTTGAAACCTTGAATAAAATTATCATCAATTATATATGTTAGCAAGTCGGCAACAAGACATGAGCTCAAGTCCAAGTCTCAAGCCCTCTTATCTACTATAATACATAAAAATAGGGGGTGAGATATTAATCTCGATGAGTTCTATAAAAAGGGGAATAAGAGTTCAAATAAATTTCCTTGGATACAATTTCAAGCATGACATGATTTTGCAATTTTATTTAAGAAAAGCAGTCTTTTGTTTTCCTTCCTTTTCCTTAGAGTATGGAAAAGGCCTCCCTAATCATCTTAAATTGGATCACCAAAATAATTAGGATAGGCCTTGGCCATGACCTCAACCGATGTCCCATTTGTTATTCCCTTACTAATATTTCATTTCTAAAATATCCCCATGTCCCACCGTATAAATTTTAAAACAATGCATATTATGACATTATGTATATTAAACATATCTCATTGCCACATCAATTACAATTAATTAATTAACTTTAACATAAGTAATTAAAAAACAATACATTAGGTTAGTCCCAAGTCAAATATCATAAGGAGGCTACATTTAGGGGGAGATTATAGTATGAGGAACATCCGAGTCAGAGGGAGTTCCAATTAGATGGAAATTACAGTCGGAAGGAACTCCAATTAAAGGAAGTTCCAATCAGAGGAGGTCTCGATCAATGGAAGTTCAGTCGGATGAAAGACTCGATCAGAGGAAGTCAAGTCAGAGGAAATACTCGATCAAAGGAAGTCAAGTTAGTGGGTAATCTCGATCGAAGGAAGTTAAGTCAAAGGAAATACTTAATCAGATGAAATCAAGTCAGAGAAAATACTCGATTAGAGGAAGGTTTTAGAGGAAGTCTATTAATACAGATAATGCATCAGTTAATGCACTAACATTCCACCCTCATTCTTTCAATCCCTTAACACATTATAATCATCAGCACACATATGTAGAATGGATGAATTTTGAAGAATTGAATGCAAGTTTTTTACAATTCCTACATGCCAAACCTCACAATTTTCCTCAATCTCAATTTCAAAGTTCCCATTATTTCAAACCCATGAAATGAATTCTCAAAAGTGGATGAATTTAAAGTCAACCCGAGAATCCCAAATGAAAATGTGAAAACTAGTTACTAGGAAAAGAACTCACACTCTTGACAAGGAGGAATTCCCTTTAGAATTGAGCTAGGTTGTTGGATTTGTCTAGTTTCCTAGCTCTTTATACTTATGCCTCTATTGCAATGGATCCAATAGGGGTAGTTTAATCTAGGAGTTTTCCTTTACTTTGCATGAGAACAATTCGATACTGCTAATTTTGTGGTTTTGAGTGTAAGGGTCTCCTAGACTTATATTATGAGTGTAAGGGACTCCAAGACTTAGATTACACATAGTGTTTTGAGTGATGTCAAAACTAGTTTAGTCTAGATTAGATGGTGAGTATATACCTTTGTTGATTGATCTTATTCTCAATCTCTTGAAAATATCATTTGAATCGAAAATAGTCCATGATTAATTAGTAGTGAGAATGAATGGACAATTGTACTTATCCCCTAGGTATGCATTATGGTATGGAACGGAGCAGAACGAAGCAAAATGGAATAAATTATAATTTTTTATTTTCTTTTTACCCGTATTTAAAAAATACTATTATGTAAAATCAAAACATATTCTTTTTATTCAAATAATTATTAATAATATATTAATTGGGGGAAGGGTTGTGAGCACGACACATACATACAATGGAAGGTAGCATTTAATGAGATCATAGTGCGTGTGAATTAGAAGAATGAATTAGAAGAATAGAAGATAGAAGAATGAATTAGAAGAATAGAAGACAACAAATAAGAATAAAATAGTATTTCAATAATTCTAAAATTAAATTAGCAATGCATTCTATCTCATTTCTCTTAAATTGGAGGGATAAAAAAATAAAATTGGGTAATTTGAAAGAATAGTTTTCAGACTTAAAGGTATTTTTGACCTTCAAATTTTTTAATTGTGCGATTTTGACTCCTACAATTTTTTTTGGGTATAATTTTGACCTCATATTTATCTCATTTTTTAATTTTTTAGCCTAGTGCTAATATATGGTTGGATTTATCTAAAGTTCATGGAAATAACATATATCTTTTTAAGTAAATAAAATATCACTAGAAGGGGGTTGAATAGAGATATTGTTGTTTTAAAATTTCTAGTTCACTGTTTTAAAAAAAAACTGTATCCTCTGTGAGAGGAATAATTGCTATTTAAATGAGGATGAATATAAGAGACAAAAAAACTAACGCATGTAAAGACGACACAATTAATTTATACTAGTTCACCAAAAATGGGTTACGTCCAGTTTTTCACAAACTTGTAAGTTTAACTATAGTTCAAAATGACTTGTCCTCTAAAGGGATCTTTTCATTTCAGTGTTCGTTTTCCAGCCTCTCCAGGCTTACACTATTTTTCTTTTGAAATTACAACTATTACCAAGTTTACAAGAACTTAGAATATATAGATTTAGTAATTTGTGATGAAAGTATGATTCTTTCTCTTTTGCAAAACTTTCTAAGAGGATGCTCTAAAAGATATAGTTAAAGACTATAGAAAGTGCAAAGAGATGATGATATTACTCTTCTTAGCTTTGAGTATTTCCCTTTTGTATGAGTAGTTTTTGATGAATGATGAAGAGTTCTCTTCCTTTTATAGAGGTCATGAGGCTGCAACCATGAGGAAAAGTGTAAAGTGGCCGTTAGAAATTTGCTTGATTGTCCATGGTCATTAATCTGATTTACAAAAATGCCACTTAGCTGTCCTTGTAGTGCGAGAGCTTTGGAGGATGAGTTTGCATTTCGTCCTCGTATACGAGGTTTGATTTTTCCATAGGTTAGGACATGACTTGTACTTTTGGCTTTTTCCTTTTCCAAGAGCTGTAAGGTCTTGCCTTTCTTGTGAAGTACACACTTTTTTCATACTATGGTACTTTTGAACTTTCCCTATGTAAAAGGATGAATGACACCAGTAGTTCATCCTTTCACTTGTTCATCCTCTGTCTTTGATCCTCTTGATTTGTTTATCCTTTTACTGTCTTTCTTCAGGTACATATTTATCTTCATTTTAATTTGCCGAAGATTCATCTTTTTTGTAATATTGTATATCCTCTTATCTTTAGAGGTTAAAGGTTTATCCTCTACTTGTTTATCCTCTAGCTTAGAGGACATATCAGATACACTTCTTTTGATGTGATAAGTAACTTGTTTTCTTAATTTAGATACACTCAAGAGCACATATTAGATAATAAGCATATTCATAATCTTTGAATTAATTTTGTTATCATTAAAACAATTTAGAGAGATTTTGTCTCAACATCTTTTACACCTAATCTTTTCTCCCTCATTCATCTTGTGTTTTTTTTTTCATTTGGCTTTTCCATTTCCTTAACCCAACTCCTCATTTTGTTAGAGTTTTGAACTCCTAGACATGAGCATATGAGGCTTGCAAAAGACAAAACACAATGGCCAAGTCTAGAAGGACGGAACTAGTGAGAAAGAAAAAGAACATTGAAAATGTGCAAAAAAAACCAAAAACTTTTTTCTGCAAAAACCATTCAACTCAATACCATTATTGTTGGAAATGATGATGAGAACAAAAAGAGTTAATTGGTGTGAATTGAAAAAATAAGGAAGTCTCACATAACAGAGTTAATACACATTATTAGTGTTTATAAGGTGGAGGTATGCAAATTGAGAGTGCTCCAAGGGTTATCCAATTTTGTGAAGGGGTAAGAACACACGCAAATCGACCACTAGACGCACGCGTTGCCGCCGTCTGTCTGATTGGGCCTGAATCAGGGACAAGTGGTGTATTATTTTTTAGTATTTGAAAAATTAAAAAATATTTATTTTTAAACTAAGTGCGTGTGTTTTTCTCTCATTGAGACGTTGAACACATTTCTGCTCTCCACTGAGTCAACATTCAACATTTGATCCAGCCAATTCCTTCCCCGAATTCGGGCATCAGTTTTAGCCTTGGTCAAAACCTAGCAATTTTTGGATTGTAGTTTTTTCTGGATTCGGTTTAATGGATCACTCATTTTTCTCTTCTTTAGTTGCATAATTCGTCTTAAAATAGATAACTCTACTCAATTAAAAAAATACACCAACAGTACTACGAAATTTCGAGACTTTTCGCTACTTCTCCCTTTCTCTTTCATCTTCTTTTCTTTATTACAAGTGGCGGCCTTTAACTTCCATATTGAGAGTGTAATTCTAGAACGCTTTTCTACGGTGTAGTAGAACTCCGATATAGTTTATCTGGGCTGTTTTATCTTGGGAACTTCGTGGTTGATAGCCTGGCTTGCACAATTTATACAATGTCGCACAACGTTCTAAGGAGAGCGACCTAGTCCGCGACTCAACTCAGTAATATTTTTGGTTGCTGAAAATTTATTTTGAAATAGTTTTTCGAAACTCAAAAATAACAATTACTCTTAACTTTTATATTCATTATAAAAAAGCTTTCAATTTTTCCCTAATCTTCCCTCAAAAATCAAAATGATACCGTTGAGAATTATGGTTGAGCCTAATAAAGAGATAAATAATTAAAGAGAAATATTTAACTTCATATGATGTCTTTTATATGATGCTCTTAATTGTAACTAACCTAACTTAATGTAATAATTATATCTAACAACCCCTTGCAAGTAATAAGTGTGTAGTAACTTTTCCAACTTATAAAGAATAATACAATGTAACTAATAAAAAAAAATTACAAAATAAAAAGAATACAAGTCGTAATCACATTGACTAAACAAGAAAGTTGATGTAGAAAGTGGTAGCGGTCGAGGTGCATAACTCTCGTTGATGTCTTCTGCCTACTTTGAACTAACTTGAAAATCTTCTGGTGTGTCTACAACATTCAGTCCAATATAGAATCAAGACTCCCAAGGTTGGATCTTCAAATGCCAAATTTGGCCAACAAATCTTAATCATCATAGGTGGAAGCACAAAGAGAATGAAAAACGCCTAATACCATAAGATAAAAGAACAAAGAAAATGATAATTGTTTTACTACCATATTGTAGAAGCACAATGAGAATTAAAAATGTTTAACTACCATAACTAGAAACATACAACAAAACCAATGTTGCTTAATCAAGGAATGAAAAATAATAGGGATAAATCACCAAATTTTGGGAATTATAAAAAAATAAATCAACGAATCAACCATCACTCATTTTGAATCTTGGTATGACTATAGATAGTCACCTGTAAGCACAAAAAATAATGAAGATGAGAGCAACAACAAAAATATATTGGAGTGTTGAGCACACACATCCTTCCATGTAGGAGAAGAAACAAAATCTTTGCAAGCAAATATCAAAGCATCTTGAGTTTTCTTCCAAAGTGACATTTACATTGTTGGGTTGTTTCTTTGATGTGAAAAGAGAACCAAGCACTCAACGATATGTATTTGAGAGAAAGTTAAGAAACACATTCTTGCATAGTTTAATAGTGAGAACTGATCTTCAACTAAAAATTTGAGATCAACATCAAACACATCTTTATCTTGAAGAGTAATATTTCGATGGATAGTGCACTCCTTCAACAATTCAAACTACTTTAAGGACATCACTTTCTTGGATGTAAATCAAAAAGAAGGTTGAAATCTTTGAGAGAAAAATCAATGAAAGTAGAAACCACGGTGGATCAAAGTGCAAGAGTCAAGAGCACTATATAAAATTATATATGTCTCGAACCAATAAAATTGTAAGTGTTTTCCTTAACAAAAATGAATCAATCAGGTTTCTCAAGGAAAATTTTCTCAAGAAAATCTTGAAAAAAAAATGTAGTGGAATAATTATTACTCTAAAATCATAGTTAAGTACGAAAAAGAGAAAAATAATTAAAGATAAATATTAAACATCATATGATAATCTTTTATATAATACATTTAATGTAACTAACCTAATTAAATCTAATTATATTTAACATATACCAACAAATCCCAATCATAACCACCAAAACCCACACTGAATTTCATCACCAGCCATCTATACTCGAAAAACTAAAAATATAAAAAACAAAATAGGAAAAACAAAAGAAGGAGAAGACTCTCATTTTTCCTCCATCATTGAAGGGCTATCGTCCGGCAGCGCAGCACAAGCCACTGACAGGCGCTGTCTCTGTCCATCACATTTTGCTTCGGCGGAGGATAGTTGTTATTATAACATAACTTTGTGTTGACGGGTCATAATCAAGGGAGGATCTTAGTGGGGACTAGGGGGTGCCGCGACCACCCTAATCTCTCTACGCTTGTCTCTTCCTCTCTCTTTGCTGCCCTGCTCTCTCTTGCGCCGGCGTGGGTGCCTGCCGCTTTCTCTTGCTCTCTCTCCTGCGCCGGTGCCGCTGTTGTTCTCTCGCCTCGCCCTCTTGCGCCCCGCCGCTGCTCAGCCTGCTCTCTCGCCTCGCCTTGGCCATTCGTCAAAACTCAAAAGGTTCGCATTTCAATTTCGTTCATCATCAGAATTGATATTTGGAGTTTTGTTTGGAGTTTGAATTTCAATTTCGGATTTCAATTTCGTTCATTATCAAGATGACAGGATTTCACTTTAGATGTTAGTGCTGATTTTGCTACTTTCTTGAATTTCATGTGATAATTTCTTGAATTGCATGTGGTGATTTTTGTTTGAATTTCATGTGCTGATTTTGCTGATTTTTGTTGCATACAAGGTGTTTGTTAGAATTTTTGTGCTGATTGTGCTGATTTTTGTTGCATAGAATGTGTTTCTTAGAATTTTTGGGCTGATTTTGCTGATTTTTGTTGCATACAAGGTGTTTGTTAGAATGTTTGTGTGGATTTTTGTTGCATACAAGGTGTTTGTTAGAATGTTTCTGATGATTTTGCTGATTTTTGTGTTGTTTTTTGCTGATTTAGATGTTTGTTGCTGATTTTGCTGATTTATGTTTCCTAAATTGGTTGATTTATTGAACAAGATATATGACAAATTTAGAATAAAGAAACATAAATAATGGCTGCCTGTTTTAGATTTAGAATGCAATTCTTTGTTTTAGAATGCAACCATAATGGCCGTTCAAGTGGTTCTATTTGTTGATTTATTTAATTTTTTTATTTGTATTAGAGAAGTTTATGAGAATGAAGAAGAGTAAATGAATTGATTCTTTTTTCAAGAGGAAAATTTGTGAGAGTGAAAGAGATGATTTCAAGTTATTAACGAGCGTAGAGTATTACTTTAAGGTATTCTTAATCATATAGTTAAATTATTTTATACTTCACTTTGTGCTTATTACAATATAATTTTTTGCTATATAATAAGTAAGACCCTTAATTTCAAACTCTAATTTATGCAATTTTAGTATATTTGGCGTTGAATTGCTGAGGCATTTATCCCAATTTTAATTCATTTTGCAAATTAAATATCAAAAGCATATTTTATTAGAGTTTGTTTTATGTTCTTTATATATATATTTAGATCCGGTTAAAATTATTCGTCGAAGAATAATTTATTTACGTTACGGAGAATTTGTTACCAGACAATTTTGTTAAAAATATCTCTGGTTGCCAAAAAATATACCTGTCAATTGAGCTGCAACGGGGGTAGATATTTTTATCAAAATAGTTTGAGATGCGTGTAAAAATTATATTATTGTTGGTTTGGGTTATATATATATATGTATTATTTGGAAAGTTAGTAATATATATATATATGGATGTGTGGTGTGTTATATATATATATATATATATATGTATGTATGTATGTTAAGTAAGGAAGAATAGGAAACAAAGAAGAGGAAAACGTTTCCCTCCCTGCGCTCGCGAGTTCATCCACCCTCCTTCTTTCTTTTGCTGTTTTGAAAAAGAAAACCAAGTGTTGGTGGTTTTCAAACCACCAAACACAAATCCTCACTTATCACCTAGATCTAAGATTCCTCTCGTGAAGTGACAAAAGGGAAAGTTGCTCTATGCCACGCTGCGGTGCTAGTGAGCCAACTTTTGAAGCAACATCGGGAGCGAAGTTTTTACCGCAATTAGTCGCGGTGCCATAATCGGCTGTTAAAGCTATCGTTGAGGTAAGGACTCCTTCCAAACTTTTAGTTTGCATTTAGGACCTTATATGTGATTTTGTGGATAATAAATTTGATGTGTTTGAAGTGTAGATTTGCGGAAAATGAATTTAATGTGTTTATGGGTAAAATTGTGGAGTTTTGAAATTGGTGTTTATGGTTGATATTTGGAGATTTAAATTGGTAATTTATGGTTGACAATTAAGGTTTCATGAAATGAATTATTCCACCCGTAAAATTTGTTGGTGCAGCACATGGGTACGTAGCTTATGTCAATTAAGGTTTCATGAAATGAATTATTCCACCCGTAAATCAAAACATTGTTATTAGAAGGGTATGCCAACGAAAACTTTATTGTGTTCGTCAATCAAAAGAGTTAAATGTTTGTTGGTAGGGAAGAATTGAGCGTGGAATGGAAAAGTTTGGTGGGAACTAATAAGGCTTGAATTATTGAAATCACTTAATGAAGAAAGACGAAGTATGATGGAAGATGAGCTAAGCAAGTAAAGAACTCTAGATGTTGACCACATGGACGGTTGAATGACGGTAGAGGTGATTGTTTGACCGCTTGTGCATTATGATAACCTTTAGTGTAAGTCGTAAAGAGCCTTATTACAGTTCGGTTAAGATAGTGCAAGCCACCATCATGGTCGTTGGCAACTTATTGACAAATTGAGGAACTGATCATCCCCAATCTCTTGTTGATAGTAGACAAAATCATGTTGAGTGGAACGGGCGAGTCTTACCGGCTATGATAGTGCGTAAAGTTATTAAGCACCCTATGAAAAGGGATAAACAACGCTTTCTTCGAGTAGGCCGGACGAAACAAGTTTTCGCATGTATGTTGGGTTTAAGTGCAAACCTAGTGTGGTTATTAATCTTACTTTAAGTTTCGAGGACGAAACTTCTTTTTGGAGGGTAGTAATGTAAGACCCTTAATTTCAAACTCTAATTTATGCAATTTTAGTATATTTGGTGTTGAATTGCTGAGGCATTTAGCCCAATTTTAATTCATTTTGCGAATTAAATACCAAAAGCATATTTTATTAGAGTTTTTTTTTATGTTCTTTATATATGTATTTAGATCCGGTTAAAATTATTCGTCGAAGAATAATTTATTTACGTTACGGAGAATTTGTTACCGGACAATTTTTTTAAAAATATCTCTGGTTGCCGAAAATTTTACCTGTCAATTGAGCTACAACGGGGGTAGATATTTTTATCAAAATAGTTTGAGATGTGTGTAAAAGTTTCATTATTGTTGGTTTGGGTTATACATACATATATATATATATATATATATATATATATATATATATATATATATATATATATATATAAGTAAGTAAGAATAGGAAACAAAGAAGCGGAAAACGTTTCCCTCCCTGCACTCGGGAGTTCATCCACCCTCCTTCTTTCTTTTGCTGTTTTGAAAAAGAAAACCAAGTGTTGGTGGTTTTAAAAACTACCAAACACAAACCCTCACTTATCACCTAGATCTAAGCTTCCTCTCGCGAAGTGACAGAAAGGAAAGTTGCTCCTTGCCACGCTACGGTGCTAGTCAGCAAACTTTGGAAGCGACGTCGCGAGCGGAGATTTTACCGGAATTAGTCGCGGTGCCGTAATCGGCTTTTAAAGCTATCGTTGAGGTAAGGGCTCCTTCCAAACTTTTAGGTTGCATTTAGGACCTTATATGTGATTTTGTGGAGAATAAATTTGATGTGTTTGAAGTTTAGATTTGTGGAAAATGAATTTAATGTGTTAATGGATAAAATTGTGGAGTTTTGAAATTGGTGTTTCTGGTTGAAATTTGGAGATTTAAATTGGTGATTTATGGTTGACAATTTGGAAAATAAATTTGATGTGTTGAGGTGTAGTTTTGTGAAAAATGAATTTAATGTGTTATGGGTGAAATTGTGGAAGTTGATTTTGCTGTGTTTGAGGTGTGGGTTGTGGTGTGGTGATTCATGTTTAGTGTGTTTGATGTGTTCATAATTAATATTATGAAATTTGAGATTTGATTTAGGTTTGAAGATGTGGGATTTTGAATAAATGCAATTTGTGTGTGGTTGTTGTGTAAAATGAATTGATGAGACTGGTGTATATGGTGATTTGAGGATTATATGTGCTGAGTATACTCTGTGTTGAATTTGGGAAATTATTAGTGTTAAATGAGCATTAAAAATGGGGAATCTTTTAATAGCTGCATTTACTTAATGGTTGTGGTGTTAAGAGTCAGAGTATGCTCATGCATTTCATAGTACATGGTGACCGGATGGGCCATGGTGATAGTTGTGACCGGATGGGCCATTGTGAGCGAGTGAGTGAGTGGGTGAGTGGGTGAGTGGGTTAGTGAGTGAGTGAATATATTGGTTTTTATTAATATTTTTATTGGACACGACCATTAAAATCATGGATGAAAAAGGCACTTATACATTTTTCTTGAACTTGATATCTTTCATCTTTGTTTTGTCCATTTCACTTTTTTCCCTTGTTTTTTGTTTTTGTTTTTTTTGTTTTTGTTTTTTTTTTCTTTTTGAAGAAGAAGAATTACTGTTGTAATCTTTAGTTGGATCTCATATTGTCGTCTGCCTTGCACTCTAAACAACCTCTAATATATCCGACTTTATCGCAATTTATTATATTGAGGTATGGTATATGTTTTACTTTCTAGTACACGATAATCATAAAATGCATTCGAGAAAGAAGGTTAAATTATAAAGATGATAAAAGTATATATCAATATATTGAGGTTCAATATTCGTCGTAAAAAAAAAATGTACATAAAATAAAACAAAAGGAATGGGTGGAAGAACCGACTTGGTTACTAGTAATTCACAGGTAGACTGTATTAACTTCTCGTGCCATAGTGCGATCGATACTGTTGGTCTTGCCCTTTTGAGTATATATTCTTTGTTTTTGTTGTTGTTGATGTTGTTTTTCTTCTTCTCCTACGTTGCCCTTTCAAGTTTTCAACCCAGTAGGTATTTATTATTTTTTTTTTGTACCCTAATTTTTGCCTAGGTCGTCCTTTTAGGTTTTCAACCGAGCAGGTATTTATTATATTTTTGTACCCTAATTTTTGCCTAGGTCGCCTTTTTAGGTTTTCAACCTAGCGGGTATATTTTTTGTTTTTTTGTTTTTTTTTTGTACCCTAATTTTTTCCTAAGTCGCCCTTTCAGGTTTTCAACCTAGCAGGTATTCATTATTATTTTTTATACCCTAATTTTTGCCTAGGTCACCTTTTCAGGTTTTCAACCTAGCGGGTATTTTTTTGTACCCTAATTTTTGCCTAAGTCGCCTTTTTAGGTTTTCAACCTAGCGTGTATTCATTATTTAAGTATGATACTTTTTTACGGCATCTGAGTTTACAGGGAGGACTAAATCTTTTCCATCCATATTCATGAG
Organism: Cicer yamashitae; assembly: GCA_037974755.1. Taxonomy (NCBI): domain Eukaryota; kingdom Viridiplantae; phylum Streptophyta; class Magnoliopsida; order Fabales; family Fabaceae; genus Cicer; species Cicer yamashitae. Next base: position 35,282,627 of record JBBPBQ010000002.1, on the reverse strand, counting down.
GATCAAAGCTCCACCTGAGAAAGCTTTCTTCACGACGTATGAGCCCTCATAGTTAGGGGTCCATTTCCCACGATAATCCTTTTGAATGGGTAAGATCTTTTTTAGCACCAAGTCTCCCTCCCGGAATTCTCGAGGACATACTTTTTTCTCGTACGCTCTTTTCAATCTTTTCTAATATAATTGTCCATGGCATAAGGCCGTCAACCTTTTTTCTTCAATTAAATTTAATTGATCGAAACGGGTTTGTACCCATTTCTACTCCTCTAGTTTGGCTTCCATTAATACTCTTAGTGAGGGGATTTCAACCTCAATGGGTAGCATAGCCTCCATCCCATATACTAGGGAAAAAGGGGTTGCCCCAGTTGAAGTGCGTATCGAAGTAAGATAGCCGCGTAGTGCAAACGACAACATTTCATGCCAATATTTGTATGTTACAAACATTTTCTGAATAATTTTTTTGATGTTTTTATTGGTTGCTTCAACTACACCATTCATTTTTGGTCTGTACGGGGACGACTTGTGGTGTTGAATTTTAAAGGTGGCACACAATTCATCCATCATTTTGTTTTTCAGATTTGTGGCATTGTTTAGTAACGATCTTGCTTGGTAGGCCATAACGAAAAATTAACTCCCTTTTTATGAATTTGACTACCACATTTCTGGTTACATTGGCGTACTAAAGCGGCCTCTACCCATTTGGTAAAGTAATCGATTGCCACCAAGATGAAGCGATGTCCATTTGATGCTTTCGGTTCAATCATTCCGATGACGTCTATGCCCCACATTGAGAATGGCCAGGGCGGTGAAAGGGTGTTTAGAGGCATTGGTGGGGCGTGGATATTATCAACATATATTTGACACTCATGGCATTTCTTTACATAATTAAAACAATCTTTTTCTAGGGTGAGCCAGTAATACCCGACCCGAAGAATCTTTCTAGACATGGCGTGTCCGTTCATATGGATCCCATAAGAGCCATCGTGGACATCTTGTAGAATTTATTTTGCCTTATTGACATCAACGCATCTAAGGAGTACCATATCATGATTCCTCTTATACAAAATATTTTCATTCACGAAAAAGCTCGCGGCTAACCGTCTCAGAGTTCTTTTCTCATTCTCCGATATTCTGGGAGGATATTCTCTATTTATAAGATAATGTTTGATGTCGTGATACCACGGTTTCCCATCAGTTTCTTCTTCCATTAAGTGGAAGTAGGCAGGATGATCTCGACTCTCCAATTTAATGGATGGGATTTCATCGTTTCGACTTATTTGGAACATCGAGGATAAAGTAGCCAAAGCATCAGCCAATTGATTGTTTTCTCGAGGGACATGGTGAAAGGTTATTTTTTCAAATTGTAAGGACAATTCTTTTATGTAGGTAAAATAAGGTATTAATTTCTTATCTCGATTTTCCCATTCTTGGTTAAGCTAATTAATAACCAGAGTTGAATCTCCATACACTTCCAGCACTTTCGCTTTTGATTCCAAAGCCGCCAAAATTCCCATAGCACAAGCTTCATATTCTGCCATATTATTGGTACAATCAAAACACAAGCGCACTGTGATAGGTATGAACTGTTTTTTGGGAGATATTAAGACAACCCCAATCCCATGCCCCATTATGTTTGAGGCCCCGTCGAACAACAAGGTCCATTTTCCATTATCGCATTCTTCAAACATAACCATGATGCTTTCGTCTGGGAATTCGCATTGCATTGACTTATAATCATCCACAGGTTGATTAGCTAGATAATCTGCTAAGGCACTCCCTTTGATGGCCTTCTGAGTAACATAGGTAATATCATATTCAGATAACATCACCTGCCAGCGAGCAATTCACCATGTGAGAGCAGGCTTTTCAAAATGTACTTGATTGGATCCATTTTGGATATCAAGTAAGTCGTGTGGCAAAGCATGTATTGCCTCAAGCGATGGGCCGCCCAGGCTAAGGCACAACAAGTACGTTCTAACATTGTTTATCTTGTTTCAACCTCTGTAAATTTTTTACTTAGATAGTAAATGGCATGCTCCTTTTTTCCTGTTTCATTGTGTTGCCCCAGCACACATCCCATGGCCCCATCGAGAACTGTAAGATACATAATCAAGGGTCGGCCCAGAACTGGGGGTACTAGAATTGGAGGCTTTTGCAAATACTGTCGGATTTTTTAAAATGCGTTTTGACATTCTTCGTTCCACACAACTGTTTGATTTTTCCGTAAAAGTTTAAAGATCGGTTCACAAGTCGCAGTTAGTTGTGATATAAATCTTGAAATATAATTTAGTCTCCCAAGAAAACCAGAAACTTCTCTTTCGGTACTCGGGGGAGGCATTTCTGAAATGGCCCGAATCTTATTGGGGTCAACCTCTATTCCTTTCTAACTAACCACAAATCCCAATAATTTGCCCGACCTCACGCCGAATGTACACTTGGAAGGATTAAGCTTTAGCTTAAACTTTCTAAGTCTTTCAAAGAGTTTCTTTAGATCAATAATATGTTTTTCTTCTATTTGTGACTTAGCAATCATGTAGTCTACATAAACTTCTACCTCTTTATGTATCATGTCATGGAACAGGGTTACCATAGCTCTTTGGTAGGTCGCCCCAGCATTCTTCAGACCAAAAGGCATTACTTTGTAACAAAATGTTCCCCAAGGGGTGATGAAAGTCGTTTTTTTCCATATCTTCAGCTGCCATCTTAATTTGATTATACCTAGAGAAACCATCCATAAAAGAAAAGAGTGAATGGCGAGCCGTATTGTCAATCAAAATATCGATGTGAGGTAACGGAAAATCATCTTTAGGACTAGCTTTCTTAAGGTCCCTATAGTCGACACACATTCGAACTTTGCCATCCTTTTTCGGCACCAGTACGATATTGGCTATCCATTGGGGATAATTTGTCATAGCTAGGAATCCTGCGTCAAATTGTTTTTTTTACTTCTTCCCCGATTTTTAATGACATATCGGGCTTCATTCGCCTTAATTTTTGTTTGACCAGAGAAAAATCGGGTTTTAAGGGCAATTTATGCTCCACTATGCTAGTATCCAATCCAGGCATATCCTGATATGACCAGGCAAAAACATCTTTGTATTCATGTAGGAGTTGGATTAGTTCGTGATACACTTCTTTCTTTAAGATGGTGCCGACTTTAATTTCTTTCTTTATTTCTTCTGTCCCTAGATTAACCGCTCTTAACAACTCTAGAGGAGGTTCATATTCTTCTTCGTTATATTTTTCTGTTTGACCAACAAGATTGTCAAAATTATACGACGAGATCTTAGTACAGTCATCTGTGAATGGACTATTCCCAAATCTGCAGGATTCAAGGCTAGGATAAGGGGAAGAAAAAAAGAAAGAAAGAAAAAAGAACAATTGTGCCCATCCTAAATATAATGAAGTATCTTAAGGTCATAGTAAGAGTAATAATGTTTTTAGAATTACATGGGAATTGCATTAAATATTATAGGCGACTTGACTAATTTCCAATTCTTGATTCCTGCTCCTGCACCACATGGACAAATCCAATCAGCTTCATCAACGGAAATGTCATCTCCAGCTGCTGCAATATGGATCTCACTTGTTGGTCTTGCACTTTGGAAACTCTGTTGGATGTCACAAATGGGAATCCTTTCAGTTTTAGGCTCTCGATTCTAAGGAAGTTCCACCAGTTCTTTGAGCCCTTATTCATTCTTCCCCAACCCATGCCATGGATGGTGTCATCTGCTCAACATGAACTTAGCCACCATAATAGCAGTGTTTGACATATGTGGTTCTATAGGTGTCGTCTCGACGTAAGCGGTGTCCACGATTTCTAGTGTTTGGAAGGCGGTCTCTAGAGCTTCTTCTGTTGTCTCAACATAAGGTGTGGTGGACAGCTTACTCACCAACAAGTCTTCTTCTCCTGACACGATTACCAATTGATCATTTACCATATACTTCAGCTTTTGATGTAAGGTTGATGGCACAACGCCGGCAGAATGGATCCATGGCCTTCCCAACAAGCAACTATAGGCAGGTACAATGTCCATCACGTGAAACGTGATTTCAAATGTGATCGGGCCTATTTGAACTGGGAGTTCGATTTCTCCCATTACTTCTCTGCGAGTCCCATCAAAAGCTCTAACAACCACGGGGCTTGGTCTCATATATGTACCATCACAAGGTAGTTTTGCTAATGTTGATTTTGAGATGACATTCAGCGAGGAGCCATTGTCAATGAGGACTCTCGATATTATATGGTCGAGACACAATATTGATATGTGTAGTGCTTTATTATGCTCTCTCCCTTCGGTCGGCAGCTCATCATCTGTGAAGGTTAGGTGGTTGTTGGCAGTGATGTTATTTATGATGCCTCCAAATTTGTCCAAGGTGATGTCGTGAGTGACATGGGCCTCGTTGAGTATTTTCATCAATAGCTTCCGGTGGGACTCATAATTCATCAGTAGGGACAACAATGAAATCCTTGCAGGAGTATGGTTGAGTTGGTCGACTATTTTGTATTCACTTTGTTGGATGATTTTGAGAAACTCACGAGCTTCATCATTAGAAACCTCTTTCTCATTTTCTACTTTCTCCTTTTCAACTTCTTCTATTGCAATTACTTTCTTTTTCCCTTTATCTTTGTATTCCTTCTCAGACGCCACTATTATTTCTCTCTGTGATGTTTTCGGGGAGTATATCCGACCACTTCTAGTTATCCTTCCTATCCCTGAAACGTTCGTGATAGCGGTGGTTTTTTGAGCAAGAAGCATCTTCATTCTTCTGTTCAGCCAGATGTACCTCTATATTATTGTTCCAAGGTACAGCATTATTGTCTTTATATGGAAAAGGGCTTGGTATCCGAACTATTAAGGTCCTCAGATCACTGGGGGCATTCATAGTTTCATCATTAGTGAAGTGAATGACTAATGGCTTTGGGAAGGTTATGCCAAGTTTTTCTTCTGATTGGGTTGCGATCATATCATCATCCTTTTCCCAACGACCTATTTGAACGATGCCTGTGTTTGTCAATTTTTGAAGTTCTTTTTTGAACTCATTGCATTCTTCCATGGAATGATCTTCATTGAGGTGGAAATTGCATCTTGCTTTCCCATCGGTGTCTCCTTGGATTAACCCAAATTTGTATAACTCAGAGAAAATTAGTCCCATCGGGGTCTTAATTCTCTCGACCTCCCTTATTAATTGGTGATTTTCTTCGATAGCATTCACTATTGGTCCACTATGGACTGGTAGGGGATTGTTTTTCACGCTAGGCTCGTTTTCTTTGAAATTCAACCATCCAGCTTTAAGCAAATCGTGCACCTTAAATTTTAAAGCTAGGCAATTTTCAGTAGAGTGTCCTACAGCCCCAGAGTGGTAATCGCATGCGGCGTTCGAGTCATATCCTTTGGGGTAGGGCGGTTCTATAGGTTTCCATGGACATAGTGCAACCATAGAATTGCTAACCAGACGCGGTAATAATTCTACATAATTCATACGGATTGGGTCGAAATGTAAGAACTTCCTCCCACGATAGTTTCTTCCCCGATTTTCATAGGAATCTTGATTCCCTTGTAAATTTTGACTTAGGGTAGTTGAGGTTTGTGAGGTTGCAGCGGCGTAGGGGCGATGCACGAAACAAGGATTAGTTGGGTTTGACGCCACAAAATGGCTTTCTCCCTCCTTCTTCTTATTCGCACCTACGGGCGGCTTCTTTGTGCTATTTAATCCGAGATAGCCGGAAGCAATCTTTCCTCTTTTCAATCCCATTTCTACTCTTTCGCCTATCATGACAAGATCTGAAAAATTTGACGAGACGCTTCCTATCATTTTGTCATAAAATGGAGGTTGAAGAGTGTTTATGAACATGGTCACCATTTCTTTTTCTGATAGGGGGGTTCAACTTGGGAAGCTAGCTCTCTCCATCGTTGGGCATATTCCTTGAATGTTTCATTGTCTCGTTTTGTCATATTTTGCAACTGCATTCTATCAGGAGCCATGTCAAGATTATATTTGTATTGTTTCAAAAAGGCATCCACCAAATCTTTCCAAGAGCCGATGTGAGCTTTCTCAAGGTGCATATACCAACTCAGGGAAGCTCCTGTCAAACTGTCTTGAAAGAAGTGGATTAGGAGTTTTTCGTCATGGGCGCAAAAACCCATTTTTCGACAATACATAATAAGATGGTTCTTGGGGCACGTATTTCCCTTGTATTTGTCGAATTCAGACAACTTGAATTTCAGAGGTATTATAACATCAAAAACGAGGCATAGGTCTGAAGCATCAAATCCATAATTGTTTCCCCCTTCGATAACTCTCAAGCGCTCTTCTAAGGCTTGCCATTTTTCTTGGGATTGATTGCTCTCGAGCGGTCGAGGTTCATGAGGTATGTTGAACATCAGTGGCGTAGCTTCGGTAGCTTTTCCTTGCGACGAAGAGCTAGGAAATCCCAAAGTAAGGGGCGAAGGTTGCACTTGAGGGAACTCGCCAGTACTATGTTGTGGATTTGTAGCCACGACCAGCGGATTGTTGTTGGCGGCAGACCATAAGGTGGAAATTGTTGTGCCTTCCCTTCTTGATAATTAGTGTGAAGGCGTGGAGCGACGCCCGTTGGGTGAACAAGAGTGTTTTGGGGCATCCCCTCGCCTACCAAAGGATTCCCATCATTTATATTTCCAAGTGCTTGTAGAATCTGCAAGATCTTGGTCATTTGCCCCTTGAGTTGGTTCACGTCTTCTCTTATTTCTGTTTGCTCTAGCTCATCCATGATTTTTGACTGGGATCGTGTCCGATAACGGTGTTGTAGCACCAGTTTTTTTTATTTGTTGTGTTATTTTTTCTGTGAAAGTATATGACATGAGTATGCAATGTGATGTATGAAAATGTAATGATGCATGAATGTTAAAGACCTATTTATTGCTTGTTTGTGAATATCTTAACCAATAATAAAGAGAGAACCATGAGATCAAAAGTGGAGCCAAATTTAATTCATTGAGAAAAAACAAAATACAAGTTTTACCACAAATGAGAGAACAAATAAAACTTAACAAAACGAAAGTAGTAACATAAACACGGAATTTGAAAATTTAATGAGCAATCATTTTTTTCATTTGCTCAATTAAACTTTTACAATGCTCAATAAAAATGGAGATCTCTTGAGGGGTAGAGAGAGGATTAACCATCCCGTCAGCATCTCTTAATAACGGTGGAATATCTCCGATAGTAGAATTGGTTAAATAAACTAGTTTGGAGAAGCGGTCCATCCAAAACATTCCTTCTTGAACAAGTCTCTCGATAGTGTCTTTTTGTGTATGCATCTCGTCTTCTTTTCTTGCAAGTTCAACTCGATATGCCTCAATGATCTCTTCTTGACATTGCCTTTCTACCATGATCTTGCTTACACATTCCGCTTTTACCCTCTCTATTTGTTGCTTTAGATTTGCTTCTTGTTGACGGATGACTTCATGTTTTTCCCCATATTTTTTTGGCAACTCCTTAAGCTTGAGACCTTCAATCACTGCATCATCCCTTTCTTGATGTCTGAGTCTCAACTCTTCATTCGCACCCCGCAAACAGATCCGAGTTCTATTCTTGCTTTCTTCTTCCTCTCTTGCTTTTTTCTGTACTTTCTCAAGGATAAGGGATTGTTGGGTATTCTTATACTCCATATCTCTATAAGCCTGGTGAGCCCTCTCCAATTCTTGTTGTAATTTCTCAATTTCTTGTCCTTTTAGAGCTAATTCAGCCTCTAAATTTTCAGTACTGAAAAAGGATTCTGTTGTTACTACTTCAGGGGAAACTGTGTTGCTGTTAAAAGGCAACTTGATCTCTAATGCCCTCTTTTTCACCCAATTATTATATTCCTCTCCTATACCACAACTTCTAGGCCCTAATTCTTGACCTCTTCTAACGACATCTCCCAAGACTTACGTATTCTTCTCAGCAGGCTGGCATCATAAACATCTCGTCCACGAATGACAAAAGATTTTGTTACATCCATCATCGGAGGTCTCGTCATAGGATAACCCAATTGCCTCAAAGCCACATAGGGACTATAATTTATACATCCTTTAGTTCCCATGAGGGGAACATCGACAAAGACACTGCATCTACAAATCACTTCATTTATATCTTGACTTCGGGAGTACCACTGGGCCGTTCTTTCGTTGAGATTTGCTAGAATGTTGGCCCATTCTTTTTTGCTCTTAGTTCTTAACTGATGTGTGTCTTGGAAAATACGTTTGACAAACCAAAGATATAGTATTGGCGAGCAGCAATGGATTAGGCCCCCCTCTTTCTCATGACGGAAGTCGAGCGTGCAGTAAATGTCAGCCAAAACCGCCAGTACTGGGTTCTCCCATCTATGCTTGTAGGCCAAAAAAACGTCTACCGCCGTAAAATCCACAAAGTCCTTAACACTTGGAAATAAAACAATCCCATATATAATTAAGGCGAGCACATCCATGAAAGTGTCCCATTTTCCATCTCTCGCTAAGTTTACTGCTTTCTCTTCAAGATATTTTCTTGGAAATCCGATCAAATTGTCTTTGTTGGTTCTATTGTCTTCTATTTCCTTTATAGGGATATCAAGTGTTTCAGCAATTGTTTTCAGTGAAGGGTAGTGTTCCATGTACTGGTAAGGTTTGCTCCCCTTCATCGGATATCCCATTATTCGTTCGAACTCTTCCAACGTTGGGGCCAACTGAAAGTCCTTAAGGGTGAAACACTTGAAAGGAGGGTCATAAAATTGGGCCAACGCTGTAAGGGCATTCACTTGCCCATTAACTTCAAGTAAATCCAGAATTTTCCCAAATTTCCCCATAAAGATTACACGTTGTACTTTTTTCAACTTCCGAGCAAGATTCTTAAGGTTGCTTACATCTAGTTTGAAAACTCTCAATGGCAAGGTCTTTCTTAATGGAGTAATGTTTGAGCCACCATTTGATCCCATGTTTCCTGTGGTTAAAGTTATTCACAACAAGCCTTAATTTTTATGGTTTCGAAGATAATATGATAATGATTTTTTTTTCAAAAGTGACCATGATGAAGAATATGATGCAAAAAAAAAATGACGATGAGGAGAGTCAAAGAAAAAAAAACTTGGGTATACTAGAAGGTAAAAGTGAACATGACATAGGGTAGGTTTTTCGTATGTACATGAGATTTACACGATTCTTTTCTTCTTATGTTTTTTTTTTTATGTGAACCTTTACTATGGGTAGCTCTATAGTTCTAAATTAGTTCCTAGAGCACACAACTCAATTCTAAAATATTAAACCAATTAATAAGTAAACTATTAAAATGGCAATATTATAGAAAAGGTCAACTCTAGGTGAGACTTTCATGACAACCAAACATGATGTACATCCAGAAGATTATCATTACACAGTCTCTAACTTATCTTAGGTTGCAATCAGCCCGGGTATAGAGCCCACTCATAAGTGTGTGAATCGTGTTAGAGTAGTGTATAGAAAAATAAATAAAATAAAAACAAAATAAAAAAATCATCACAATGAAAATAAATTAACAAGACACATATAATTATATTCACAATATAACAAAAGAAATAAAATAATAGGGGTAATATAAATAAAACAATAAATAAGAAATAATTATATTCAATTAATTAGATTGGGCTTGACTCTCAAAACTCCCCAGTGAAGTCGCCAGCTGTCACGTCCGGTTTGTCCGCGAAAAAGAAGTTGCCACCAATTTTATTTTATTCAAAGAAAAAATTGGATAAAACCTAAAATAATGATTTTTGAACCAAAAATTCGGATTCGGGAGTTGATTACGAGTAGGGAAAGTATTACCACCCTACAACGTCCGTTAAAACGGTTACTCTATAATTAATTGTATATAAACTATTTATTTATTTATTCATTTATTTTTACCCCAAAAAGAATACTAAAAAATAAATAAATTATTTACATTAATAAAAGAAGGAAAAATATTTTTTTTATTAATTTGGTTTGACAAGGAAAAAACCTTGCTCCTACGTATCCCCAAGTGCAATGGGGAAATCAAAACACACGTAGTTCTTGGGTAGAAAATATTTATGTGTTGTCCAATTTTTATTATTACTCTATTTTAATTATTTTTTTATTATAATAATTATTATGTACGTATCTAAAAATAAAAATGTAATGATAATAATAATAATAATAATAACGAAAAAAAGAGGTGAGATGTTTGTTCACAGATTGTATCTTTTTATTTTTGTTTTAAGGAAAAATTAATTTTTGTTAAAAAAACAACGTAACGAAATTATAATAATAACGAAAAAAGAGGTGAGATGTGGTGCGACGAGCGAGAATGAATTTCATCCGGCGACAGCGACCATTAATTCTAATCCTAAGGGAAAACTATTTATTTGTTGTTATGATTTTTTTTGTTATTTTGATAAAGACGTGATATGAGTTATAAATTCAATATTACGATATGGTGAAATTTATTTTCTTGGTGATTGGTTTATAAACATCAATTAGTTATATTTTTCTAACATTTTGTGTTGCAAAGAAAAAAAATTTAAGAACAGACAACTTTAGAAAAATGAAAGCTTAACACATGAGTTTATTTTTGTATAAATAGAAAAAGAGAAAGAAAGAAAAAAAGAACATTTTTTAAAGGGATGCAATACAAAGACTAATAAGAAGAAATTAGAGAAGTAATACCTTACTACTGAAGTGGTTTCTTGCTGGACTGATTTTCCCAAGACCAGATTCTCTGCTCCTCCTTCGCCTGTTATTCTCTCTTCTTTCTTTTTTTTGTGCTCTCAAAATGTGATCCCCTTTCTACTCTTACTATCGATTATTTATAGGCTTTTCGGGTGTAGGTTACAAAAGACAAGGGAATAATTGCCAATTGATCACCATTTTATTACTATTAATCTCTTTTATTTTTGTTTCTTTTCTTTCAATTGATTATCATTATACCGATTTTTATGACCATCAATCCATTCAATTGATCCTCATTATACCAATTTTTATGACCATCAATCCATTTCTTTTCGGTTTCTTTCATTCAATTATGTACCTTTAATTATTTGTTATTATTATTTATTTTTTTATTTTTTTTAATATTTTTTTAATATTTTTATATATATATATATATTTTTTTTTATTATTATTTTTAGAAAAGAGTCTGAACAGGAATTAGAGGCAAACAAAAACTCGGAACATATGTGATTGTCTAAAATTTAAAGCCCTAATTATTTATTTTTATTTTTATATTTCTATACATTTATTATTATTATTGTTTCTCCTTTTCTTTTTTAATAAAAAATAAAAATAAATAAATAAACGGACAAAATTAGATATCAACAATTAGCAATAACACGACATTTTAGATCTGAACCCATTTCAAACAAGCCAAAGGTGAATAACAATACCCATGTGCAAAACCAGAGTGCTAAGCCTATATTTAACAAGGTAATGAGGAGTCTTAATGCATCGGAAATGGCCGATAAATTGACAAAGCATTTATTATGTTTTGTGACGAGCCCTTTACTCTAGATCATCAATTGAAGCATAATATTACTCAAATTATAGCAGGTGTTAGGTCGTTTTCCAATGGTGTTCAGGGAATTGGAGGGATTACCAACTAAAAGGGACAGTTCATTCCATTGAGCTGCAAAAAGAAGGTGCTCCGATCAGTGTGAGGCCATATTGGTACCTGTATCACCACAGTGAGATAGAAAAGCAAGTATAGAGTATGCTGAAACAAGGTATCATTAGGCATAGCTCTAGTTCTTTTTCTAGCCCGGTAATGTTGGTTAAAAAGAAGGATCATATGAGGAGAATGTGTGTGGATTATTGGGAACTCAACAAAGTCACCATACCAAACAAGTATCTCACTCCGGTTTTTAGAGAAGTTGTTGGATGAATTGCATGGTGTTGGATACTTTTCTAAGATTGATTTAAAGTTTGGTTACCACCAAATAAGGGTGAAGGATGAGGATGCACACAAAACAGTGTTTTGAACACATGAGTGTCGCTATGAATTTTTTGTAATGCCATTTGGGTTGATGAATGCACGGGACACATTTCAAGCAACGATGAATCAAGTGTTCAAACCATTTTTTTAAAAAGGTTTATCTTGGTCTTTTTTTATAACATCTTGATCTACACTAGAGCATGCGATGATCATGTGCAACACTTGACTCAAGTTCTTGAGGTGTTACAAGAAAGGGAATTTGTGGCTAATTAGAAAAAGTGTAGTAAAAGAGGTAGCTGTGGACCTAGATAAAATAAGGAGTGTGGTGAAATGGCTAATTCCCCACATAATGCGAAAGGAGTGAGAGGATTCTTGGGGTTGACTGGGTACTATAAAAAGTTTATCAAAGGATATGGAAAAATAGCTAAACCTTTGACATAATTAACCAAGAAGGGTGGGTTCAAGTGGGGAGAGCAGGCCTTTGAAGAGTTGAAGAAGGTAATGACTATCACCCCAATATTAAACTACCAATGTCAAATTTTAAATTTGGCATTGATAGTCTAATATTAGGACGGTAGTCATTACCTTCTCAGGGTCGGCCCAACACATTTGGAGCCTTAAAACGAATTTTAATATGAGGTCTAAAGCGGATTTTCTAAATTTTAACATGAAATCACTAAGTTAATATAATTGATGTCATGTAATATTTCTTTTTCAATTGATTTAATATTGTCGAGACAATATTAAATTTAGAAAAGATTTATATATTTTAATTTTAAAAATATTAAAATCTGATACCTTTTTATTAAGTAAAATTTGTTTTTGAGGCCTAATGATAAAGTAAAAATTTTATTTTTCATGGAGGTCTAAAGCGGTTGATTTAGTGGCCATATCCTCATGCCGACCCTATAGATTTTACACATTTTTTAGTAAGGCATTGTCAAAAAATAACTTTGCAAAATCAACATAAGAGAAAGAATTCATGGCCTTTGTATTGGCGGTGCAACATTGGAGGCCTCATCTCTTAAGCAGAAAATATGTGGTCCACTCAAATCAAAGGAGTCTCAAACATTTGCTGCAACAACGAATAGCGAAGGCTGATCAACAAAATTGGATTGCTAAGCTTCTAGGCTATCATTTCGTGGTAGTGTATAAGCCGGGCACAGAGAACAAGACGGGTAATTCCTTGTCCAGGATGTTTGACAAAGGTGAGTTGAAGAGTATCATTGCATTTCCTATTTGGTTGCAAGTGCAACAAGAAGTAGGAGAAGAGGAGGAGTTGAGAAAGGTGATAGAAGGTATAAAATCCTACTAAATGCCCACCTCGGTTTTAGCTTGCATAAAGGGATATTGCTCTACAAAAACAGGTTGTTTTGGCTTCCAAATCAGCTTGTACACCTCCTGTACTGCAGGAATGTTACTCTACTCAAGCAGGGGGTCATTTTGGGTTCTTAAGGACATATCAGAGGGTGGCTGGGAATTTGTATTGGGTACCAATGAAAAGGTCTATGCAGGATTTTGAGTTGTGATGTTTTCCCAAAGACAAAAATACTCCGCTTATTCGCCGGCAAGCTTGTTGCAGCCTCTTCGTATTCCAAAGCAGATTTGAGAAGATATTTTCCTTGATTTCATCACCGGTCTTCCTAAATCTAAGGGGTTTGAGGCTATTTTTTTGGTGGTGGGTCGGCTTTCGAAATATAGACATTTCATACCCATGAAGCATCCTTACACTGCAAGGAAAATAGTGGAGGTGTTCACAAAGGAGATAGTTCGTTTGCATGGAGTGCCACAGTCAATTGTAAGTCAAGTGGAAGGGACTAGCTGTGGAGGATACCACTTGGGTGAATGAAACCTTGCGGAAGAGTCAATTTCCCCAATTCAGCCTTGAGGCCAGTGATAGAGACTTGAATTATGTGTCTGCTATTGTGACTGATGTGGGCCTTACTAAACAGAAGCCTATTGTTTGGAAGGTCTACTCTAGGAGAGACAAAGTGGGGCCTGTGAAAGGGAAAGAGAAGTTGGTTAGTGAGGTGGCATACGGACCCATGTGATTCGGATAGAGGGGTAGAGGGGTATTTGATGGAGAGGAGTGTGGGAAATTGACGGAGAAGAGTGTGGGGAAGTGAATCATTAATTCATGATTATTCTGTTAGGAGGTTAGGAGATATTATTCTCTGGTGCAGGAACTTAGTCTCTAGAACATTCTCATATGTACAAGCAATTATGCTCTGTCCTTTAATTCATCATACCAGTTCAGCATCATCTTACCTCACTCTTTTTTTCTGTTTCATCTATTAGTCTGCTACTGTCATTTCTTTAATACCTCTGTTTCCATCAGTTCCTTTGACGGTGTACTCTAGAGATAACTCGGAAATATTCTTCTCAAAATCAATCAAATACTTTGATCTTACCTTGGAAGGGAGACATGCTTTCTTTTAGGAGGAAGCACTGGCAAGATATCTTGATGTGGGTCACCAAGATAATTGAGTCCTGATTGGTAAAGATGGTCTGGCCAAACCCCAACCAGCATCCTGATTATTCTCCTCTACCTATAGTTCCATGCTTGGAACAACCCTAAATGTCCCATCATGAATAAAGTCATGCATGATATGATTAAAGAAAAAGTAATGCACTTGTGATGCTATGTATGCAAAAGCTTGATACAATGGGTTTGAAATTCATTGTCACTCCATAATACTCATAATAACTCAACAGTATATATGGAAAATCAAGTGGAGATTAAATTATAAGTCCCTAATAAGAGTTGGACTAGAGTACACTTAGCCAGAGGCATAACTACCGCTCAGAGGATACGTCTCAAGAAGATACGCGTTCAGAGGATGTTGAACAGTGATTAGAGTTAGAGGAAGAAAAAGAAGAAACGTCAAAGGAAGAAGAGAAGAAAAATCAACGTTAAAGGAAGAAGAGAAGAATAATTAATGTCAAAGGAAGAAGAGAAGAAGAAGCAATATCTGAGGAAGAAGAGAAGAGGAAGCAACTTCAGAGGAAGAAAAGAAGAAGAATCAATGATACACGAAGAAGAGAAGAAGAAGCAACGTTAGAGGAAGAAGAGAAGGAGAAGCAACTTCAAAGGAAAAAGAGAAGAAGAAGCAACGTTAGAGGAAGAAGAGAAGAAGAGGCAATTAGAGGCAGGAATGGATGCAATCATCAAAGACAAAACACATTGGCAAGGGTGGAAAATATCCAAAAACGTGTGTTTACCTTCGGGTCATAATTGACATTTTTCACGAGAATTCTTTTCCCATAATTTTGGGAATTCCTAAATCACTAACACAAAGCTTCTATATGCTAAAGAAATAAAGGATTTAATGACTAACCCCTATAACCCTCATGCTAAAAATAAATCAATGTAACATAACTCACAGAAACAGCTCTTGCAGATGATTTCCTCCACTTCACTTATTTGAGTTGATTCGCAAGGATGGTGAGGCAGATTCCTGCATGCAAGGTTGCTGGGCAGCTTTGGGGAATTTAAATGAACTTTTTGTATTGGAAGGTTTGAGAGACAAGGAAGGATGAAGGTTTGGTGAGAACGATGAACAATAACGATATTGGTGTTGACACTCGCTTTCTTCATTACACGTTTTCTTTTTCTAATGGTATAAGGATAAATTTGGGATTATTAAATAAAAATGAGTACTTGATGGTGTTGACATTATGTTTTGCTTGATGTTCACGCTACCATGGTCGTCCAAATTCCAAGTGCTCCATTTTTGTTGAGATTATATTACATAAATTTCATCTTCATATGTCCCAAGCATGAATGACACTTGTACTTGTTTGGTCCCTATTACATCACACATATCTTTGAACTCTGGATCCTCAAAATTTTCAAGTATGGTTGAGGATGCTCAAAATCAAAAGTCCCAATTTTTCAACCATGATTGTACTAGCCATATTGATCCAATATTTTCTATCAATGGTCAAACAAAATATCTTATTTTTCACAAGACATCTAGTAAAGAAAAGATTTTTCCTTGATTTGTCTTCCATGACGAACCACTAAAAAAAAATTAAACTTTACAAACAATGGATTGTTGGGTGATTTTGATTGGGAGCCCCAGAAGTGTTTAAAATTTCTCCATCATTGAATGCATCAGCATGCCTCCATAACTCCTTTACCAATACATCATAAATCTTAAGTTTTTTTAGGGTAAAAAATTTGAACCAACCGATAACGCAGAGGTCGTTAATGAAATTAAAACCATTCTCAACCAAATTCTATAAATCAACCTATAATTCGTTGAGTAACTCTAGTTGATCAACTTTGCAAGCCCTTGTAGTTGTAGAAGAAATATAACTTGAAGCCAGAGAGAATCAAGGGAGAATGCAAGATGTCAATAAGGAATGTTAGATTATCAAAAGTGTGGGAATGTGAAATGTGAAGGTAGTGTGTGTTTAAATGTTGGTGTTTTTGATAAACCGTTTGAGTTTCTAAACTCGAATGAGCATTTAAGGACTTAAGACGCGCAAAGAGTGAATGCTACACGTGTCAGAAAACCAAAAATCACATACATAAGATAACTATTCAAGAGATATATTGAAGTTCAGTCAACCAGAGAAAAAAAAATAATATTATACTAGTGCATAAGTCTCAATGGATTAAGATTGTTAGACCTTGGAAGTATTCGGGTAGGGAAGTACAACTGAAAGAACCTGATCGTGGTAGTTTGACAGACCTTAAAGTAAGATTGTTAGACCTTGGAAGTATTCGAGTAGGGAATTCGTAGGTGACTTGGAGGTAGCCCTCCAAATGTCGGGAGTTACCTTGAAAAACACGTTTACCATGACTATTGCGTATAGGTGTCCCGGGTTGAGTTAAGGGGATCTATGAGGACAACGCCAATTTGAATTGTCCGTCCACTCGGGTAGTGCCATAGTATCAAGCCTCCTAACCAAGTAATTCAGAGTTAGAATGTACCAAATTGTGAAGTAGAGTCTAAGCTCATCCATAGCATTGCATTTTCTTGTGATTGATTTGTTGTGATTAATATGTATCATATGCGATAATAATTTCTCATAGATGATTTGATGTTATAGTGAAATGTATTGGGTTTCCTTGAGTGATTTTGACTTTATAACGTGATATTTTTTCCTTGAAGAATGTTTGTGTAATGGTACAGTTTTATTAAGATTAATTGCGTGTTCTTCTTATTTATATTATACATTCAACGTGATTTCAAAATTCACCTCCTGCGTTGTTTGTGTTTGACTGACTTGGACCTGCATTTGGGAAATCACAATTATTATAAGTTAATGATTCTTGAAGTTCAAGTTTGGGAGAAGCAAATTAGGAAATTATAGTTAAATCAATTTTATTGAGATTGCACTATTTTTAAGAGGAAAAAATATGTTTCAAGTGTTTCTATTGTATTTTGAGAAATGTGATATTCTAAATATCCCACAAACGTTTCTTTTTCTTTTGAAAGAGATTTTATTTATCTGCTGCAAATATTTTATAAAAATATGGAATAATTTATGATATATATTATTTTGGGGTTTAGGGTGTCACATTAGTGGTATCAGAGCAGACCTATCCAATCGAGTCGAGTGAGTCAAGTGTCGATTCAGTGTTAATCAAATGTCAGTAGTGTCAATTGTGTTTTCTTGTGTATTAATTATTTCCACTATCATTTTTTTTTCGTTATATTATTGTGTTGTGCTATATGTTTTTATATAATTATACATATTTAAGAAGTTACTAATTAACTATTTATTTATTGCTTACTCTGATTGCTTTGTGGATTCTAAGTTCCTATCTAAGTGACTAAATAAACCATGAAATTAATTGTTAAAATTTGAGTTAATTTGAATTGTTTACATGATTAAGTTAATTATCCATTGACTGAACTTATGGCTTGTGTTTATAACTATGATTCTCTGCTCTCTTGTTGTAGTGGATAGTTAGAAACAAATTTTTTGATTAACTTGCTATATGTTTGAAATTATTAATTTTATCGAGGTAATTCTACTTATCGATTGATAGACGTTGCCTTTTGTGGTCGTACCATGTTGATTAAAGTTTTGATCTTGCTAATGAAATCAATTTAGAACGTTAGTCGTTGTTTTGAAACATTAGGAAATTCATATTATTAGTAATAATATTTCTTGAATATTAGAGATTGGTAGAACTTTAAAGTTAGAATATTTAAAAAGGACATTTTGAATGACTTAAAGTTTATTTATTTTGTAAAATGAAAATAACTTTTGTTTGAATTGCTCTTGATTTATTTTAAAGAATTAAGTTGAGTTGCATTTTGGTTCATTTATAAAATAAAAATAATTTTATACTATTGATTTTACTTAAAGTTTAAAATAGCTGAAAATTTACACCATGTTTTACTATGTGTTGTTTTTAAGAAAATCAAAAAGATTTGTTGCTACGTAAGTCTAGTTATGGTCATGTTTTATTGGTTTAAAGAGCTGGTGTATTACGCTTTAGTCCAATTTTGTGGCTTGATAGAAACTGGGGATGTATCTATAGGCCTGTCGATAGAGAACTACTATCTAACTAACAACCCTCAAGATTCAAATTTAGTCTCTAATATATTTAAGGCATTCACTACTCATTTAAGCATAACAGGTCAAGAATTCTAGCATGATAAGGTAACAAGACACAACAAATCAATCAAACACATCACATTTAACAACTCAAATATGAAGGAAATCTCACGATTAATCATTATCGTTTATAGATAAAACTAAGCATATGAATTTAGTCAAGGATAACTTACTACATTTAGTTGAATCAAATAATACATATATCAATTGCACTTTCAAATTCAACCAACTTCTCAAACAATATTCTACTAGTTTTACTCTCTTAAAAGAATGTTTAAATCCTAACAACAATTACTCTACAGGTTTCACAAAAGTTAGGCATATAGAGAAAAATTTAAAATTGTAAGATCCAACACCAATTATCATGAACTTGACAATTGGATCCATACACCTTAAAAACAACAGTGGCAAATAAAAACGAATAATAAATTAGAATCACCAACTCAATGGAAAACTATAATAACAATTATAGTTTACAATTTATTCAACAAATTCATAAGTTATTACCTCTAGAATTATTCCTCTGATGCTAAACCCATATCAATATCCTCCAATTGCTAAGGAAATAAAAAAATAAAGGGGTGAGATATAAAATCTTAGTGTGTTCTCAAAAATAAAGGGAATGGTAGTTTAAAAATATTTCTTTCATAGATATGCATAAGAACATGAAATTATGATTCTTTCTTTATGATTCCGAAACAATGCATAACCTCAAATCTTTTATTTGTAAACAAAGAAAACCCGCCCAATATCTTGATGTGGATCACCAAGATACCTGAGTCTTGATTGGTAAAGGTGGTCTGACGAAACGGTAATTACAAAACGGTAAGACCGGGTGTTAAACTCAAGGTAAGACCGAGTGATAAACTCAAGGTTACAAAACGGTAAGACCGAGTGTTAAACTCAAGGTTTGCATTATACTATCAAATTATGTTTAATTATTAAAATTGAACTAAAAGTTTTCGAATTAATTGAAATGATCTTTGAAACTAACAAGGGTAATAGTACTAAAAATTTATACTAAGAAAAATGTCAGGGATAAGTTTCACTTCGAATACAACCTTGGTTTCTAATTTAATCCAAGTTACTAAATTCCTTTATTGAACTATTACCAATTCTATTTATTATTCTTACCCTAATGTTTTAGTGACAAAACATTTAATTTCAAAGTAACCCTTAATTTCTTAGTGGATTTACGATTAGAATTAAGATTTATAGTAGAAGAATTCTCTTATTAAACTATTTACTTTGCAAATAACTCAATTGGTTTCATGACCTGCATCTATCTCTAGAGAACAATATCATGAATTTCTCATCTCAAGCATTTATAAAATCCACCTCCGTTTCAAAATACAAATCGTAAAACAGTTTAAAGTTGATCAAACAATAAAAAACATTAAGCACAGAGATGAAAAAAATAATTCAATACACTAATTCATATAACTTGAAATCAAATAAGACAAATAAGGGTTTCATCTTGTTTCACTCACTTCAAACAAATAGGGTTTAGTTACTCATGACAGAGATGCAAAAGATAGAGATTAAATAAGAATTACAAGAAAGATTCATGAATGATCCTTGATAAAACTCTTTCAATGGTGTTAGAACTAGCCGTCTATGAGTTTCTCTGTTAGGGTACCAGTCTCCAAACATCAAAATAGCCAACAAGATACCTAGAACGTGAGAAAAACACATTTTAATGCATTCTACAGCGTGTCACGCGCCCCAGGCGCAAGCATTTGCGCTCTAGGCGCACCAGGGCAGAGATAGGATGTGAAAATACAGTAGAAATGCGCCTCAGGTGCAGGCATTTGCTCTTCCAACGCACAACATCTATTTTCTGACGTTTACTGCATTTTTCTCCTTTGTTGAGTCTGAATTTGCTTTTGGTGTCTTCATAAAAGTTGTAGCTATGGATCTTAGATTTCATGTGCACTTGGTTTGACTCCAATTGGACATCTACAACTTGAAATATGGCTGAAATATTCCACATAGGTCATGTTGATTTCATTAAAATTCAACACTGCACTAAAACAAGGAAACAACACAAAACTTCGAAAAATCTCTACTTAATCAAGAAAATAAGAACATAAACATTTTATTAAATTCAAGAACTAAAATCAACAAACTATTTCAAATAAATCCCTAAATTAACTAATGATTAAAGATAAATAACACTAAAAACAACGAAAAATATGCATATGATGAAGAGTTATCACAACTCAAACATAGTGTGTTGCTTGTCCCCAAGCAACAATTAAATTCAAATTGGGTACAGTTAAAAGGAAGCTTAAACTGAATTCCTCAAATCAAATCAAACTCAATTCTTGCAAAACGTTTATCATACTCAAAGGTTGCTTACATATGTATATAAAAAAAACACTACTTGTAATCTTAGCATTCATTCATCACAACTCTCTCTTCACACAATCTCGCCAAAATTTCTCTCAAGTGTTTAGCAAGGGTTATGAATTTATTACTCAAATCCTAGAACAGGCATCACGCTACCATAGGCTTGAAAAAGTTCTAGTTAGCAATCACAATGCAACAAACACACACACTTTTGGAGAACTTTCAGGTTGTAATGGGGTTTGGGTAAGGATAGGACATTTTTTGGATAGTAGGCTTTTACTACTTGGAGTTAGGTACACATTTTTAAATTATTCTACTTTTTTTTTCTTTCTCACTTTTATTGTGGAGATTCTCAAATATTGGCAAAAGAACCAAGAAGTTGTTATTCATCAAAGTTCATAAACTGATTTTTTATTTTTATTTTTGAGAATCACAACCCCGAACATAAAAGGTTGTTATCCCATGAGCAACCCCAAACTTAGAACTTGACTAAGACGAGACAAAAAATTTGCTACCTAACTCCAAGTAAGGAGATTTAATTAAAGTCAAGTCTTTGGCTTCTAATGTGCCTTGTAATTGAAAGAAAAGGGTAAGGCTCAAAGGGGCTAGCAAAGGATAAAAATTTGTACAAGATAGTTAGAAATGCTCAAACGATCAAACAAAATTGCCTCAATGTATGCATAAATCACAAGTGATGCAATTCAGAATTAGTGCAAGTTTTGAAGAGATAACACATGTCTGGATAATCACACAACAAAGAATTAAAGTGTTTAGGCTCAAAAGCTCACAAATAGGATAATAAGATAGAGTATGAACTTTCAAAATGAGGCCAAACATGTCACTACAAATTTTTTTTAAAAGAATGTCAAGACTTCCAGAACTAATGACTATTCAACAATTTATGCATAAGTGAAACTCATCAAATTCAACAATGAACATGATCGGAGAATTATAATTTAAAACTTGAAATCACAAACAAATAACTTAAGACTAACTTCAAGTTGTTAAAAATTCTTCATCATAGTGCATGTTTACACACAATTAAAAAGAAACAAATTCAAATAACAAAAATAAGATTGCAAAAATAAAACTTACCTCTACCTATGGGTTGCCTCCCACGAAGCGCTTCTTTAAAGTCATTAGATTGGCACCTCATACATTGTCAAAATGGCATATATGATAGAAAGAACACATCATCCTTCTTCTTTTTTTTTGTTTGGTAGAAATTCCATGAACTTGAGAAATAAATTATGGTGCTTCCATGTCTTTTTCAATTGGACATTGATTAACAAGGCATAGATTAACTAAAGAACTTTATAAATCTCTTCCTTTTTCTTTTCCTTGTTCGTGTTTTGCTCTTGCTTATCTTCTTCTACCACAGCAATCAAGTCATCTTTAATCCTCAACTTCTCCCCCATCTTCTCAAACTCAACCACTCTCTCAAATAACCTCTCACATTGACTTTCAAATCTTTTAATTGAAACCATGTTATTCTTCATGAATTCAACCGAAACATACTTGCGGTGAACGTCCTTGTCATCTGATTCTTTGGATATAATTTTATGAGGTAGAATTTGTTCCCAATTGATCTTTTTCATGTAACACTTGTTGTCTTCTGCTTCTATGACCAATAGATCTTCATCTTCTAGTGGTGGGACATAGTACTTAAAATAAATTCCATTCCTATGTATCTCTCAAGATTTGTCCCTCAATTATGCGTAATTTTTCAAATATAAGACAAGTATCATACTCTTCCAAAATTGTAGTAGAATATAATCATTACAATCTTCCATGCTCTATCGTAGATGGTTATCTCAAACAAAGAAGAAACAAACCACTAGCACACAACATTAGCAAGCTCAACAAATAAAAATAGAAAATTAAAAAAAAAAAATAGGAGTTTTTTTTTCTAAAAGTTAAAAATAAAATAAAACAAAAATTTTATTGCAGAGCCAAAAATTCCAAATAAGTAAATAAATTAGAACTCAATAGTCATATAGCAAGCCCCGACAACAGCGCTAGAAACATGATATTGTTTCAGCAAGTGTATTGAATCGTTGCAAGTAATAATAAAGTGGTAAGACTGAGTGTCGAACTCAATAATTGTGTTATACTATCAAATTATATTTAATTACTAAAATTGAATAAAAAAAATCCAAATAGATTGAAATTATTTTTGAAACTAACAAGAGTAATAATAGTATTGAACTTTTATAATGAGAAAAATGTTAGCGATGAGTTTCACTTTGAATCCAACCTTGGTTTCTAATTTGATCCTAGTTACTAAATTCCTTTATTGAACCATTATCGAATTCTCTTTATTATTATTGCCTTATTGTCTTAGTGACATAACCT
Source organism: Cicer yamashitae (assembly GCA_037974755.1). Taxonomy (NCBI): domain Eukaryota; kingdom Viridiplantae; phylum Streptophyta; class Magnoliopsida; order Fabales; family Fabaceae; genus Cicer; species Cicer yamashitae. Next base: position 35,259,419 of record JBBPBQ010000002.1, on the reverse strand, counting down.
TTAATTCCAAAGTAACTCCTAATTCCTTAGTGAATTTAAGATTCAAATTAAGATTTACAATACAAGAATCTTCTTATTAAACTATTGCCTCAGCAAATTATTCAATTGGTTTCATGACCTATATCTATCCCTAGACTACAATATCGTGAATATCTCATCTCAAGCATTCGTAAAGTCCACTTCCATTTCAAAATACGAATCGTATAACAGTTTAGAGTTGATCAAGCAATAAACCATTAAGCACTGAGATGAGAAAAATAATTCAGTAACCTCATTCATATAACTAGAAATCAAATCAGACAAATAAGGGTTTCATCTTGTTTCACTCATCCCTAGCAAATAAGGTTTAGGTACTCATGACAGAGATACAAAAGATAGAGATTAAAGAAAAATTACAATAAAGATTCATGAATGATTCTTGATAAAACTCCTTCAATGGTGTTAGAACCAGTCGTCTCTGAGTTTCTCTGCTCGGACACAAGTCTCCAAACTTCAAAATAGCTAAAAAGATACCTAGAAAGTGAAAAATCACATAGTTTGGCGCTTAACATTGAGTATGAATACAATATTCAATTTAATAAAACCTTGACTCTCTTTGAATTTACTTTGTTGAATATCCTCAGTCAATACTTTGTTTTATAAATATTTATACCATTAATTGAAAAATGTATTTAGTCAATAATTTGTTTGACTAAACATTTAGTCAAAACTTTATCTATTAAAAAATCATAAATATTAATTATATTTAAAATTTATTCAAATATCTAAATTATTATATAAATTAAATTTTATGAATGTGAAAATTCTACTTTTATAATGTTTAAAAATATAGGTTTTACACTTAAAAAAATTTAATTTTTAGTTTGCGTTAAAATAACACATAAGTTTATTTAGGTTTATTTAATGTGAAAATTTTACTTTTATAATGATTCGAACCCAAGACATGATGTATAACTAAACCATATTAGTATTTACTAGTTTATTTAGGCTTTGGATAAGTTTTATATTGGTTAATAGTTATTATCAACAAATTTGAATAGATTAGTTTTATTGACTTGATAGGAAGAATCAAATAGCATGACTTTTACTTATTTATACTAATAAAAAATTATGTTTTTTTTTATCAATATATCCTTTTTTTTTGAAATTTTGTACCCAATTGCCCTAATTTGAAAAAAAAAATATCAAATTGTCCTACTTCCTCTTAGGAGGTCGCGTCTCCGGGATGCGACCAACTGAAAAAAAAATTTTAAACATAGTAAGAGGTTGCATCCCGGGGATGCAACCATGTAGTAAGGTTAATTTATTTTTTTTCCATTTTAACAATTGAATATATGTTAATTTAATTAATAAAAAATAATTAAAATATTTAAAAAAAACAAAATTATATTAATAAAATTAAATAAAATACGTTAAATTAAAAAAAAAAAATACATCAAACGGTTTACTAGGTGTGGCAAAACAAATCATGTGTCCCTAATATGTTGGAGATAAAATAGCAACACAATTCTATTTTCTTAATAACTCTCTCCTATTTTTATTCCGTCTAATAAACAAAAAAAATTTAAATAATAATAATAATAATAAAATATTGTTAGTGTAATAAAAAAATAACAAAAATATTTAAAAAAAACGAAAATTTTCTAGAAACAACGTACACTCCTATTTGCCAGATACATTAGCAACTTAATTCTAATGTTAACGAATCCCTCCTAATTTTTTTCCATATCAAATAAATAAAAAAATAGTAATAATAATAAAAATAATAATACTAAAAAATTAAATTATATTAATAAAATAAAACATTAAATTAAAAGTTAAAACATTAAATTAAAACATTAAATAAAAAATAAAATACATTAAGTTGAAGAAACAAAATATATTAAATTAAAGAAAAACAAACATCAAATTAAAATTAATGATTTCCATCTAAATGCAACAACAATATCCTCCTATAGATATTACACCGGAGGACATTTAGATGGAAATCATTAATTGAAATTTGATGTATTTTTTTTCTTTAATTTAACTTATTTTGTTTCATCAATTTAATGTATTTAATGTTTTAATTTAATGTTTTTATTTTATTAATATAATTTACTGTATTTTTATTAGTATTATTTTTTATTTTATTAATATAATTTACTTTATTTCATTTTTAATTTAATGTTTTATTTTATTAATATAATTTACTGTATTTTACTTTACTTTAATTATTTTTTTATTATTAATATATTTGCATTCTTTCTAAAAATCATTCTATAATTATATGATTTTCTTCAATCAATTTTAACTTTCATATATTAAAGATTATTCATTTTCAAAGAAAAGATTAATTGAAGGTCCAATGTCTTTATTTATCCAAAAATTTCTTTTGAAATGTGTGTTGATGTTGCTGTTCATGCACAATGTTCTTGGAACCCATGTGACTATTACTAACGGATTGAACACCGGTATGGACTTAACTGTTCATTGCAAATCTGCTGATGATGATCTTGGATTTCATGTTCTTCAGTTAAATCATACATATGGTTTTTCTTTTCAAGATAGCTTTATTGGCACAACACTATTCTATTGTTCCTTTAAGTGGGATAGTGAATTTAAACGGTTTGACATATACATAGCAGGTAGAGATTGGTGTATCAATTGCAATTGGATTATAAAGGAAACAGGACCATGTAAGATTAGTAAAAGGGGTACTTGCTTTCCGTTTCCGTGGAATAAGTAATTGATAATGTGTTACACATTTGTTTATCTTCATAAATAATGTACTTGAGGGTATTGAGTGTAACACACCAAATTTTATAATAAACTAATTTATAAATGAAATAATATTTTAAATAATTAATTTGATGTTTATATTATTTTAGAATATATGTTGATCAAGTTTATGATTAATTTTCTTCATACGTGTGCTTTCTATAATGTGCTCATTTTATACATATTGGACTAAATGAGTAATATAAATAACAAACATTATATTTTTTTTTATATATTTTTCTAAAAATAATAGTATTTTGGTGTAATATTTTAAAGAATAATATTTTAGGCAATTTTTCATCTATGTGGGCGTTCGTAATTAATGCGCACTTAATTATATTTAATTATTTATAAATATATCTTATTTTAATTATTTATTTTATAAATAATCATTATGAGATATTAGTAATATTGATATTGATTTCCTTCATTTTTATATATTTTCTATGGCATGGTGATTTTATGCATGTTTATTGTGATTTAGTAATTAATATCAAATTGTTGATGTTATATTTATTTATTTTATCGTTTTGACTATTCTATAAAGATAGTAATAGTTTTATGTGATTATTTTGTAAAATAGTATAGTAATAATTGTAGTTATTATTTTGAATATGAGAGTTTTGGTTATTAGTGTATTTTAAAAGATTAATTACTTTAATTACTCTATTTTATAAAATAATAGTTTCCAAATATTAGCAATATTATAGTAATGAAATTATATTAAAAAAATTATTAAGGAAATTAGTTTTGGTAATTATTAGTTTTATTTTTTTTCAAAAAATAAAATAAAATGAAGGTTTAAATGAGTTTTATAAGCAATATACAAGAGTAAAAGGTAATTAAATAATAATAATAATAATAATAATAATAATAATAATAATAATAATAATAATAATAATAATAATAATAATGTAAAATACATATTATTGATGAAGACAAAAGACCAACGATGACGATGATCAAAGACAACAAGCTCAAAAAGAAGAAGTCCAAAATATCTTATTGATAAACTTTAATTTTAACATACTAGATGTTTAAATATAAAGGTAAATGATACAATCACAAGATCAAGTACATGAGAACCATGCATCTTTACATATGCATAAAAGGTATTTTCAAAATGTCAAACTTACATTTACAAAGTGTTACAATTAATATTTTTTGACAAAATACAAAGATGTATTCTAATACAGCATAAGTGTATTCGAATACAGATGCTAAGTCAGTAGCAAACGGTTTGCATTTGTATTCGATTACAACCTGCTGTAGTCGAATACAACCAGCAAGTCAGTGGCAAAATTGATCAATCTGTATTCGACTACACATTCTTGTATTCGAATACACAGTGTAAATTTTGAATAAATTTGAAAGTTACAAAGAGGTGTATTCGAATACATACATCCTGTATTCGAATACAACTGGAAGCAATGCAATTTTTCAGATCTGAAATGGTTCTAGATCATTGCAATTGTTCCTCAAACCTCTTGGATCAATAGCCACGAATCTGAAGAGATGTTTATGGACTATAAATACACAATAACTTCAGATTCATTAACAGACAATCCCACGACCAAACCTTGAACGACTTTGAACAAGTTTTCTATTTTTCTCAAAGTCATTTTTCATAATTCAAGTACTTGCATTTCATTTTCATATCCTTGGCAAAGGTTCTCAAAGTAATTGAAGCAATATTGGATTGTTATCAGTATACCTCTCTTTCATACTCTTATATTCTTACCAAATTATAGTGTTTGTAAAAAGAAAGTAGTACTTTCTTTAAGTAGTCTTATCTAAGATAGTGGGGTGCTATCTTAGAGGTTTTGTTAGAAGTTTGTAACAGAGATCCTAGGGTGGGACTTGTACATTTTCTAACAATAGTGGAGAAATCTCTTGTGGTGTGCAAGAGGACTGGATGTACCCTTGGGTATAAGGGGAACCAGGATAATATTGTTGCGTTCTTTACATTACTGCCACTTACTTTATCTTTTACTATCCGTGAGCACAAAAATCGATTGCTAATTTGCTGAAAAGAATAAATACTCTTAAACACCTAAATTCACCCCCCCCCCTCTTAGGTGCACATCTGTACTTGCAATTGGCATCAGAGCAGGTTCAAGGTAACTTACTCCTCGATCAATAACCCATGGCTTCCGCACAACCTGTTTTCAGAGATAGTGGCAGCAGTAACAAACCACCATGCTTCGTTGGCATGCACTATGATTTTTGGAAGATACGTATGCAAGCGTATCTTGAAGCACAAGGAGATGACATATGGGATGCTGTTGAAAATGGTCCTTACATTCCAACAACAGTCATCAACAACAAAGAAGAAATTAAGATAAAGAATTCCTGGACCGATGATGATAAAAGAAAAGTGTTATTCGATAAAAAGGCTAAAAACATTCTACAATCAACACTAGGAATGGATGAATTTTTCCGCGTATCTCACTGTAAAACAGCGAAAGAAATATGGGACACAGTAGAAGTAACCCATGAAGGCACCGTTGAGGTAAAAAGATCTAAACTTAATACACTTTCTCAAGAATATGAGTTATTCCGTATGCAGCCCGGAGAATCTATCTTAGACATGCAGAAAAGATTTTCTCACTTAACAAATCACTTGACGGCTCTTGGAAAGATTTTCACCAACGATGAACTAAATCTGAAAATATTAAGATCACTAACAAGGGCTTGGCAACCAAAGGTGACAGCAATATCAGAAAAGAAAAGCCTATCCAAGATGTCACTTTCTGCATTATTTGGAAAACTTCAAGAACACGAAATTGAACTTGGAAGGTTGGAGCAAAATGAAAGTCAAATAAAGAAGACCAAAAACATTGCTCTAAAGACCGAATTAAAGGAACAAATCAGAGACGTAAATTCTGATGAAGACGAAAACATTACTTCCCTTGTTGAGAAATTTGTAAGTTTCTTAAAAATGACAGAACTTTCAAAAAGAAGAGCTTTAGAAAGAAAGATAACCCTACTTCAAACCAAAACTTCACTTGCTTTGAATGCGGAAAGCAAGGACATATCAAGGCAGATTGTCCGACCCTTATCAAGAAAAATGTCATCAAAAAGAAAGACTTCAAGAAGGCATACATAGCTTGGGAAGATAACGAAGTAAGTTCATCATCAGAAACAGAAAGTGAGGAATGCGCTAATGTTGCACTAATGGCATCGCATCAATCAGATGACGATGCAGAGGTTAGTAACATAAACTCTCTTCATTATAATAAAAATAATAGTGAATTAATTATAGAATACAATGATGCTCAAAACGCCATTAAGGAACTTCTTATTGAATGTAAAAATCTGTTTAAACTAGCGTCAACACAAAAGAGACAAATCTCACGTCTTCAAGAAAAAGTTGACATTATGGAAAAGGATGCTGAAAAATCAAAGCAGAATTTTACATGCAATAAATGTGATTCCCTTTCATTCGAGATTGTTCAATTAAATAGAGTAATTGAACGATATGAAAAAGGACAAATGGGATTGGAGAATGTTCTAAACATGCAAAGATACTCAAACAATAAAAGTGGTCTTGGATTCTCTAAATTTGACAACCCAAGCTTGAATAAGACCATTTTTGTCAAAGCAAGTACTCAATCCAATCAAGGAAAAATTACAATTTTACAAAAGGGTCATTCTTATAAGGAGAAAATTACTCAAAATAAATTTCATACATATGCTATTAAAAATAAATTTACTCCTACTTGTTCCTATTGTGGTCTTCATGGTCACACACCTAATGCCTGTCATGTGAGAAATATTAGTATTCCAAAAGGGCATTACGTGTGGGTAAAGAAAGGTACTTTGTCATCACTCTTCAAGATTTAAAAATTTTCTTCTTGATAAATTGTTAGAATTATGTCATGAATGTTTCTTTGTTCTTAAATGTGGTTATTTGTTCTTAAATATGTGAATATATGCATTACTTGGTGTATTCTCCGTGAAAAATTCGTTTCTGTTGCAAAAATTCAAAACTGTAGCCGAATACACAGAATATGTAATCGAATACACATTCCCAGAAACACTTGTATTCGAATACAACACAAGTGTAGTCGAATACAAGTTCGAGTTTTCGTCCATATATAAAGTTTTTTCAATTGATAAGTTGCTAGAATTAATCCCTTGATATATATCATTTATTAATATATGAATATGTGCCTTACATGTTGTATTTTCTAAAGAAAAAAAATAAATCATTTTTAAACAAAAACTTGAAAATGTAGTTCGTATACTAGGAATAGTTTTTGATGAAGCTTGTTTAAAAGTTCTTATGATGCTTTCGTTAATTTTCCTTTTCAATATGTTTTCGTTATCATACTTAAACATGATTTTGGGTATTATTTGATATTCGAATATTCTCTTTTATATCTTAAAATTACTTGGATTCTACTTTATATATTGTCGATATTTTCCTTTTTTTTGATCATGTCAAAAGGGGGAGAAAAGTTTGGTATTTTGTTGTTTTTTTAAAACTGTTTGTAGGTCTTCCATCTTTTTCCAAAATGATCACAAACATTCAAGTTCAACGGGGGAGTACGCATAAATTACGGGGGAGTAATTATCCGATGATACAGTCCCTCCAAACAACAAAAGTTTTGTCATAATCAAAAAGGGGGAGAATGTAAAATACATATTTTTGATGAAGACAAAAGACCAACGATGATGATGATCAAAGACAACAAGCTCAAAAAGAAGAAGTCCAAAATATCTTATTGATAAACTTTAATTTAAACATACTAGATGTTTAAATATAAAGGTAAATGATACAATCACAAGATCAAGTACATGAGAACCATGCATCTTTACATATGCATAAAAGGTATTTTCAAAATGTCAAACTTACATTTACAAAGTGTTACAATTAATATTTTTTGACAAAATACAAAGATGTATTCTAATACAACATAAGTGTATTCGAATACAGATGCTAAGTCAGTAGCAAACGGTTTGCATCTGTATTCGATTGCAACCTGCTGTAGTCGAATATAACCAGCAAGTCAGTGGCAAAATTGATCAATCTGTATTCGACTACACATCCTTGTATTCGAATACACAGTGTAAATTTTGAATAAATTTGAACGTTACAAAGAGGTGTATTCGAATACATACATCCTGTATTCGAATACAACGGAAGCAATGCAATTTTTCAGATCTGAAATGGTTCTAGATCATTGCAATTGTTCCTCAAACCTCTTGGATCAATAGCCACGAATCTGAAGAAATGTTTATGGACTATAAATACACCATAACTTCAGATTCATTAACGGACAATTCCACGACCAAACCTTGAAAGACTTTGAACAAGTTTTCTATTTTTCTCAAAGTCATTTTTCATAATTCAAGTACTTGCATTTCATTTTCATATCCTTGACAAAGGTTCTCAAAGTACTTGAAGCAATATTGGATTGTTATCATTACACCTCTCTAGCATACTCTTATATTCTTACCAAATTACAGTGTTTGTAAAAAGAAAGTAGTACTTTCTTTAAGTAGTCTTATCTAAGATAGTGGGGTGCTATCTTAGAGGTTTTGTTAGAAGTTTGTAGTAGAGATGCTAGGGTGGGACTTGTACATTTTCTAACAATAGTGGAGAAATCTCTTGTGGTGTGCAAGAGGACTGAATGTACCCTTGGGTATAAGGGGAACCAGGATAATGTTGTTGTGTTCTTTACATTACGGCCACTTACTTTATCTTTTACTATCCGTGAGCGCAAAAATCGATTGCTAATTCGCTGAAAACAATAAATACTCTTAAACACCTAAATTCACCCCCCCCC